>CM029016.1:104120557-104535557 GCA_016801055.1 Panax notoginseng | reverse complement strand
CTGTTGGGTTTATTGTCAACAGTAAATGCTGCTAGGGATGCCTGACCTTCGTTGACGTGTACTTCACCATCATGTGCATCAACGGCTAAAAAATCCTGTAGGATATACTGTCAAGGCTGCTTGACCTCCGCTGTCGTGTAGATCACCGGAACATTGCGTTGTGACCCCAGCCGGGGATCTGAGCGGTCGGGTGTGAAAACCTCGAATAGCTCTAGAGCTCTGATAGGTTTAAATCGCTATCGGCTGTAATAATGTCAAGGCTGCTTGGCCTTCATCGATTTGTGTGTCAACAGATGAGCCTGCATTGTAAACCCCGTCGGGGATTCCACGTTGTAACCCCCGTCGGGGATTACTGGGGAGTGATGAATATAAACGTATGCAATGATTGGGCAACTTTCCATGCTTCGATGGGTTTTACTTGCCATTGGCTGAAATAACGTCAAGGCTGCTTGACCTCCGTTGATTTGTGTGTCAATGGATGAGTATGCGTTATAACCCCCGCAGGGGATTCCACGTTGTAACCCCCGTCGGGGATTAGCTTGTGTGAAAAGATTGGGGTGACAACCTTACGCTGACGGCATCGGACCTCTGTACGGTATTGCCGAATATGGTATGCAAAGACTTGAATCATCAGGTATAGTAAACCCTGTGTTCGGTCGAATACCAATGGATGAAAAGAAAGCCACAGTTGGATCCAGAAAAACCAAGGTTTCAGGCTATTCTGCTCAATTGCGTAGCGTTTTTATCCATGATTTGGCCTTTTCAGCTTGTAAGAACTCCTTTGCAACTCGAACTGGACCGAGCCGGAGGGATGGGACCCGCATGGACATACCGCAGGTGCACCTGCTGCAGCCGCAGATGGGCCTGCGGCCAACCGTGGATGATATAAACCAGCAGGTTGGTCTCACAAGTCACTTTTAACTTGTTGCGCGAAGGAAAATACATGAGCCTCTTTCAGATCTGCTGAGTTCGGGCTGCTTTCTGCAAATTCTGTCACCGTACGAGTGTTCTACACTATCCTGGTAACATATGCCTGTATTTTCTCTCATTTCTGTCTGTTGGATTTTGAGTTATCGCATGAGATGCATCTAAACACATAGTAGTGATTATGTATGCACAAATAACTAGATAAAAAATATTCAACATAGTTAATGTTAGTATTAAACCATGCTGAACATAATGATGTGAAAAAATTTGACTTTGGAGACAGTCGAATTGGCACCTTTTTCTACTATTTTTTGTCCGATTTGAGGTCCAATGAGCATAAGGTAGCAAGGCAAAATACTCCTAGTATTGAGGTTGGCCTGATGCATGATGATTTTAATTTTTAATGCATATATTATGTATATGACTTTGGGGCTGGTGTGCTACTGAATGGCCACCTAGATATGCATGTGTGCATGTGGATAGTCCTATTTTCAGAGAGAACTATGGCAAAAAATTTCCAAATGTAAGCATTGGGTAGTCATGCATTTTAACTCTATTATATATGTTAAAGTAAATACATGCATGCATATAGTCATAAAATGTAAAGCTCCAGGTAAGGAAATACCACACCCTTTCTGAAGTGATTTGGAGACTTATTGTCCAGATACTATGGATCCGGATCAGCCGAGCAGTTCCTGTAGGACCACTTCTGGTGTACGGCGGAGGGCTTCTGAAGTACCTCGTCCCCGTTCTATCAGACAGCCTCGACGGTTGGTGGAGGCCGTGATACGTCCTGTCCAGGTAGATGTTCCAGACGTTGAGGATGAGGAGGCAGATATTTCGATAGAGGATCCCGCTCCTGCTGCACATGTCCCTCGCAGGGAGCTTCCGAGCATTCAGGTGGTGAACCCAGAATTGCTAGGTGATTTGGGCAGACATCCATCGATGTATTTGCATGCTAACGAGGTATGGCGTTAGACTTTGATCTTCCTTCTTTCCTATTGATGAGGATTAAAGGGTTTTCATATTGATCTGCATTTCATGCAGGTTCCTGGTTTTACACAGCCTCGAGGGAACTGGTTCAGCATCCACTCCATGTATCAGGCGCTTCATCCTGACTATAGAGCGGTAGTGCATGAGTGGGGATTTGGGACATTTTTCTCCATCCTTCCACGTCGTTGTCCCTGGGGTTACCTCAGGACATTGTCTGAGCGATGGTTTCATCAGACTCAGTCACTCCATCTGCTAGATTGCGAGGTGATGATGACGCCTATAGATTGGCGATTTATCACATGTATGGAGTTTGGAGGGGAGCCAGTGCCTTGCATGGAAAATATTACCCCTACTACCATTAGATCCTTATTAGGAGTTCCGGCGGCGGCGCTCAAAGGCAGGACTGTCCGTTCAGGTCCTTTGAGCGTAGATGTTATGAGCGGGCTATTGAGTGAGCCTATGCCTGATGATGTCAGAATAAGGGATCGTATTCTGCGGTGATTGTTCCTGATGATCATTCGAGGATGCTTCATAGCAGATAACTCTTCTACGGTATCTTTCACTTTGATCAGCGCTACACGTGATGTGGACCGTATTGGAGAGTAACCTTTGCCTATTTCCTCCGGGGCATACGTATGCACTCACAGGGTTTGACTGAGGCTTGGTTAGGATTTTACCCATTTCTGCTAGTGAGTATTTCTCTTGTCATTTACCATGTATAGGTTAAGAGTGTTAACTGACAGCAGATGTTTGTCTTTATGTTGATAGTTTTGGGCCTATGAGAGGCTTCCATGCTTGCGTCCCGTGAGTGTTAGGTTTAGACACCTATCCATGAGGACGACGATGGCATCATTCGATTCTGCCAGAGGTCCCTGTAGCTGAGGGATTCACTCATTGCCGTATGCAGCTGGAGTTGTTGACGGCCGACACCATCACATGGCTTCCCTATTCCGGGGAACACCTGACTGTGGGTTTTGAGGATGGATACCCAACTGGAATCGAGTATGTGATTTCCACCAGGAGAGTTCCTCTCTTCACAGATGGAGGCTGGGAGCTCTATTTAGGAGAGCGTGCTATTAGGAGCACCACATGGGAGATTCATATACCGATCTTGCCTCCTACCAGGAGTTATTGGCCTTTATCGCAGTCACCCATCTTTGATATCCCATTGTTGGGGGTTGACGGTTTTGCATTGTCAGAGGGTCCATGTACTCAGGAGAAGTTCCATCGGTGGTGGTCTCCTCGCACTATTGGAGCTCAGTCCCGCGCCACATAGTTTATGGGGGATATGGTTCCAGGATCCTTGATGATGACGGATTGGATAGCTTGTGTCCGACATCCTACTCATATGACCCAGATTGATAGTTTGACCCGGCAGTTGGACCAGGCACATATATTTATCCGGCATTTGGGCATTTATCCGGCGGCTTCATTTGATCCTTCCAGCTCAGGCGCTGGCCCCTCAGGTGACCCATTCGATTTTGTCGGCGCAGATCCTCCTTTATATAGGCCTGACATCCCTGTTGATAGAGATCCAGTGACTCAGGAGGAATTATATCAGGTGGACAGGATTGATGATGTGGACATCGACACCATTTTCTTCTGATGTATATTCTTTATATTTTTTGATAGGCCTCTGTTAGATATTGGGTGGCTGTGCCCCATTCTCGCTATATCATTTGATAGGCCTTTGTTAGATATTGGCTGGCTGTGCTCCATTTCCTTGTATTTGTATCTGTACAGAGATGATTTATTAGATGATGATATACTTAGGAATGTTTGCACAGTTTTTTTCATTCCCTATATCATATTGCCATCTATTATCTGTTATGTGTATCATGTTATGCATATGTATGTATGTCCAGAGATAATCGGCATTGACCCCTGGATGATCTTATGATACGACCGCACAGATGTCTTCTTCGACAATTAGCCGCATAGATCATACCCCACCGTCAGTGGTGGCATCGGGTATGAGATCGTGGTATGATAGCATGTCACCATCAGACAGGGTGACTGTAGATCATTTATTGCAGCATACCATGACCTTTTTGACTTTTCAGGTTCCCGCAGTATTTGTGGATGGGATGATAGAGCATTGGCTACCGGATAGGCAGGTATTCGATTAGGCACCCATGAGTTGACTCCTACTCTGGAGGAGTATGCACGATTGACGATGCTGCCTCTATACAGACCTTGCGTGCATCTGGCTTTGGGAGACATGAGTAAACGATTCATGACTCTCACGGGATTGAGGCGCAGAGTGGTACAGGATGAGTTGACATTTGGCCACGTGATATCCCAGCGTTTTCTGTACGACAGATTTGGCTTGGAGGATAGCTATTCGCGACATTCTGGGGATTTCACCACACTAGAGGCTCATTGGCGCTTGACCAGAGTTGACATATTGATGCTATGTGTATTGTCATATGTGTATATGCCGCGGTATATGGATGAGATAGATATAGGTGTTATCATGGCCGTGAGAGCTCTCAGGGAGGGTCGTACCATTGTACCTATAATTGTAGCAGAGACCCTGCGGTCGGCATCATATTGTTGCACGTATCCTACAGGAGTGTTCACTGGGAGTTCAGTCATGCTATATGTGTGGTTCATGTCACACTTGAGACCGATTGGCACTTTTAGACGGCATGGGTACTGCTTCACCCATGACGTAGCTATGTCATACTCTTTTTAGCCATCAGAGTGTATAGATGCTCTGTCCTGGTCCACATTCTTGGCAGATATCAGAGATCCATTCAGCATATTACTGTGTTTGGGGCTTAGCTCACCATATAGCTTCATTACTCATGCTCCGGGCATGGACTATCTCCCTCTGGATGGTTTGAGGGGAGTGACCACTTATCACCCATTGGCCGTGATGTCGCAGTTCGACCAATTCCAGGATTTTAATCCTTTTGAGGGGGCGACAGGTCAGCGTTCAGCTTCTCGGTATCTCTCTGCAGAGGACCGATCTCGGGTATACGCCTGCTGGGATCGGCACGAGATAGCGGCTTTTTCTGTCAGTCATCCTGGTTATTCTGCAGAGTATTCCGCGTGGTTGGAGACAGAGATTTTATCGACTGCATCAGTATTTGCAGTACCGGAGAGCGAGTTAGATGATGTAGAGCCCATGGACGACATTGACATCTACATAGAGGAAGAGCCTGCTGCTGGGTTACCAGCATTTCTTCCAGATTCTCCTAGTACCAGTACTGTTGTGATTCAGCATTCGGCACAGTACTTAGAGCAGAGTCTTCATCTGATGACCTTTGAGAGAGATCAGATTCGATCTATGATGTCGACTGCTCTTGATGGGAGGGAGGCCGCTCTATTGGAGAGAGACGAGGCCTTGGCTCGCAGAGATGCCGTCGTCGTTGAGCGGGATGCGGCTATATCAGCTAGAGATGCAGTGATAGTTGAGCGGGATATTGCTATATCTGCCCGAGATGTAGCCGTCACAGATAGTACTGCAGTGAGGCCCCTTACCACTGGCATGATCGCAGAGATGAGCACATATATTGATGATATGGTCACCATGCAGATGGTTACAGATCTGTTGAGTCGTATGGATATTCTCATACAGGAGACCACAGCGTTACCTCCATCTTCTGAGAGGGATGCCATGTTGGGCTTGTTAGCTCGCATATACCCTAACTTGTAGATGATCTTGTATTTTCCTGCACAGACTAGCTTAGCCATTTTATCATGTACAGTTTACATTGTGTATATCAAACAGCATTATATATATGACAAGGAAATATATTTTTGATCACTTCCCTTTTAGATATGCCTTGCTGCTTGCTTGATATTTTGCCTGCTGCTTCAGGGCTTGTGATGTATTCTGAATTCCTTCTCGGTGGATGGACATTAATTTGTCTCTGGATAGTTCAGAATGGATCATCGATCTATATGTATCCCTACAATCTCTTGGTGTCTTGGGACTGGTTTCTGTGTGGAAATGAGGAGAGGAGTGTGGCTTTCCTCTCTGAGATTGACCGCGCCACAGATGGTCGCCAACACTTCTATTTAGGAGAAGCCTAGTTAATTCCATCTCTTATGGATTGGTGTTGCTCTTTGAGGTACAACCGCCACTTAGATGGTCAGCAAATCTCCTATTTAGGAGGAGTTCAGGTAATTCCATCCCTTTGGTCTGAAGCCGAATGAAATGTAGTGGATTGAAGGATGATCCCCAGTACCAACTGACAAGGGTTTGTGTTTTGGTAGGGGGTGAGACCGCACCATGAATGGCTGCCTATGTACTCCTATTGAAGAGGAGATCAGGTATGCGTAGTTCGAACCTGGTGTAAGAGGTTCAACGTTGCATGTGGCAGGAATGGTGTGGAAATGTTTTTGTTGTTTTTATTTTATTTCGACCGGGCCATATGAAATGGTTGCCTACGTACTCCTATTGAAGAGGAGATCAGGTCGACGTAGTTTGCCCCTCAGGGCGAGATGAAAAGCGTAATCCCATATGCAGGTCAGAGTGCGGGGAGGAGAAAGTTTAATCCTAGGTTGAGGATAAACTGCAGGTGAAAAGTTTGATCCCATATATGGGTAGCCAAACTGTATACACAAGAGGTTCAATCCACGGTAGGATGACCTAAGTTGTAGGAACGCAAAGGAAAAAGACAGGCTGCTGGCTTGAAAGGTATGTTTCCCTGAGGGGCAAAGTGTGGAAAAGTTGTTTGTGGTAAAGGTTTAAAGAACCGGAATGACTGGTGACCTGATGGTCTACCACCAGGATGTTTACTTGATGGTAATTTCAGACATAGTACCATTTCACGGCGTCTGAGTTGATGAGTTACGGAAATTCTTCGCCGTCCATTTTTTACAATCTGAGAGCGCCTCCTGTCAATACTTCCTTAATAACTGGCCTTCCCAGTTAGGAGCGAATTTTCCCTTAGACTGATGTTAGTTGTTCAGTATTTTCTTCAAAACCAAGTCATGTTGTCTAAATTGTCGTACTCGGACTTTTTTATTGTAGGATCGGGCGATCCTTTGCTGATATAACTGACCATGGAAGATAGTCGCGGTTTGCCTTTCGTCTATTAGAGACAATTGGTGATACCTATCTTGTACCCATTGGTCTTCATCCAACTGAGCGTCTACCAATACTCTGAGGGATTCCATCTCAACTTCTATAGGGAGCACTGTTTCCATCCCATAGGTTAAGGCGTAGGGGGTTGCCCCAGTGGAAGTGCGCATTGAGGTTCTGTAGGCTAACAGAGTCAGAGGCAATAGGTCAGGCCAATTTTTGTGATTGGCGGACATCTTTTGCATAATCTTCTTGATGTTCTTGTTAGCTGCTTCAACAGCACCATTCATCTTCGGACGATAGATGACTGAGTTGAGATGTTTGATGTGGAATTTGCTGCATAATTCCTCCATCATTTTGTTGTTGAGGTTCTTGGCAGGACACAATCACCTCTGGTTGTCCATATCGACAAATGACATTGTTTCTGATGAAAGCAATGATTACTTCTTTAGTAACCCTGGGGAAGGAGGATGCTTCTACCCACTTGGTCTACTTCGATCATGGTGAAGATAAATCGATGACCATTACTGGCTTTACGCTCAATGGGCCCGATAACGTCCATTCATTGAGAAGGGCCAAGGTGAACTCATATTGTGAAGTTCCTGTGGAGGGACGTGTATAGCATTCCCATGAATCTGGCACTGATAGCATCTCCTGACGTGGTCATTGTGACGCCCCCAAAATAGGTATACAACACTCATTCCGAGTCGCCAAAATACATGGTACAGAAACAACTACATCTTTAATATTACAACACAAGAACTGAGTTTAAATACAAATATTGTCATTTAGACAATATCCGCACTCAAATAAGTCCTCATTACAATTATTGATACATTATTTCACAAAAATGGTGAGGACTACTAAAGTAACTTCTAGAACCATCATTCCATACCCCGACTAGTACTCGCTACATTCTCGCCTCCTGAGAAAAATGGAACAAAAAAGAAAAGGGTGAGCTCAACTAGCCCAGTAAAGAACATTATGACTAAGATAATACAGAACAAATTATCGTTAGTCTTCAACAGGGAAAAATCTAATAGAATACAATAGACAACAAGTTTTAAATCAATAACTGCAGCGGAAACAGCAAATCATTAGAAGAGTCAAGTAGAGAATGAGTTCTACTATCTTCTAAGATTTAAAAGTTCATCATCAATATTTTATCCCTGTAACAGCAATCAATAACCATCTTTAATCAAATTTTCATCTTCGCACTACAGGCCAAAGATATTCATTTGTATCACCAGTCGGTCATGTTCATCTCAACACCTGTTCATCTTTGCACTACGGGCCAAAGATATTCATCAGTTAATCATTCATCTTTGCACTACGGGCCAAAGATATTCAGTAATATCATCATTTAGGACTGAGGATGATGAAAAATATCTTAAAAAAAACGAATCCAGTGAAACAAAATAACAAATATTAAGGATTCGTATTTCGATTTATCCATGTCCAAAAATACCTTATAATTATTCATAGTGAAGTAGAATTCAAGAATGATCAAAACATGGATACAATCAAAGCTAGTACCCAGAATAGATATTTTGGACGAAAAGAAGAAAATTTTATTTTTCGGTGAATAGTAACTCGTGAATAGTAACTCGTGAATAGTAACTCATGAATAGTAACTCCGACGTGAAAAGTTTCAAATTTGATAAAAAATTCCAACCAATATTTCGGCATAATGATATTGAAGAAATAATATCATTTTTGAAAAAAATAACATCCCTTACCTCGTAAAGACAGTACTTCTAGTCGGAATACCGGTATAAGGCTGAAAGACACTTGCTCTGATGAATAGAAACTCTCAAAGTATCTAAATACTCACAAAATACACTCAATAATCTAGAGAGAGAAAGAGAGAAAACTTGTTTCTGGTGTGATTTTCAATTCTAACTTAGCCCTCTATTTATAGGAAAATGTTAGCACGCCGAAGCAGACTTAACCTGCAACCTGATGGCTTTACCTGCTACTATTCTCACCCACCACATTTGAATAAAAATCTCAGCACATTTCTTCACCAACCAAGAGTGGAGCCCACCAATTCTAGAATTTTCTACCAAAATGATTAACTCTGAAAATTAAACAATTTCTGAACCAGTCATCTCGTAAAATTCATAATAAATCATACATTCATTTTTAACGGTTCAAAATTTGTGGACATATACTCAACTTATATATGTATAACATATCCAAAAATTACCACGATCCAACGGTCGGATTAAAAATTATAACCCCCGCAAAATATCTCAAAAACCCTGATTTTTAATACCTCCATTCCGACAAAAATACTGATAAAAACCTCAACATTAACTCCTTCATTTTTAACCACAAAAATATATCCCTCATTTATATCCCCAAAAATAAATATTTCCTTATCATATGAATCAATAATTAATTATTCACAAATAATATTACAGAATCACATTTATGACAACCAGGCCGTTCCTAGGAAAGAGGGGGCTTTCCAATAAGGATTTTTCCTTACTGGCGAGCAATTAGATGACCAAACCTCTCCTTAGACAGATCTTTCTAGACATTGCCAATAATGTTATCTAATAATATTATTCAAATAATATGAATTATTGATCTGATAATGGAAAATACTGTGTAGTGACAATTATTGAAACAACAGTAATATAAAATATCAACGCAGCAATTATTGAATCAATAAAATAAAATACTGAACAGTAATTACTGTAACCATTATTGAGTAGTGCCTTCTTACGTAAGAATCAATAATTGGTGCAATACAGTGTGCTACTGTGTAACAACGCGTATTACTGTGTTTTAACCACCGGGTATTCCAACAGTATTAACGGTAACAACTACGCCGTTATTAATAAACAACATATACTTGTCGTTTTCTTCATCCAATCGCTTTCCGTTATGGGGCCCACAAAAGACTGCGCCGTCGTACGAATATTCCCCGACAGGAAGAATATTCCACGACCAAACGAATATTCCCCGACAACAATGAATATTTTATAACCACCTGCTTATTTGAAATATTTGCGCATTTTACACATAACTAACCTCATTAATCAATTTAACACTTAATATTTCAAAATAATAAATAGAGGGAATTTAAATTTCATTTATTAATAATTTGGGGTCTTACATCCTCCCCTCCTTATGAAATTTCGTCCTCGAAATTGACGTACGTACCTGGTATTTCGAAAAGATGAGGATACCTCGCTTTCATTTCCGTTTCCAACTCCCAGGTCATTTCCTCAATAGCATGGTTTCTCCACAAAACTTTAACTTGTGGTATGACCTTCGTGCGTAGGACATGTGACGCCCCCAAAATAGGTATACAACACCTATTCTGAGTCGTCAATAACATGGTACAGAAATAACTACAACTTTATTAATACAACATAAAAACTGTGAGTGTAAATACAAATATTATCATCTAGACAATATCCACACTCAAATAAGTCCTCATTGCAATTATTGGTACAATATTTTACAAAAAAAAATGGTGAGGACTACTAAAACAACTTCCTAGAACCTTCATTCCATACCCCGACTAGTACTTGCTACATTCTCGCCTCCTGAGAAGAAAATAGAACAACAAGGAAAAGGGTGAGCTCAACTAGCCCAGTAAAGAATATTATGACTAAGATAATATACAACAAATTATCGTTAGTCTTCAACAGGAAAAAAAATTTAATAGAATACAATAGACAACAAGTTTTAAATCAATATTCGCAGCGAAAAATCATAATTCATAGAAAAGTTACGTAGAGAATGAAATCTACGATTATCTATGAATTTAAAAGCCCATCATCAACATTTTATCCCTGTAATATCAATCAATAAATATCTTGAATCAAATAGTCATCTTTGCACTACAGGCCAAAGATATTCATCAGTTGGTCATGTTCACCTCAACACCTGTTCATCTTTGCACTACGGGCCAAAGATATTCATCAGAAATCATTAATCTTTGCACTACAGGCCAAAGATATTCATTTATATCATCATTTAGGACTGAGGATGATGAAAAATATTTTTAAGGAAACGAATCCAGTGAAACAAAATAATAAATATTAAAGATTCGTATTTCGATTTATCCATGTCCAAAAATACCTTTTAAATAATCATAGTGAAGTAAAATTCAAGAATGATCAAAACATGGATACAATCAAAGCTCCAGAATAGATATTTGGACAAAAAGAAGAAAATTTCATTTTTCGGTGAATAGTAACTCATGAATAGTAACTCGTGAATAGTAACTCGTGAATAGTAACTCGTGAATAGTAACCCCAACATGAAAAGCTCCAAATTTGATAAAAAGTTCAGATCAATACTTCGGCATAATGATATTGAAGAAAATAATATCATTTAAGAAGAAATAACATCCCTTACCTCAAAAGGATAGTACTTCTGCCTGGATATAGTGCTGAAAGAACTTGCACCGTATAGAAATACTAAAAGTACTAAAATACTCACAAGAATACGCTCAATATATCGAGAGAGAAAGAGAGAGAAATCTGAAGTTTCTGGTGTGATTTTCAATTCTAACCTAAGCACCCTATTTATAGGAAAATGCTTAGAACACCAAAGCAGAAAATTTAATAAATTAATAATATTATTTTTTCAAATTTCCTACGCCCACTAATTTGGTCCAAGACATCAGCCACCATGTGACAAAACATTAAAAACGTTTTTCTTAATTTAAATAATTAAAACTTCCAAAATCAATTATTTCGGAACTACGGAACTTTAATAATTCATAATAAATAGCCCTTTTTATCCGAAAATTCAAATCTCGCGAGTTAGGAAATTCAATTCTGTACAACTTTGCAGAAGGAAGTTTTTCCAAATTCCAAACAGAAACTGACCGAAATCTACAAACGGGTGATTTTACAGGCTATAATCAAATTTCAGTCAAGAAATGGGGTCCACCGACACACAAAACATGTGTTAAACAACTTTTGCAACAAAAATACTCTTCCTCCTCATATACTCATATATCCCACATTCATTGTAAAAAAATATCACCATTAATATATTATTAAAATAATATATTTAATTGAATTATTTTATCAGAAAAGATAAAATATTAATTTTCAACAATTGTCACATTTAAAAATTTTCTCCATCTATATCCACATAAAATCAATATTTTCCTCATCATATAAATCAATAATTAATTATTCACAAATAATATTACAGAATCACAGTACTGGCAACCAGGCCGTTCCCAGGAAAGAGGGGGCTTTCCAATAAGGATATCTCCTTACTGGCGCGCAATTAGATAACCAAACCTCTCCTTAGACAGAACTTTCTAGACATTGCCAATAATGTTATCTAATAATATTATTCAGATAATATGAATTATTGCTCCGATAATAGAAAATACTGTGTAGTGACAATTATTAAAACAACAGTAATATAAAATATCAATGCAGCAATTATTGAATCAATAAAATACAATATTGAACAGTAATTACTGTAACAATTATTGAGTAGTGCCTTCTTACGTAAGAATCAATAATTGGTGCAATACCGTGTGCTACTATGCAACAACGCGTATTACCGTGTTTTAACCTCCGGGTATTCCAACAGTATTAACGGTAACAACTACGCCGTTATTTATAAACAACTTGTTTTTGTCGTTTTCTTCATCCAATCACTTTCTGTTATGGGGCCCACACAAGGCTGCGCCGTCGTACGAATATTCCCCGACAACAAGAATATTCCACGACCAAACAAATATTCCCCGACAACAATGAATATTTTAGGACCACTTGCTTATTTGAAATATTTGCGCATTTTACCCATAACTAACCACATTAATCAAATCAACCCTTACTATTTCAGAATAATAAATAGAGGAAATTAAATTTCATTTATTAATAATTTGGGGTCTTACAACCTCCCCTCCTTATGAAATTTCGTCCCCGAAATTGACATACGTACCTGGTGTTTCGAAAAGATGAGGATACCTCGCTTTCATTTCCGTTTCCAACTCCCAGGTCATTTCCTCAATAGCATGGTTTCTCCACAAAACTTTAACTTGTGGTATGACCTTCGTGCGTAGGACATGCTCCTTCCTATCCAGAATCTTGACAGGTACCTCCTCGTACGTTAAGTCTTCGGCTATCTCGTCCGGTTCTAACTCAATAACGTGGTTCGGGTCTATCACATATTTACGAAGCACAGATATATGAAAAACATTATGAACACGAGACATACTTGGAGGTAACGCGAGTCTATAGGCCACATTTCCTACTCGGTCAAGAATCTGAAATGGACCAATAAATCGTGGATTGAGCTTTCCTCTCTTCCCAAATCTTGTAACTCCTTTCCATGGAGCTACACGTAATAATACATGATCCCCAATGTCAAATTCCACGTCCTTTCGATGAAAATCCACATAACTCTTTTGTCGATCCTGTGCCGTTTGTATACGTTGTCGAATCGTTTGGATCTTCTCTGTAGTCATTCGTACCAACTCTGGTCCCAACAACGTTGCTTCTCCCACCTCATCCCAACATACTGGAGAGCGACACTTTCGTCCATACAATGCTTCAAAGGGAGCCACACCTATACTTGCCTGATAACTGTTGTTGTAGGAGAATTCCACCAATGGTAGGTACTTATCCCAACTTCCTTTGAAATCTAGGACACAAAGTCTTAATAGGTCTTTAAGAGTTTGAATAGTCCTCTCTGATTGCCCGTCCGTTTGAGGATGGTATGCCGAACTGAACCGTAAATTCGTGCCCATAGCTTTTTGCAAGCTAACCCAAAATCTTGAAGTGAATCTTGGGTCACGATCCGAAACTATGGATACTGGCATGCCATGCAACCTTACAATCTCATTCACGTACATATTAGCAAGACGTTCAAGGGAATAAGTCTCCCGTATCGGCAAGAAATGAGCAGACTTGGTTAATCTATCAACTATAACCCAAATAGCATTTATGCCTTGAGAAACCGTGGGAAGACCCGTAACGAAATCCATGGTAATGTGTTCCCACTTCCATTTCGGAATCTCAAGTGGTTGCAATGGACCCTTTGGTACTTGATGCTCCGCCTTTACACGTTGACAAGTTAAACACCTCGAGATAAACTTTGCAATCTCTCTCTTCATATTGTTCCACCAAAATGTATGTCGAAGATCACGATACATTTTAGTACTTCCAGGATGGATTGCAAATGGTGTATTGTGTGCCTCCATCATGATCTTGTACTTCAAATCAGAATCGTTAGGAACACAAAGTCTGGAGTGGACTCGAAGTATTCCATCTTCATCGATTCTTGCTTCTGGAATAGCACCTTCTTGCACTTTCTTCTTCATACGCATCAGCTCCGGGTCTGTAGCTTGAGCAACTTTAACTTTATCGATTAAAGTTGGTTCTACGCGTATACTTGACATCATCGCACTCGTTCCTGCATATGATCTTCTACTCAACGCGTCAGCTACCACGTTTGCTTTTCCAGGATAGTATTGAATAGTGTGGTCGTAATCTTTCAACAGCTCGAGCCAACGTCGTTGCCGCATGTTGAGTTCTTTTTGAGTGAAGAAATATTTGAGGCTTTTATGGTCTGAATATATCTCCACCTTCTCCCCATATAGATAGTGCCTCCAGATCTTTAGCGCGAAAACAACTGCTGCCAACTCTAGATCATGAGTAGGATAATTCCTCTCATATTCTTTAAGTTGTCGCGAGGCATAGGCTATGACTTTCCCACGTTGCATGAGAACACATCCTAACCCTTTGCCTGAAGCATCGCTGTAGATAACAAATCCATCCGAACCAGATGGTATTGTCAGAACAGGCGAAATGAGTCTCCTCTTAAGCTCTTGGAAACTTTTCTCGCATTCTTCGCTCCATACGAATTTGATATCCTTCCGAGTCAGCTGAGTTAACGGGGTAGCGATTCGAGAAAACCCTTCTACGAATCTCCGATAATAACCAGCTAAGCCTAGAAAGCTATGTACATCGGTCACCGTCTTCGGTTGCTCCCAGCTTTGTATTGCTTCAATCTTCGCCGGGTCCACAGATACTCCATGTTTCGACACCGCGTGCCCTAGGAATGCTACTTCCTCAAGCCAGAACTCGCATTTCTTCAACTTAGCATATAACTTGTTTTCACGCAGCCTTTGGAGTACCAGCTTCAAATGGTGCTCATGATCTTCTCGGCTTTTGGAATATATGAGGATGTCATCAATAAAGACAACAACGAACTGATCCAAATAATCCTTGAATACTCGGTTCATCATATCCATGAAAGCCACAGGAGCATTAGTCAATCCAAAAGACATGACTAAGAATTCATAATGCCCGTACCGAGTTCTAAAGGCAGTCTTTGGAATATCCTCAGTTTTAACCTTCAGCTGATGATATCCAGAACGAAGATCGATTTTTGAAAAGAATTGTGCTCCTTGTAACTGGTCAAACAGGTCATCAATACGAGGTAGCGGATACCTATTCTTGATGGTGACATGGTTTAATTCCCGGTAATCGATACAAAGTCGCATACTCCCGTCTTTCTTCTTTACAAATAAAACAGGAGCACCCCAAGGAGATGTACTAGGACGAATGAAACCGATGTCCAACAATTCTTGTAGTTGGACTTTTAACTCCTGAAGTTCAATAGGAGCCATTCGATATGGGGTTTTAGAAATGGGCTTTGTACCAGGTTCAAGATCAATAAAGAATTCAACTTCACGTTCTGGGGGTAGACCGGGAAGTTCTTCAGGAAATACGTCAGGAAAGTTATTAACAACAGGAATATTATTCAAATTTGACGTGTCTTTATTTAAATCCATAACATGGGCTAAGAAAGCTTGACATCCGTTTTTCAATAAACGAATGGCTTTATGACTTGATATGACAGTGATTGATTTTAATGGCTTTGTTGCTTGAATTCGAACAACAGGTTGATTAGGAATATGAAAACTAATCACCTTACGAAAACAATCAATTTTGGCATGATGAGTAGTTATCCAATCAATTCCTAAAATCACGTCAAATGCAAGTATCTTTAAAGAGATAAGGTCAACAGGTAAGGTGATGGCACCAACCTGGATCAAACAAGATTTATAAACAGTGGATGTGAT
The DNA here is from genome assembly GCA_016801055.1 of Panax notoginseng. Taxonomy (NCBI): domain Eukaryota; kingdom Viridiplantae; phylum Streptophyta; class Magnoliopsida; order Apiales; family Araliaceae; genus Panax; species Panax notoginseng. Next base: position 104,519,514 of record CM029016.1, on the reverse strand, counting down.
GAAAGTTTCCCCTAACGGAGTCTCCACAGATAAATCAAGGTCTAATTTCTCCGGAGTCAAGTTTAAACGTTGAGCACAAGTAGGAGAAATAAATGAATGGGTAGCACCGGTATCTAGTAAGGTATAAACTTCACATGAATTTATAATTAGCTTACCCGTGATCACCTCGTTTGGGTTCCTCGCATGTTGACCAGTCACGACAAACGCTCTTCCAGGAACCGTTGACTTTGACTTTTCTGGGACAGCCTTTTGAGTCACCGTCCCCGCTGAACTTGGTTTCGCTACCGTACAATCTCGAGCGATATGTCATTCCTTTCCACAATTATAGCATACCTTGAACTGTTGTGGACAGTTTGGGCTGATATGTCCCTCTTTTCCACATTTATAGCATATGACCGGTGGTCGTTCTCCTCCCTTGGAACCAGTTGCTGCTGGTGCTGACGTCTTCGTATTGTCATTGTTGAATCTCCTCTTTTTAAAATCTCCTCCTGACTCGCTTCTTCTATTTTCATAGCCACGATTACCACCAGAGTGGTTACCGTTCTTGTCCGTATTCTTCTTTCTCCGCTGGTTATCATTGTTCTGATGACTGTTGTCACCGATATGATCCTGGTTGTGGTCCCTCGGTTGACCGTACTCGTTATCTCGCTCTAATAATTGAGCCCTGTTGACAACATCTGAATAGAGAGAAAATTTATGAGAAATGAGATATTGACGTATGCCGGGTTTCAAACCTCTCAGAAACATCCGCGTCATACGTTCCTCATTCTCCACCAAATGAGGTGCAAACCTGGACAACTCTGCAAACTTCGCCTCGTACTGGGACACCGTCATGTTATTCTGCTCCAGTCTAATAAACTCTACCTCCTTCATATGACGAATACTTTCAGGAAAGTACTTGTCATTGAATAGTTTCTGAAATGTCTCCCAAGACATGCTGAGTGCGGCTGGATGGGTACGCTTTACAGACTCCCACCAATAGTCTGCCTCGCCACGGAACATAAAGGTGGCGAATGGAACCTTCTGTTCCTCCGTGCATCCCAAGACATCAAATATCTTGGTAATTTGCTTGACCCATGTCTCCGCCTTAATCGGATCCGGCTTTCCCCAGAATTCTGGTGGTCCCAACTCTTTGAACTGCTTGGCTGTGACCAGCTGTGCGTTGCCATTGTTTCTTCCTATATTTTGAACAGGAATCTCCTTCGTCTGGTTTTGCATGAATCGCAAAAAGCTTCTAAACATCTCATCGTTCACCGTCTGCTCAGTGGTGTTGTTCACAGGAGGAACATTGCCAGCCTGTTGCACGTTCTCCTCGTTGGAGAGTACAGGTGTCTCCACGGTTTCATTTACTCTACTGTTAACATTCTCAGTCGACATTCTCAAATACTGCCATAAAACAAGGGTTAATTTAACAAATTAACAAATCACATAATATCCCTATATTATGACCGACCAACAATAAGCTTAGGTAGGACACACTAGCGAAGGATTTACTCGTCTCTCCCCTCCTAGTTCTATTCCCCGATCTCCGCCAGAGATCATATCCCTAAGCTCTGATACCAACTGTGACGCCCCCAAAACAGGTATACAACACCCATTCTGAGTCGTCAATAACATGGTACAGAAACAACTACAACTTTATTAATACAACATAAAAACTGTGAGTGTAAATACAAATATTGTCATCTAGACAATATCCACACTCAAATAAGTCCTCATTGCAATTATTGGTACAATATTTTAAAAAAAAAATGGTGAGGACTACTAAAACAACTTCCTAGAACCTTCATTCCATACCCCGACTAGTACTTGCTACATTCTCGCCTCCTGAGAAGAAAATGGAACAACAAGGAAAAGGGTGAGCTCAACTAGCCCAGTAAAGAATATTATGACTAAGATAATATACAACAAATTATCGTTAGTCTTCAACAGGAAAAAAATTTAATAGAATACAATAGACAACAAGTTTTAAATCAATATTCGCAGCGGAAAATCATAATTCATAGAAAAGTTACGTAGAGAATGAAATCTACGATTATCTATGAATTTAAAAGCCCATCATCAACATTTTATCCCTGTAATATCAATCAATAAATATCTTGAATCAAATAGTCATTTTTGCACTACAGGCCAAAGATATTCATCAGTTGGTCATGTTCACCTCAACACCTGTTCATCTTTGCACCACGGGCCAAAGATATTCATCAGAAATCATTAATCTTTGCACTACAGGCCAAAGATATTCATTTATATCATCATTTAGGACTGAGGATGATGAAAAATATTTTTAAGGAAACGAATCCAGTGAAACAAAATAATAAATATTAAGGATTCGTATTTCGATTTATCCATGTCCAAAAATACCTTTTAAATAATCATAGTGAAGTAAAATTCAAGAATGATCAAAATATGGATACAATCAAAGCTATTATCCAGAATAGATATTTGGACAAAAAGAAGAAAATTTCATTTTTCGATGAATAGTAACTCATGAATAGTAACTCGTGAATAGTAACTCATGAATAGTAACTCGTGAATAGTAACCCCGACATGAAAAGTTCTAAATTTGATAAAAAGTTCAGATCAATACTTCGGCATAATGATATTGAAGAAAATAATATCATTTAAGAAGAAATAACATCCCTTACCTCAAAAGGATAGTACTTCTGCCTGGATATAGTGCTGAAAGAACTTGCACCGTATAGAAATACTAAAAGTACTAAAATACTCACAAGAATACGCTCAATATATCGAGAGAGAAAGAGAGAGAAATCTGAAGTTTCTGGTGTGATTTTCAATTCTAACCTAAGCACCCTATTTATAAGAAAATGCTTAGAACACCAAAGCAGAAAATTTAATAAATTAATAATATTATTTTTTCAAATTTCCTACGCCCACTAATTTGGTCCAAGACATCAGCCACCATGTGACAAAACATTAAAAACGTTTTTCTTAATTTAAATAATTAAAACTTCCAAAATCAATTATTTCGGAACTACGGAACTTTAATAATTCATAATAAATAGCCCTTTTTATCCGAAAATTCAAATCTCGCGAGTTAGGAAATTCAATTCTGTACAACTTTGCAGAAGGAAGTTTTTCCAAATTCCAAACAGAAACTGACCGAAATCTACAAACGGGTGATTTTACAGGCTATAATCAAATTTCAGTCAAGAAATGGGGTCCACCGACACACAAAACATGTGTTAAACAACTTTTGCAACAAAAATACTCTTCCTCCTCATATACTCATATATCCCACATTCATTGTAAAAAAATATCACCATTAATATATTATTAAAATAATATATTTAATTGAATTATTTTATCAGAAAAGATAAAATATTAATTTTCAACAATTGTCACATTTAAAAATTTTCTCCATCTATATCCACATAAAATCAATATTTTCCTCATCATATAAATCAATAATTAATTATTCACAAATAATATTACAGAATCACAGTACTGGCAACCAGGCCGTTCCCAGGAAAGAGGGGGCTTTCCAATAAGGATATCTCCTTACTGGCGCGCAATTAGATAACCAAACCTCTCCTTAGACAGAACTTTCTAGACATTACCAATAATGTTATCTAATAATATTATTCAGATAATATGAATTATTGCTCCGATAATAGAACAACTACGCCGTTATTTATAAACAACTTGCTTTTGTCGTTTTCTTCATCCAATCACTTTCTGTTATGGGGCCCACATAAGGCTGCGCCGTCGTACGAATATTCCCCGACAACAAGAATATTCCACGACCAAACAAATATTCCCCGACAACAATGAATATTTTAGGACCACTTGCTTATTTGAAATATTTGCGCATTTTACCCATAACTAACCACATTAATCAAATCAAACCTTACTATTTCAGAATAATAAATAGAGGAAATTAAATTTCATTTATTAATAATTTGGGGTCTTACAGGACATGCTCCTTTCTATCCAAGATCTTGACAGGTACCTCTTCGTACGTTAAGTCTTCAGCTATCTCGTCCGGTTCTAACTCAATAACGTGGTCTGGGTCTTTCACATATTTACGTAACACAGATATATGAAAAACATTATGAACACGAGACATACTTGGAGGTAACGCGAGTCTATAGGCCACATTTCCTACTTGGTGAAGAATCTGAAATGGACCAATAAATCGTGGATTGAGCTTTCCTCTCTTCCCAAATCTTGTAACTCCTTTCCATGGAGCCACACGCAACAATACATGATCCCCAATGTCAAATTTCACGTCCTTTCGATGAAGATCCCCATAACTCTTTTGTCGATCCTGTGCCGTTTGTATACGTTGTCGAATCGTTTGGATCTTCTCTGTAGTCATGCGTACCAACTCTGGTCCCAACAATGTTGCTTCACCCACCTCGTCCCAGCATACTGGAGAGCGACACTTTCGTCCATATAATGCTTCAAATGGGGCCACACCTATACTTGCCTGATAACTGTTATTGTAAGAGAATTCCACCAATGGTAGGTACTTATCCCAACTTCCTTTGAAATCTAGGACACAAAGTCTTAATAGATCTTCAAGAGTTTGAATAGTCCTCTCTGATTGTCCGTCCGTTTGAGGATGGTATGCCGAACTAAATCGTAAATCTGTGCCCATAGCTTTTTGCAAGCTAACCCAAAATCTTGAAGTGAATCTTGGGTCACGATCTGAAACTATGGATACTGGCATGCCATGCAGTCTCACAATCTCATCTACGTATATACGAGCAAGACGTTCAAGGGAATAAGTCTCCCGTATCGGCAAGAAATGAGCAGACTTGGTTAATCTATCAACAATAACCCAAATAGCATTTATGCCTTGAGAAACCGTGGGAAGACCCGTAACGAAATCCATGGTAATGTGTTCCCACTTCCATTTCGGAATCTCAAGTGGTTGCAATGGACCCTTTGGCACTTGATGTTCCGCCTTTACACGTTGACAAGTTAAACACCTCGAGATAAACCTTGCAATCTCTCTCTTCATATTATTCCACCAAAATGTATGTCGAAGATCACGATACATTTTGGTGCTTCCAGGATGGATTGCAAATGGTGTATTGTGTGCTTCCATCATGATCTTGTACTTCAAATCAGAATTGTTAGGAACACAAAGTCTGGAGTGGACTCGAAGTATTCCTTCTTCATCGATTCTTGCTTCTGGAATAGAACCTTCTTGCACTTTCTTCTTCATACGCATCAGCTCTATGTCCGTAGCTTGAGCAGCTTTAACTTTATCGATTAAAGTCGGTTCTACTCGTATATTTGATATCATCATGTGGGTACTTGGAGCCTTCATCTCTATCCCCATCCTTTGCAAGTCATACAAAATGGGCCTTTGTGTTAACAACATTGCACTCGTACCCGCATATGATCTTCTACTTAATGCGTCAGCTACTACGTTTGCTTTTCCAGGATGATATTGGATGGTATGATCGTAATCTTTCAACAGCTCGAGCCAACGTCGCTGCCGCATGTTGAGTTCCTTTTGGGTGAAGAAATATTTGAGGCTTTTATGATCTGTATAGATCTCCACTTTCTCCCCATACAGGTAGTGTCTCCAGATCTTCAACGCGAAAACTACTGCTGCCAACTCCAAATTATGAGTAGGATAATTCCTCTCATATTCTTTGAGTTGTCGCGAGGCATAGGCTATGACTTTCCCATGTTGCATGAGAACACATCCTAACCCTTTGCCTGAAGCATCACTGTAGATAACAAATCCATCCGAACCAGATGGTATTGTCAGAACAGGTGCCGAAATAAGTCTCCTCTTAAGCTCTTGAAAACTCTTCTCGCATTCCTCGCTCCATACGAATTTGATATCTTTCCGAGTCAGCTGAGTTAACGGGGTAGCGATTCGAGAAAACCCTTCCACGAATCTCCGATAATAACCAGCTAAGCCCAGAAAGCTACGTACTTCAGTCACCGTCTTTGGTTGCTCCCAACTTTGTATTGCTTCAATCTTCGCCGGGTCAACAGATACTCCATGTTTTGACACCACGTGCCCTAGGAAAGCTACTTCCTCAAGCCAGAACTCGTATTTCTTCAACTTAGCATATAACTTATTTTCACGCAGCCTTTGGAGTACCAGCTTCAAATGATGCTCATGATCTTCACGGCTTTTGGAATATATGAGGATGTCATCAATAAAGACAACAACGAACTGATCCAAATAATCCTTGAATACTCGGTTCATCATATCCATGAAAGCCGCAGGAGCATTAGTCAATCCAAAAGACATGACTAGGAACTCATAATGCCCGTACCGAGTTCTGAAGGCAGTCTTTGGAATATCCTTAGTTTTAACCTTCGGCTGATGATATCCAGAACGAAGATCGATCTTTGAAAAGAATTGTGCTCCTTGTAACTGGTCAAACAGGTCATCAATACGAGGTAGCGGATACCTATTCTTAATAGTGACATGGTTTAATTCCCGGTAATCAATACAAAGTCGCATACTCCCGTCTTTCTTCTTTACAAATAAAACAGGAGCACCCCAACAAGGAGAGGTACTAGGACGAATGAAACCGATGTCCAACAACTCTTGTAGTTGGACCTTTAACTCCTGAAGTTCAATAGGAGCCATTCGATATGGGGTTTTAGAAATGGGCTTTGTACCAGGTTCAAGATCAATAAAGAATTCAATTTCTCGTTCCGGGGGTAGACCGGGAAGTTCTTCAGGAAATACGTCAGGAAAGTCAATAACAACAGGAATATTATTCAAATTTGACGTGTCTTTATTCAAATCCATAACATGGGCTAAGAAAGCTTGACATCCGTTTTTTAATAAACGAATGGCTTTATGGCTTGATATAACAGTGATTGATTTTAATGGCTTAGTTGTTTGAATTCGTACAACAGGTTGGTTAGGAATATGAAAACTAACAACCTTACGAAAACAATCAATTTTGGCATGATGAGTAGTTAGCCAATCAATCCCTAAAATCACATCAAAAGCAAGTATCTTTAAAGAGATAAGGTCAACAGGTAAGGTGATGGTGCCAACTTGGATCACACAAGATTTATAAACAGTGGATGTGATGAAAGTTTCTCCTAACGGAGTCTCCACAGATAAATCAAAGTCTAACTTCTCCGGAGTCAAGTTTAAACGCTGAGCACAAGCAGGAGAGATAAAAGAATGGGTAGAACCGGTATCTAATAAGGTATAAACTTCGCATGAATTTATGATTAGCTTACCCGTGATCACCTCGTTTGGGTTCCTCGCATGTTGACCAGTCACGACAAACGCTCTTCTAGGAACCGTTGACTTTATCTTTTCTGGGACAGCTTTTTGAGTCACCATCCCCGCTGGACTTGGTTTTGCTATAGTGCAATCTCGAGCGATATGTCCTTCCTTTCCACAATTATAACATACCTTAAACTGTTGTGGGCAGTTTGGGCTGATAAGTCCTTCTTTTCCGCACTTATAGCATATAATCGGTGGTCGTTCTCCTCCCTTGGAACCAGTTGCTGCTGGTGCTGACGTCTTCGTATTGTCATTGTTGAATCTCCTCTTTTTAAAATCTCCTCCCGACTCGCTTCTTCTATTTTCATAGCCACGATTACCACCAGAGTGGTTGCCGTTCTTGTCTGTATTTTTCTTTCTCCGCTGGTTATCATTGTTCTGATGACTGTTGTCACCGATATGATCCTGGTTGTGGTCCCTCAGTTGACCGTACTCATTATCTCGCTCTAATAATTGAGCCCTGTTGACAACATCTGAATAGAGAGAAAATTTATGAGAAATGAGATATTGACGTATGCCGGGTTTCAAACCTCTCAAAAACATCCTCGTCATACGTTCCTCATTCTCCACCAAAATGAGGTGCAAACCTGGACAACTCTGCAAACCTCGTCTCGTACTGAGACACCGTCATGTTATTCTGCTCCAGTCTAATAAACTCTACCTCCTTCATATGACGAATACTTTCAGGAAAGTACTTGCCATTGAACAGTTTTTGAAATGTCTCCCAAGATATGCTGAGTGCGGTTGGATGGGTACGCTTCACAGACTCCCACCAGTAATCTGCCTCGCCACGGAACATAAAGGTGGCGAATGGAACCTTCTGTTCCTCCGTGCATCCCAAGACATCGAATATCTTGGTAATTTGCTTGACCCACGTTTCCACCATGATCGGATCCGGCTTTCCCTTAAATTCTGGTGGTCCCAATTCTTTGAACTGTTTGGCTGTGACAAACCGTGAATTGCTATCATTTCCTCCTGTATTTTGAACACGAGTCTCCCTCGTCTGGTTTTGCATGAATTGCAAAAAACTTCTAAACATTCCATCATTCATCATCTGCTCATATTGGTGTTGTTCACAGGAGGAACATTGCCAGCCTGTTGCACGTTCTCCTCGTTGGTAAGCACCGGTGTCTCCACGGTCTCATTTACTCCACTGTTAACATTCTCAGTCGACATTCTCAAATACTGCCATAAAACAAGGGTTAATTAAATAAATTAACAAATCACATAATACCCCTATATTATGACTGACCAATAAATAAGCTTAGGTAGGACATACTAGCGAAGGATTTATTCGTCTCTCCCCTCCTAGTTCTATTCCCCGATCTCCGCCAGAGATCATATCCCTAAGCTCTGATACCAACTGTGACGCCCCCAAAATAGGTATACAACACCCATTCTGAGTCGCCAAAATATATGGTACAGAAACAACTACATCTTTATTATTACAACACAAGAACTGTGAGTTTAAATACAAATATTGTCATTTAGACAATATCCACACTCAAATAAGTCCTCATTACAATTATTGATACATTATTTCACAAAAATGGTGAGGACTACTAAAGTAACTTCTAGAACCATCATTCCATACCCCGACTAGTACTCGCTACATTCTCGCCTCCTGAGAAGAATGGAACAAAAAGGAAAAGGGTGAGCTCAACTAGCCCAGTAAAGAACATTATGACTAAGATAATACAGAACAAATTATCGTTAGTCTTCAACAGGGAAAAATCTAATAGAATACAATAGACAACAAGTTTTAAATCAATAACTGCAGCGGAAACAGCAAACCATTAGAAGAGTCAAGTAGAGAATGAGTTCTACTATCTTCTAAGATTTAAAAGCCCATCATCAATATTTTATCCCTGTAACAGCAATCAATAACCATCTTTAATTAAATTTTCATCTTTGCACTACAGGCCAAAGATATTCATTTGTATCACCAGTCGGTCATGTTCATCTCAACACCTGTTCATCTTTGCACTACGGGCCAAAGATATTCATCAGTTAATCATTCATCTTTGCACTACGGGCCAAAGATATTCAGTAATATCATCATTTAGGACTGAGGATGATGAAAAATATCTTAAAGAAAACGAATCCAGTGAAACAAAATAACAAATATTAAGGATTCGTATTTCGATTTATCCATGTCCAAAAATACCTTATAATTATTCATAGTGAAGTAGAATTCAAGAATGATCAAAACATGGATACAATCAAAGCTAGTACCCAGAATAGATATTTTGGACGAAAAGAAGAAAATTTTATTTTTCTCGTGAATAGTAACTCGTGAATAGTAACTCATGAATAGTAACTCCGACGTGAAAAGTTCCAAATTTGATAAAAATTTCCAACCAATATTTCGGCATAATGATATTAAAGAAATAATATCATTTTTGAATAAAATAACATCCCTTATACCTCGTAAAGACAGTATTTCTGGTCGGAATACCGGTATAAGGCTGAAAGACACTTGCTCTGATGAATAGAAACTCTCAAAGTATCTAAATACTCACAAAATACACTCAATAATCTAGAGAGAGAAAGAGAGAAAACTTGTTTCTGGTGTGATTTTCAATTCTAACTTAGCCCTCTATTTATAGGAAAATGTTATCACGCCGAAGCAGACTTAACCTGCAACCTGATGGCTTTACCTGCTACTATTCCCACCCACCACATTTGAATAAAAATCTCAGCACATTTCTTCACCAACCAAGAGTGGGGCCCACCAATTCTAGAATTTTCTACCAAAATGATTAACTCCGAAAATTCAACAATTTCTGAACCAGTCATCTCGTAAAATTCATAATAAATCATACATTCATTTTTAACGGTTCAAAATTTGTGGACATATACTCAACTTATATATGTATAATATATCCAAAAATTACCACGATCCAACGGTCGGATTAAAAATTATAACCCCCGCAAAATATCTCAAAAATCCTGATTTTTAATACCTCCATTCCGACAAAAATACTGATAAAAACCTCAACATTAACTCCTTCATTTTTAACCACAAAAATATATCCCTCATTTATATCCACAAAAATAAATATTTCCTTATCATATGAATCAATAATTAATTATTCACAAATAATATTACAGAATCACATTTATGACAACCAGGCCGTTCCCAGGAAAGAGGGGGCTTTCCAATAAGGATTTCTCCTTACTGGCGCGCAATTAGATGACCAAACCTCTCCTTAGACAGAACTTTCTAGACATTGCCAATAATGTTATCTAATAATATTATTCAAATAATATGAATTATTGATCTGATAATGGGAAATACTGTGTAGTGACAATTATTGAAACAACAGTAATATAAAATATCAACGCAGCAATTATTGAATCAATAAAATAAAATACTGAACAGTAATTACTGTAACCATTATTGAGTAGTGCCTTCTTACGTAAGAATCAATAATTGGTGCAATACAGTGTACTACTGTGTAACAACGCGTATTACTGTGTTTTAACCACCGGGTATTCCAACAGTATTAACGGTAACAACTACGCCGTTATTAATAAACAACATATACTTGTCGTTTTCTTCATCCAATCGCTTTCCGTTATGGGGCCCACAAAAGACTGCGCCGTCGTACGAATATTCCCCGACAGGAAGAATATTCCACGGCCAAACGAATATTCCCCGACAACAATGAATATTTTATAACCACCTGCTTATTTGAAATATTTTCGCATTTTACCCATAACTAACCTCATTAATCAATTTAACACTTACTATTTCAAAATAATAAATAGAGGGAATTTAAATTTCATTTATTAATAATTTGGGGTCTTACAGTCATTGCAATCACCTTTAAGAGATAGCCAATAATTTCATCCATAAGCCTTTTGGCTTGATCTTTGTCTAAACATCTGAGGAGACCTAATCCTGCATCTCTTTTGTAGAGCGCATCTCCATTTAGGTAGAATTTCATAGCAAATCGATGGATCCGCCTTTGCTCAGTCGAGCTCGCCTCCAAGGATGTTGGATGGGAGGTAGCTCATCCGATACTTCTCCAACGTAATTCCCGTAGGCTGGGGCCTTGTGCAGGGAAATTGTGACGCTTGGCAAGTGTTCCTTGTCTGATATGCGAATCAAGGAGGCCAAAGTTGCTAATGCGTCTGCGAAATCATTCCTATTACGAGGAATGTTTAGAAAGGATATTTCTTCGAATCCCAAAGCCATCTTTAAAACCTGCGATAGTAAGGCAACAAATGTAGTTCCTTGGTTTGATAGATTTCGGTGGATTGTCTGATTACCAACTCCGAATCTCCAAGGACAGTTAACCGCCTGATGCCCATTGAATGGGCAAGTTTTAGCCCCATAAGACAACATACTCAGCCGTATTGTTGGTGCTGACAAACTGTAATTTGAAGGCGACGGGATACTGCTCCCCCATATCAGATACTAGAACTGCTCCAACTCCAGAACCTTCCATATTAACAGCTCCATCGAAATACATCTTCCACGTTTGGCATGTATCGTACTGATGGTGTTGCTGAATTGTCATTACTCCTTCATCAGGGAAATATGTCTCCAAGGGTTTGAAATCCCCTGATGGTGCGGCGGCCAGTTGATCCGTAATTCCTTGACCTTTGATGGACTTTTGAGTCACATATACGATGTCAAATTGTTGTAGGATCAACGGCCATCTGGACAATCGACAATTCAGTATGGGTTTACTGAACACGTACTTGAGAGGATCCACGCGGGATATGAGATGGGTTGTGTGACCATGGAGATAATGACGTAACCTCATGGCAACCCATGCTAAAGCACAACACGTCTTTTCGATCAGAGTGTACTTGTGTTCACTGCTGTTGAATCTTTTGCTGAGGTAATAGATGGCTCATTCTAGGCCTCTATCGTCCTTCTGTCCCAGCAGGCAGCCCATGGCATTGTCACTTACGGACAGATACATAAACAGGGGAACATCATCCCTGGGTGGTACCAAGATGGGAGCTTTAATTAGCTATTTTTTTATTGTAAGGAAGGCATTCTGGCACTCCTCATTCCATTTCATGGAGGAGTTCTTCCTTAACAGCTTAAAGATTGGCTCACAGGTTGCTGTGAGTTGAGAAATAAATCTGCTAATGAAGTTGATTCTTCCCAAAAATCCCCGTATTTCCTTTTCTATATGAGGAATGGGCATTTCAGTGATGGCTTGGATTTTGGCAGGATCCAGCTCTATCCCTTTGTGGCTGACTAGAAATCCTAGCAACTTGCCTGACTTAACGCCAAAGGCGCACTTAGCTGGATTCAACTTCAAGTTGTACTTACGCAACCTGTTGAACAATTTCCTGAGATGGTCTATATGGTCATCCTCCTTCCGAGATTTGACAATAATGTCATCAACATAGATCTCAATCTCTTTATGCATTAAGTCGTGGAAAAGAGCCATCATAGCTCGTTGATAGGTAGCTCCAGCATTGATGAGGCCGAATGACAACCTTCTATAGCAAAAAGTTCCCCCAAGGAGTGATGAAAGTAGTTTTTTCACGATCTTCCTCGGCAACCATGATTTGATGATACCCCGCAAAGCAATCTGCAAAGGAGTACATGTCGTATTGCGCAGTATTGTCAATGAGAATGTCGATAAATGGCACGGGAAAGCTATCTTTTAAGCAAGCTTTGTTCAAGTCCCGGTAGTCCACACAAACTCGCACCTTTCCTCCAGGTTTAGGTACGGGCACAATGTTGGATATCCACTCAGGATATGTAGACACCATTACGATGCCGTCTTGAAATTGTTTCACAATTTCTTCTTTCACCTTTAAACTCCATTCAGGTTTCAATCGTCTGAGCTTTTGCTTGACTGGCTTGAATCCCTCTTTAATGGGAATGCGATGAAGGACAATGTCAGTGGACAAACCCACCATATCTTTATGAGACCATGCAAACACATCCTGGAACTGGGTTAGTAGCATAACCATGTCATTCCGTTGGTTTGGGGTAAGGTCTGAACCAATCTGGATTAACCTAGGGTTTTCTAAGGTTCCGAGATTGAAAGGAGTGGTTTGATCAAGGTTGGGTTTAGGTTTGTCTTTGACCCATTCTTGAATTTCTGGAGGCACCTCAATGTCATCCGGTATATCCACCAAGGCTGAATTCATCTCTACATCAAAGGTACAATCCTTGTGGAGAAGAGGCACCGTATCATCAAGTACAAGCACATATAAATTCAGAGTCCTGAAACAAAATATGCTTTCACTTAGTATATATGAAATGTGTTGATCATACACAGTGTTAGCATTTACTGGCAAAATAAACCGCTAATACTGTACAGAAAAGTAAGCAGTTATTATATCTACAGGGCAGAAAGAGTTTCCGCCCGCTTTACCCTTGACGACCAATGCAAGGAATGTTGTTCCAATTGGCAAGAGCAAATTCCGGGTGAACCGCAGTGATAGAGGGATTATCATCATCCTCCTTGTCCCGAATGATAGCCATTACGTCTGGGCAATCATCGTCTGGAGTATATCTGTTGGTATGCTCATCATGAACGATGATGCGTATGCCAGACATCATCCTGATGACATCTTGCTTGATTCTTCGTTCCTCTTCCTCCACTGCGGGATCTGGAACAAAGATTTCTTTCTCCTTCACCGGTACCGGCTTGGGAAATAACATCGCCATTATATTGGCTGGCACCTTTACGGGAGGTTGTGCAGACTTGGAGCTTGAAGGCGAAGCTAAACGCCGCATGGTCGAAGCTGAAGGAATCTGCTGATGCTTATGAGGATTCCTGTGACTAGAGCTGGCAGACTAGCCTAGTCTAGTTGTCCCAATTTGCTGGGTTAAGCGAATAGGGTATTTGACACCCTGGCAATCTTTACCTAACCCTTGTCCCGGTTTATGACCTAACGACATCATTTCTTATGTGGTCGACATTACCTCGGCAGAAATATGGGGTTCGGGCAATGGCGTTCCAATAGCATGGTATTGGGTATTGCTTATTTCCAAAGCATGAAAACTAATTGGCTCAACATCCTTAATTGCATTGATGAGCGGCATGTCCCCGTGCTGAGGAAACTCTGGTTCAGCGTTGACTATGACCAGGCTATTGTTGATGATGTATTTTAATTGTTGGTGAAAAGTGGAGGGGACTGCCCCTGCCATGTGAATCCATGGTCGTCCCAAGAGCAGGTTGTATCCTGAATCTTTCTTGAGCACATGGAAGGATACGTAGAATGTATGAGGGCCAATCTCAATTGGCAGCTCAACTACTCCAACCGAGTTACGGCGGGCTCCATCAAAAGCTTTGATGATGGTATGGCTACTCCGAATTCGATTGGAATTGATATTCATCTTCACCAAGGTAGCGTATGGGTAGATATTTAGAAAGGAACCTCCATCTATTAAAACTCCCGCCACCATATATTCGGAGGACAAGACCGCAATGTGCAACGGTTTGCAATGACCGGTCACTTCGGGCGATATATCATCATCAGTGAAGGATATCACATTGTTGTTAAAAATGTGATCAACCAGATGTTGAAACTTTTCCGTATCAACTAATGTCAGTAGATAGGCTTCTTCTAAAACCTTTAATAAGACCTTCCGGTGATTCTCGAAAGTCAGGACCAAGTCCAAGATTGATATCTGTTGTGGAGCTTCTTTCAAGCTTAAAACCACCTTGTCTTCGTTACCCCATAGTGCGAAGGAAATTTTCAATCTTCTCAATGGGTACTTTCCCCTTAGACTTGATGACAGGCTTTATAACCCGTTGGTGAAGATACAGTGGATTTTATTTCGACACTGCAGCAGTTGTATGTGAGGTGGATCCTTCACCTTCTCCATAATTCCACGAAACTGCGCGCAAGCTAACAATAGGATATTGTGCTCTTTACGGCAAGTTGATTGGCTTGGGAGCGGCCACTTTCAAAGGATTGTTGATTCCCTTGAGTTGAATTATTGGCATGATAAGTGATTTGTTAACCCCATCACTTTCAGTGGATATGACTGCTACTACACTCTTCCTTAGTAGGACACGAATCCTCACTTGCCCGTAACACAGTGTCGTTATCTGCCAGACGCAGTACGCCACTGTCGATTAAATTTTGAATAAGGTGGTGGAGTGCCCAGCATTCTTCTGTGCTGTGACCGCGAGATTGAGAATGATATTGACATACTCCCTCAGAGTTGTATCGTCCTGAACGGGGGTTGATTGGAGGTAGAAGGGAACTAATCCTTCCTTCATTGATTAACATATGAAGGATTTCCTCCATAGGTTGGCCCAAATATGTGAATTCCCTTTTGTTGGCAAAATCTCGACGGGCCTTAGAATTTGCTCTCTTCGTCACTTTGTCTTCCAGCATTTCATTTTCTGAAAGTGAAGAGGGAATATTCATGACAATAGGTAGGAGACTGGCATGCTTCTGGCTGATTAGCTGACGAGTCACTTAATGCTGATAAGTCACCAGTTCCGCGAATTGCTCAATTTGTTTACAAAGAGCTTTCATCTTTTGTTCCATTATGAATTGGAACTTGGCATAATCCCATCTGTCATCACCATCTTTGGGGGTCTGGGAGGATTCACAGCTGAAATTGGAACTCTGTCCACTGCTCCAATTGATCATATTGACCTCTTCTTCCTTGTGCTGAGGAAGAGGGTTGTCTTGAACGTGAGGCTGATTGGGTTTGGTGACCACGATTTCCCCGTTGTCTATCAGGTCTTGGATTTTGTGTTTCAAGGCCCAACAATCCTGAGTATCATGTCAAGGTGCCCCGGCATGATAAGCACATTTCCGAGCAGCATTAAAACCCCGACCATTAGGGCTGGCTGGTGGACGAAGATGCGTGATTTTCTTCTGCGTTGTTAGAAGATTGAGAATGCTCTCGAGGGTGTCCCCTAAGGGAGTGAATACTCGAGGTCGTTTGACTTCTCCACCTTTTGGTACTGGAGGGTTTGAAGACTGTGCTTGAAAAGGAGTGTAATTTCTCCTCTGGATAGGCATGTTCTGATTGCCTTTTTGACCCTGTAGTATCAGGAAAACATCCTCTTCTTTCTTTTTATGGACCCTCTGGGGGTTGTTCCCATAATTTCCAGATTGGATGTGATCAGCAACCGCTTTGAGTGCAGCTAGGTCTTGAATCTTTCCGGATTTCAATCTCATTTCAGCCATCTTCCCATGTTTGACCATTTCAGAAAATGGTTTGCCGATGCCGGCTAAAACTCTTTCATAGAAAGGTGCTTCTTGTATGTCTATGAAAGTCATGACCATCTCTGATTCTGCCATGGAAGGACTAACTTGGGCAGCCAGACGTCTCCACCTCTGAGCATACTCTCTGAAAGACTCATTAGATTGTTTCTTGATCTTGGTAATTTGATACCGATCAGGAGCCATTTGAGATTGAAAGTTGTATTGGGTGAGGAAAGCGTGTGCTAGCTCTTCCCAACTATGGATCTTTGAATTGTCTAATCTTGTGTACCACGAACGGGCTTCTCCAGTAAGACTTTTTGGAACAGTTGCATTCTGAGTTTTTCATCCTCTGCATAAGATCCAAGTTCTCCAATAAACACCTTTAGATGTGTGTAAGGATCTCCTAACCCGTCATATTTTTCAAAGTCAGGAGTCTTAAATTTTTCTGGATAATGAATACCAGGGAAAATACACAAATCAGCATATGAAACACTCCCGTGTGTTCGAATTCCTTTGATAGTGCGAAGAGTCTCTTCCATTTGGAGGACTTTCTTTTTTATGTCACCAGTGTCTGGGTCTCCAGTGGGATGGGCAGCATCATGAGTTTTGTTGGTTGGATCCAACTGTAGTTCAGGTATTGTAACGACCTGGGTTCCTCCTTGTGTGGAGGATTCAGCATGTACGGGTATTTTCTGACCCTGCGTAGACTGGTGTAATTCTTTTAGTAGAACAGCCAAATCTGTAATCTGTTTGCTTAATCCGTCGAATTCCTTGCAAGAAACTGGATTAAGTTCAGTCTGGTCGGATGACGACATGATTGACTGTAGGCCTGTTGCCTTTTTGGACTTTGAACGGGTGGTAGGTCCTATTGATTCCCTGCAAAAGACTTGCATAGTTTAGTCTTTAGGGTGGATAATAACATGTGATGCGATGAGTCCAATTTTAGGAATTTTATCCTGCAAAACGGATGTTAGCTGTTTATAGCATGTATGTGTACACATTTCTTCATATTTCTCATTACATGGAGATAGATATGGAAAATAATTACAAGTAATTGTGCTTTACAAGTAATTTGAAATGAGAGCATGAAGAGACTTTCCTCCGTTTTGGGTTTATCAGAGGCTGACCGATTCTCGGGGCTTTTTGGCATGAAGGTTCCCAAATCATCGCAATCTACTTGACGAGAAGTTAATCCGGTCTTTCAACTAGAGCGAATTTGGGTGGTGCCTTTCCTGAGCCTCGGAGAATCAGGCTTCTCACGAGTCCAGTAATCAAACACCGACGGGATAGCCTCCTGGTGGAGGGACCATACAACATACATTCACATACATCGCATCTCACCGTATGACATGATGACATGTGCGAAGTACTAATATCACAAGCAGTTATGGTACGAAGCACTAACATCACAGGCAGTTTATAGTGCGAACCACTAATATCGCAGGCAGTTTATAGTGCGAAGCACTAAGTAAGGAAATGCATTCGTACACATTCATCATAAAATGTAAATGCAACATCCACACACAAGCAGATAATAGTTTTGAAAAAATTGTAATAGCGGCTTAAGTCCTCTTACTGGGTTCCCCAGCAGAGTCGCCACCTGTCGACGTCGGGATTTTTAATTGTCCCTTTGTTCTTTGGTGTTCTAATTTTAGGTGAGATTTGTTTGAAAAAACAAGTGAAAAAGGTCCGAAATGGTTGTACCAACACAACCGAGAAAAGGTTTGCACATTGACCAGTGATGTGACACTGCTAAACGGGTCGGTGAAACCGAGATTCATTAGGGTCCGGGGACTTGGTTATGCGGGGGGGAAGGTGTTAGGCACCCCCCGACATCCGTGTTACCATGGTGACCACCTCTTTTCAAGAAACTATTATCTGAATATGTGTGTGTGTGTGGGTCAATGTGTTGTTATTTGGAAGTAGTGCGAGGTCTCGTTCACACCTATATACACAGGGTTTGAATTTATGTAAAAATTCAATTTTAGCAGGATATGGCAGAGGTTTTTCAAACCCTGATGCTCAATAGTAATTGAGACCTTTTACACTCCCATTTTATTCCGTATTCGGCTGGATTGATTTTATTTGACAGATGCGAGGCATCCGTGCGAAAATAATGTACAAAAAGGTGCTGAATCCCTCGTGGGTATGTAAACCATCTGAGGAAATCCAAACATCATAGAATAATTTACAAGCTGTTTATAGCTGAAAACGTCCATCACGGGAACCGAATCTAGATCCAATGGGATGAATACAGATCACATGATTCCTAGGCTCACATGATGCCGCAATTGATATAAATGCAATAAGCAGGTATATATATATATATATATATATATATATATATATATATATATAAGCTGTAAATATATATATATATACAGACATGATCACCAACCACGAAGTACCTCCATGGGGGATCAGAAATGTAAATAAAGCTGTAAAAGCTATCAACCGCCACGGAGGAAACTCCAGGCAGGACGAAATGTACAGAAAACTGTAAAAACGATCAACCACCACGAAGTAAACTCCAGGTGGGACGAAATGTACATAAAGCTGTAAAAAACGATCAACCACCATGAAGTAAACTCCAGGTGGGACGAAATATATATATATATATATATATATATATATATATATATATATATATATATATATATATATTAAAGCAGTAAACGCTCCAGACCGAAGTCTAGGCTCATCGAACAAAGTTCGACATGCAGTTCATCTATATATATATATATATATATATATATATATATATATAGGAAAGCAAATAAACGCTCCAGACCGAAGTCTAGGCTCAATCGAGGCATAACTCGATAATGTTAGTCCATATATATATATATATATATATATATATATATATATATATGTATATATATATACAAACTAAAAATAAACCACGGACCGAAGTCTGGGCAAAATATGCAACACGACTCTCAACGTGTGGAAGGGTGTGTGCAAAGATAAAAAGAAAGAACTCTAAAGTGTGTGAGAAGGCTTACAGTGAGCTGCCAAAGAAGACTTCTATATCTTTAGAGTAAGTAAATACAGACTTTTGTAGGTACAAAAGGGCTACACTGCCTGGGATGAGGGCAGAGCAAATTGGGCAGGGCTTCCTCGCCATTTTTTTTGCAAAATGGCCACCCCAAGCCCTCTATTTATAGAGGGTGGAGCCGCAGGTGTACCTGCGGCTGAGCCGCAGGTGTACCAGAGACAACCCAGGTGGGCCCAAGTTTTTTGGCTCGGGTCGTCTCGAAGTACGTGCACTCAGGCACTGTAATGTCCACTCGAACTTTTAGAAGTGCAATTCGGGCATCCGTTTGAGGTATATCGGACCTATTTCGGACCACCGTTGTCTAGAGTTGTACAATGGCATGGGATTAGGTTTGTGTGAAGTCATTGAAGATGGGACGGTGCCCTCCGGTCTTCAAGCTTCAACTTTCATCCGTTACCCCGCACAATAGTCACTCGGGATTGATTAGTCTTGTGGGACATTGTTGCGTAGCTATGTTGAGGCGACGTGGCATGACATCGTGTTGGTCAGATGACGATGTTGCCCCTCACCGGTGTTATCGCCGGATTGGGTTGATAAAGTAGACGTTGCTCAGCTTCGCTGAGATTGGACTGCTGTAATTTGTTGAAGGTCCTCATTGTCATCTTTGAGGTGTGTCTGTTTTCCCGATGTAATCGCCGAGCTGGTACAGTGGATCTCGTTGTGAGCGCCGAGATTAAAGCTGGTTGCATTTGTAACAAGTATTTCCGGGGTTATCGCCGAAATTGCATTCCTTGGGGTTATCACCAAGGTTAGTGGCTATTCCCATGGTTGGGACTGAGACTGGATACCTCAGGGTTATCTCTGAGATTAATCGGTCTTCTCATGTGTGTGTTCCGGTATTGTATCTGCATGCCTCGGGGTTATCTCCAAGATTATTACTTCCAGCTTGCGATCTGGGGTTGATGCTGAACTTCCGGTAGTATTTGGTACGGATATGGATCGTCTTTCAGGGTTCCCTCTTAAATGACGAATCTGCTCTCCTGCAATGTTAGTGACAGGTGTACAAAAAATTTCGAGTGTCTACAGTAGTTTACCAAAGTATAGCTAATCAACACTTTTCTAACCCTATTATAACATAATGCGTATAGGATATTCATTAGTTATGTACATTCAATACCCATACTTGATATGTAAATTCAAATGTATACAAAAAAGTCAAACTTAGTCTTATAGTTCCATACGTATGTCATCACGTACCTTACATACTCATAGCATAAAATCAATTTATAAGACACTATGAAATCAAATAACATAGTTCGTAATTCTCTTTTGACTTAATGTTCAAAAGTTTATAAACACATATCCAATCTATGAATTTTATCATTAGCATGCCTATTGATACTTTGAATACTGTATTTGGACACGTATTACAGATTAAGACAACAATACAAACATGCATCACATCTCAGATCATAAACAGATTAGACAGACAACATTGCAAGGTGGCGCAGCTGCGCCCTAGTTAAGCTTAGGGACGGCGCAGCTGCGCTGTCCTCTAGCCTGACCAGAGTTGAGCTTTGAATTTCCAGTTTCTGTCTCATTCTTTTAGCACACTAAGACAATTAACACTTATCATGCATACATGCTAGAGGACTTGCGTATGACCATCTTAAGTTCACTTTTACATGTCATGGTCTTAGTTTGGGCTTTTTAGGGAATTTAGGCCAAATAGGGTCATGGAATCACAATGCCTACTATGTTAACCATATGTCTTTTTTTTTTTTGCTAAATTTAGACTAAAATAAATAAAATGGGGGATTACAAAACCGCATGGGAGAAACCCAAACACAAATAGCAAAGACATCATAGGACATGCCTTATGACGTAAAGACTATAAAAGGATACAGGCGTCAGCCCAAAAGAAAAGGTTACAGTACATGTCAAAGCATAAAGAAGAAAATCGTCAAGACGCCCGAACGCGGAACCACCGAAACCAGCTACCACGACGACGATCCACTCGTTGCCGAAGCCCAGACGAAGACATGATACGAAGCCCCACTCTGTAAGTCCCTACCAGCCGAGCCCCTCATTGCCGAAGTCCAAGCCACCGAAGAGACCATCTGGAAAACGATGACATAAGGCCAAACTGGCCGTAGCTGACCGAAGCCGAAATGACACCAATCTGAGCCCCTCTTGCCTGAAGCCCCACTCTACGAAGATGACCCACTCGAGGCCGAAGCACCAATCTACGAAGACCCACTCTCCGAAACCTCTAGGCCGAGCCCCTCAATACCGAAGTCCTAGCCCTCCGAGCCCCTCTCGATCGAAGCCCCACTCAACGAAGACGACCCACTCTAGGCTGAAGCCCCACTCTACGAATGATCCACTCTATGAAGACCCACTCTCTGAAACCTCACTCTATGAAGACCCCTCTTGGCCAAACTCCACTCTACGAAGCCCCACTCTACGAGTCCCCACTCTTCGAAGCCACACTCTACGAAGGCTCCACTCGGCCAAAACCCCACTCTACGAAGTCCCACTCTACGAGACCTCAGCACCAGCACTAGCAAACCACGAGCAATCCCACTCTACGATGTTAACCATATGTCCACATAAAGAGATCACATAATCTGTACCACGCATGTTTGTAAGTGTTCACATCATTTATTTATAGCTAGCATCGTTATCACTTTTTTTTTTGTTAAATTTAGACTGTATTAAAAAGAGAAAAGATTACAACAACCACAGCACTTGGCACAGTGGTAAGTTTCGACCTGGGGTGAACTGTAAACCCGAGCATCTTGGGATCGATCCTCGCCTGCAACAAGTGTGAGGGCCAATTAAAAACTGGTCCGTGTGGCCACGGATCGCACATTTCAGGGCGGAGCCATGTCTTAGGCCGAGCCCATGCGCAAAGCCTGGTCCGGTGGGGAGACTTCGTCCGATTGTGGTTGGGAAACTCCACATTATCAAAAAAAAGAAAAGAATACAACCTCATGGGATAAAACCCAATCAGGATATAGCATAGAAATCATAGGACAGACCCTATGATGTCATGACTATAAAAGATTTATAGTCCCCAAGCCCGACACAAAGTTACATATCTGTAATGAGAAACTACAAAATAGCACACTAGTAGTATCAAAAAAGAAACGGAAAACCATCATTACTGCAGAAAGATCCTTTGCAGCAGATGTCAAAGCATCCACAGCAGCCACCCTACACAAAATAGACATTACCCTAAGCCAGCCCCTCACAGACTGCAAAATAACAACCCCAAACAACATGCATAGACCAGCAGCGTAGTGCTAATAAATCAGCAGAAGCAGATCCAGGGAAACCAGTGTGCCCGACCATAGTACAGTTGGCATACCCCACAACAGGAACACCCACCACACTACAGTATCCAGGCAGCATCACACTGACTGCAAGCAGCAACCCAGTATCAAGTAATAGATCTCGTTACAGAAGCAACCTAGACAACCAAATCCAGCAGAAGCACCAAAGCAACCAAAATGGCCCAAAATAAAACCAGTAGAAAGAAAATCCCACTAGCCCACAAAAGTGTAACAGATGCAGCAAAACAAAGCCCCCCAAAACTAAGGCCCAACCATGAGTCAAACCATAAGAAGCAGCATACAAAAGCACTTCCCAGCAGCAGACCAGTAGACCCACATGCCGCACGCCTACAAGCACCTCCTAGCAGCTGCAACCCATAGCAGCAATAAGGAATAGACAGACCCAGCAAAGTCCATATCAGCAGTAAGGTAACAAACATATCCAGCAAAGCCCATATCACCAGCAAGGTAGCAACAAGGCAGATGGTAGAAATAACACCAACTACCAAAACCAAGCCAATCAATATAGCACCCACGAGCCTAACCCTCAAACCTGAAGTAAGCACTTAACTGCACTATGCTCCCAAGACTTTTTCAACCCGCCCAGCTGAAACCAGCATCAAATCTAGACACCCCACTGCACGCACCCATTAAAGTAGAATCCAGTACAAAAATTATTGTTATCACTTTAAAACATGCTTAAACTCATACTTGGTTAACTTTCATTATGTCTAACACATAAGAATCATGTTTAGAGCCACAATGAACATAAACATGCCATCTTCAATATTTAGTACTTAACTACTCACACAAATGTAATTTGGTTTGAGAAATATCCGAGTTTGCTTTTGAAATCATTTTAAACTCAACAAGATGTTTCTCTCTCTAGAAATGTTTCTCTGCCTTCTCTCTTACTTTTTGAATTCTTGCCCACCTTTTGCCCCCACCTAACTTCCACAACCACCATCTTTTTTTCTCATTCCCCTTCTTCCGACCGGCTTTCTCTCTGCTCCCCCTCTCTCTCTTCTCCTCCTCCTTGGCTCTTCTTTTTCCCTTGATTCTTGCTACCTTCTTTTTCCTTTTCCTCTCTTCGTCGTCTCCTTCCCTTGCTACTTCGTTCAGCTCCTTCTTCCCAGATTTGCTTCGCCTATCTCCATTTTTTCTCCTTCTTCTCCCTAGTCTTCTGTGCTCGGGGTCATGGTTGACCACCATCATCTCCCCGCCGAGAACTTGGAAAGTAGTCAATCTCATGACTTGTTTGCAGACTATTGGCCCATAGCCTCTGTTGCTATTGTGGAATCTAAGCCTATCCCCTCTAATATTTCCATCAGTTCTGATGAATCAAATGCTTTTGATGCTCATTTGGGGGAGAGCCTTGGTCCTACCTCTACCTCAGCTGCCCAAGATATTTTTAAAGCTGTTCATTACTTCACTAGGAATGACCATGAAAAGCCCATGCTGAAAGGAGGAAGAATGCAAAGCTTATGGACTATATCTCTGCTCTGGGCCTCCCTCTTGAAGATGTTAATAATCTATCTTCTATTGGGACTTCTGCTGCCTTAGCTAATGCTTGAAAGGTGTTCGATTCTTGTCTCGTGTTTGGACAAAGCTCTTCTCTAGTAGCTATCAACCCCCCTCTTCCCTCTGCTCTTATTTCTGGGAGTTTACTAGCTTCTGATGTTGCTCATTCCCCCTCTTTAGCTCAGGGGACTGTTGATGGCTTATCCGTTCCCCCTAAGTCTTGGAGCTCGGTAGTTACTAACTCTACCACTGAGAAGAACTTGGGTTTGAGCTTCTTCCCCCCTATGCTGTCTGAAGGGAGTGTTACGGTTAAACCCCCAGTTAAAGTCCTCAAGCTTGGTCTTAATAAGTGGTCTTCTAGTCTTGTTGGTCATTTTATTCACTCAAAATTACCTTTCAAGTTGGTTGAAACTTCTGCTAAGAAATTATGGGGACACTTGGGGTTGCCTAAAGTTTACTTACATAAGGGGTATTTCATATTTAAGTTCGATTATGTGATTGAAAGAGACAATGTCCTAGCTACGGGGCCATGGTATATTGCGTCCAAGCTTCTCTGTTTACAACTGTGGCAAGAAGGGGCTAATTTCATTAAAACCGACTGCAGCAAAGTACCAATATGGGTCAAGTTTAGTAATATACCTTTCTCTTACTGGACGAAGGAAGGTCTCAGTTATTTGGCAAGTGTTGTTGGTCGTCCATTATTTGCTAATGATATGACTTCAAAGCTGGAGCCAATGAGCTTTGCCCGAATATGTATAAAGATAAACGCTTTGTCTACATTCCCTGCCTCTATTAAAGCTGTAGTGTTTGATGGTATAGCCTTGGTTGAAGAAACTGTTACAGTGAAACTGGACTGTTGGAGTAGGCCTCCTTCCTGCTCAAAAAGTAATTGTTTTGGACATTCCCTTCTTAAGTGCCCCAAAACTAATTTTCAGTGGGTAATTCCCAAGCCCACTCCCATTCCTTCTGAGGCCCCCTAGTACCTCTATTCCTACTGTAGGCAAGGCCACTCCATCTGCCTGAGGGTTCCTGGACTGCTGTTTCTAAAGGCCCTAAAAATCCTTCTCCCCCCTGTCGTTCCCCCAGTATCTTTTACTAACGTTTTCTCCCCTATTGCTTCCCCCTGGTTCCTAGTGATGAGTCAGAATCTCCTATTCCCCCTAACCCTTTGGTGGATAAGCTTAAGCAAGTTGATGAGAAGAAATGCAGAGATCTGAAGCACAAGGTTAGGCCTGGCAAGGAGCCTCTCCAAAATCTTAAGAAGAGGAACAAAGGTCCAAGGGGTCTTCCCCTTCTAGATTGATCCATTGCCCCATCCTTTATGATATATTTTTGTTCTTATAATGTCAGGGGTTTAATTAAGAAGCCAAAGCCTGCAACTTTTTGTTAAACAACCATATCTCTTTTGTGGGTCTTATTGAGACTAGAATCAAAGCTCCAAATGCATCCTGAATCTCTAGGGCCATTTGTCGAAACTGGGTTTGGGTCTATAACTACGACCATCATCCGAATGGCAGGATATGGATGGGATGGGATCCTAATATATGGAGAGTGGATGGATATCTTATTTCAATCTGTCCAATTATCACACTTTAAACTCTCCCCTCTTCATGGTCATAGTCTAATCCTGGTCTCTATAGTAAGCCTGAACTCTGTGGTGGAACGTAAACAATTGTGGAGTGACCTGAACTCTATGTCCTCTTTGGATACTTGGTGTATTCTAGGGGACTTCAACACTATTAAGCAGGTTTTCAAAACAGTCGGTGGAGATGCTACCTAGGATGTTGGTATGACTGACTTCAATGAATGCTTAGACAATCTTGGTGTAGATGATATTCGTGTAATTGGGCCCCAGCACACGTGGTGGAACTGCCAGGTTTACAGACCTAGTCACAGGAAGCTGGGCGGAGCAATGGGTAACAATTCTTGGTTTAACTCAATGTCTGACTCTCATGCTACCTTTGGGCGTGGTCTTTCTGATCACTGTCCAGTTATTCTTAATATTGGTATTCATCTACGGAGACCCAAGAAACCCTTTCAATTCTTTAACTTCATGCTTGAATTGGACGGGTTCAGTGATGCTGTCTTGGATTGTTGGAATAATAGCATTCATGGGAATTCCTTTTTCATCTTTAATGAGAAGCTGCGGAGAACCAAGAGAGCCCTCGTAGCCTTAAATTCCTCTAATGGTAATCTGCCGAGCAAAGTTAGCAATTTGTAGGTTCAGTTGACCTCTATTCAGTTGTCCCTCCATGCCGATCCCTTGAATTCTTCTCTGCTTGATCTAGAAGCTAATTGTTCCCAGTCTTTATGGAAAGCTTTGGCCCTTGAAGAATATCTCTTGCTTGAGAAATTTCGAGCCATCTGGCTTGCCCAGGGCGATAAAAATACTAAGTTCTTCGCCAATGTTATTAAGAGTAATTGGAATCACAACAAAATTCTCTCTATCTTCAATAGCTCTGGTGACCTTATTGAGGACCAGCAGGGTATCCAACAGGTGGCGGTGGCCTACTACCAGGATCTGTTGAGGTCCTCCCCTCTCATCTATCCTGACCGTGATGATCTCAAAAATTTTATTACCAAGCGGATCACTCCTATTCAGGCTGCTGCTCTAGCCACCCCAATCCTTGATTCTGAAATTCTTGTGGTTCTTCAGTCCATGAAAAAGAATAAAAGCCCTGGCCCTGACGGTTTCAACATTAATTTCTTTCTACACTGCTGGGATACAATTGGCCACGACTTCACTGCTGTTGTCCACTCTTTCTTCATTTTCGGGCACCTTCCGAGTGGAGTGAATGCTACTGCCATTGCCTTGATTCTGAAGAAGGAAAACCCTTCCAATATATCTGATTTTTGACCTATTTCTTGTTGCAACACAATCTACAAATGTATAGCAAAGATTCTTGCTAATAGACTCAAATCTGTTCTCCCATCACTTATTGACCATGCCCAGCCTGCCTTCATCTCGGGTAGGAGCATCAGTGACAATATTTTCCTTGCGCAGGAGCTCTTCAGGAATTACCACAGACTTTCAGGTCTTGCCCGGTGTGCGCTTAAAATTAATTTTTGGAAAGCTTTTGACACTGTTGATTGGGGATTTCTTTTGGATTTGCTGAGCCTTCTTTGGTTTCCCCCTACTTTTATAAACTGGATACAAGAGTGCATCGCCATAACAATGTTTTCTATCAAAGTCAATGGTGCTCTTGCTGGATACTTTAAGGGAGCTCAGGGTCTTCGGCAAGGAGATCCTTTGTCTCCTTATCTGTTCGTCATAGCAATGGAAGCTTTCTCCATGATTCTGAATAAGGAAACCTTGCTGCCAATTTCAAGTTTCATTAGAAAGCAGATCCTTGCAACATTTCATATGTGTGTTTCACTGATGATATTCTCCTTTTTTGCCATGGAGACTTGTCCTCTGTCTCCATTATCCACTCGTGCATTTAATCCTTCGCTATGTTCTCTGGATTAATTCCTAATGCTCTTAAAAGTCTCTACTTTCTTGCCAATGTCCCTAATGATGTTAAGGAGAGTATTATCTTGCTGCTGGGTTTTCCACTTGGAGTTTTACCAATTAGATTTCTCGGGGTGCCTCTCATTTCTTCTAAACTCTCCCACTCCGATTGTCCACCTTTGATTCAAAGAATTACTACGCGTATATCCTCATGGACATCACGCTTCCTCTCGTATTCCGATAGACTGCAGCTGATAAAATCAGTGCTTTTTGCCATTCAGTCTTACTGGGCGGCCCACTTTATTCTTCCTAAATTGATTTTAAGAGCCATTCAATCTATTATGTGTAGATTTCTTTGGAAGGGGTCTTCTCTCCTTCGGCATGGAGCTAAAGTTTCATGGAAAGATTTGTCCCTTCCCCTATGTGAAGAAGATCTAGCAATTAAAAGTCTTACTTATTGGAATTCGGCCCTCATTATTCTTCATCTGCTCAAGGTTATTTCCCCTTCTTCTCCTTCCCTATGGGCTAATTGGGTCAAATCTTCAGTGCTTGCTAGGACTAATTTCTAGCATATTTCCGCTCCTTTGGACTGTTCATGGATTTGGCATAAGATTCTTAAACTTCGCCCTACGGCTCTCAATTTCCTTCCTTACCTATAAAGTTAGGAATGGCAACTTATTCAGTTTATGCATGACCTGTGGTTGAATGGCCAGCCCATAAACCCTTCTATGTCACTGCTCTCTAACTCCAGAATCCATGTTAATGCTCGCATCTCTGCTATCACATCCATGGGAGCTTGGGCGTTACCGTCAAGCAACCATCATGATGTGCAGCAATTCCATATCTTATTTTCCTCTCTCCCTGCTCCTTCTGGTGTCGAGGACTTAATCTTATGGGACAACCGTGAGCTAAATTCTGTTAAGGCCTCCACTATTTGGGAGTATATTCGCTCGCGTGCTCTGAAAGTCCCTTGGGCTAATTTGTTATGGCATATCCATATTCCTCGTTTCTCCTTCACCTTGTGGCTTGCTCTTCGGCACAGGCTACCCACTAATGATAGGTTTTCTTCTTATTCTAGCTTTTACCTTATGAACTACCCTTTTTGTGAAACCCATTTTGAGACCTTCTCTCATTTGTTCTTTGAATGTTCCTATTCTTCATCTGTTCTCTTAAATGCCCTTGCAATTGATGTTTGGACCAATGTTCCAATGAGTTGGGACAGTCTTATGGATTACATCATTCAATTTAGAGGGAGTTCTATAAGATCTGATATTTTAAAGCTAGTTCTCTATATCACAGTGTACAAAATATGGGCAGCTAAGAATTCAGTTGTTCATAATAAGATCAAGATACATATGGGAGTTTTATCTAGGGAGATTATAAATGTCATCAAGTCAAGGCTATCTTCTTCTTCAAAATTCCTTAAGGCAGCTCAAAATAGAACTAACCTCAGAGTGTGGATGTGATTGGATCTGCTGCTGGGTTTGGTGGTATTTGTTGCAGCGGTTGCTCGGCTGCTAGTTGGATGTGCTCGGTTGCTGGGTCTGGTGTTATTTATGCATCGGGGAGGTGTTGGTTGGTGTTGCTGGGCTGGGTTGTTTACTGTTAGGTGGGTTGGGTCCGGTCAGGCCAGTTTGGGATGGTGGTGCTGGCCCTATCTGCTTTTTCAGCAGCTGCTGCTCGCCAATTGCCAGCAGCTGATGCTCGGCCTCGCCCAGTTGGCATCTTTCTTTTGGCTCTATTAGCGCTCGTTCTTGATCATTCTGGATGCTATGATTCATTTGTTTGGTTGTTTAGGCTAGATGCTTGCTTCATTTTATATGCTCGTTTTATATTAAGTCCCTTGTCCTTTCTATTGGTTTGGTTGTTGGTCTTTAGTTGATCTTTTCGGGGGTTGTCCCATAAGGTTCATTCTAAAGCTTCTGGGGTATGCCCCTTTGCGATTGTATAATCTCTCTTTCTCTTCTATATAAAAACAAACTTCGCGGAAAAAAAATTCATTTTAAACTTGAAGAATGAAATCTAAAACATCTTCAAATCTCTTTTCATGTGTAGTTAGGTCATGTTTGCATACTCATAAGGTCAGAACATACTCCATGTGGTATCCATGGATATTAGTCTCAATTTGTCAAGTTTTCTTTGAAAAAGTCATTTAACTTAAAGCCTAAACAAGTTGGTCATGAACAAAGGAACTATAAATCACCACTCATGCTTATTTTTGTTCAGAAATCAGTTATATATGTATACCATCGTGCTCAGAATTTGCAGAACATGAGTTTCATTAAAGTTCATTTTCGAAACTTTAAGTTTTTGTTATAAATCCCCAACTAAATCATGTTGGTCATTTCCTATCTCATAAGAAAGCTTTATACCATATGTTATACTTCTTTTCATGCATGTATAGGTCATAATACCAGTTTAGAAACAACATAGTACAACAGAAACCAGAATCTGGTTCTAGGGACTGGCTCAGCTGCGCTGCACCCTAGTACAAATTGGGCGCAGCTGTGCCCTTCCTGGACCAGAACCAGAAAGGTACTATGTTCTATAGAGTATCAAATCAACTTCGAATTTCTTTCAACCAAGCATACATAAACTCATTCTTAGAGGTTCCATACATGTATACAAACTTCATAAACACTTTGGTAGCACAATTCCAAATCTAATTTGCAAGAATTTAGTAGATTTTCCATAATTTGCCAACTTTGAAATTAAGTATAGAAAATAAGAATTTACCTCCTTTGAAGCTTAGTTAGCTTAGTTTTCTACCTTCTGCAATTGCTAAACTCCTCCTTAAACACAAGCAACTCAGACTCTAATTCTTGGGATTTCACAGATAATTTACAGTAACGTGAAATGAGAAATGAAGCTGCCTTATATAGAGGAATGCATGACCAGTTACTTGCTTTACACTAAGGTCTAAGTCTATGAGGTAGAAGAAGAACACAATGGTTATGGAAAGGTTGTTCAACCACCACTTCCCAGCCATTTGCATAGCAATGATCACCTAGTTTAAGGTTACTGTGAACAGCTCGGTAGTTTACGTAAAGAAGATATAGAACACTGTTTGGGAACTGATTTTGGGACAATGGTTTAAAAGCTCAGCAACTTGATTAAAATGCTTAGTTTGGTTTCCTTAATTCCCAAAATATAATTTTAATGTGTTAATGATACTGCACTATAAAAAATTAGGGGTTTAATATATACTCATATCATATAATCCATGTACATTGGATCCACATCATTTAATGCAGATAAAATAATGCAATTGGATATTATTGACCGGGTATTCCCCATAGATATTATTTCTTGCACAAATATCAATATTATATCACTATCCAATATTAAATGTCCATTTTAAACAATTAACCCCTTTCTAAATTTTTGGAATACACAGTTAATTAATTAACTCTGTATTAAAATGTCACATATGATTTTATTGGGCTACTAGGTACCTCATACCATTTAAATGTACTCTTATCATGTGATTTTAATAATGTCACACATTACAATAATATTCCATTTAATTTCTACAGTAATAACCAACTTTTCCCAGACTGGCCACTGGCGCAGCTGCGCCATTTTGTACTGCTGGGAGGGTGCAACTGCTCCGGTCCCTGGCAATGTCAAACTGGTTTAGCTCCCAGTTCCGATCTCTATCACCATACTATTTTCACATAACATGAATTGACGTTCATATTGGTATTATTACTAGTTAAAGAGTCTATTCATTTCATACGTTGAATTATACAATTACACATAATTAATTCTTTACCTTATTAAATCGTGTTTCTTCTAATTTACCTAGTGACTTTCTTCGTTCCTCATTATGCCACACTAGGCAAATTCTCATAAGCTTTATATCAAGCTCTTCACCAATCTCACCACATTACTTTACTGTCGTAGCATTCAATATTTAACTTAATTCAATAGATTTTCTATAAACCACACCACAATAATACTTATTTATACTCAAGTAAATATTCGACCTTCATTAATTTATTCATCAATAATATTTAGAAATTCTCGGGTATTACACTAACTGATTTCATGACTATCTCATATGTATACATGGCAAATATGGTAGCCTTTGTGATTTCGTGACCTTAATTGGCCTTAACTCATTTGAGATCCCAAACTAAAACTATAACATGTAAAGTAGAACTTGGATGGACCTTAAAAGCATGCAAGAATCTTTAATGGGTATCTGTGTTATATGTTAATGTCCATGCATGCTTAAGAATGGTACTGATCCAGGAAGAGCAAAGCTCAACTCTAGTCTGGCCAGGGGACAGCGCAGCTGCGCCGTCCCTAAGCCTAACCATGGCACAGCTACGCCCTCCTGCAGTTTGGTATGTTGGTTTGTTTGTAATCTGTAAACTTGTAACATGTATGTTATACTATTTTCCATCAAAATACATGATTACCATGATGTTTAAAGAGTTCTAATACATAATGGCCATGTGCAACAAAGAATCTAAAGATTTCTACAAACTTTCGTATTTCTTTTCTACAAGCTAAGTAGATGATGATTATATAGCTACGCGGTATGAAAGCATACTAATGTGACATTTTATTTACGTTACTAAGATAGTAATGAATGTGTGTCATTGACTTATGTGATCTAACATGTATAAGCTTATTGACTTATAGAGTTGAGTAACTAATAAATGTGTTGTATACATAACTATGTTACAATAGGATTTCAAAGTGTTGATAAACTATAGAGTGGTAAACTACACTTGAGGCAAGTTTTCCTAACAAAAAAATTGAACAAAAAGGGACCGAATGATGTTTCTCTCTCTTCCTTTTTTGCTCTGCCTTCTCTCTAGCTTTTTCAAATCGTACCCACCGTTTGCTCCCACCTAACTTTCCCAATCTTCCCCCAAATCTCTCTTTCCCCTCTTTCGACTGGCTTTCCTTTGTTCCTCTGTTCTCCCATCTTTCTCTGTTCTCCCTCTTTTGTCTACCTTTCCTCCTTTCTTTCGGGTTGCTCCCTTTCTTATTTCTCCTTTTCTCCTCCTCTAAATATTTCCCCTTCTATGAGTCTGGGTTTCCTTCGGAATGGTGGATCATTCCCATCTTTCGCCCAAAAATTCTCTTAGCAGCCCCTCTAGGGATCTCTTTGCCGAGTTTGGGGTGTTAAACCCTAAGTCCCCAAATTTTTTGGTGTCTGATATGGCGGAATCGGAGGTGGTTCCTCTAAATGTATCTGTTGAATCTGACAAATCAGAAGCTACTAGTGAGACTGAAGCGAAGTTAGGGTAACCCATGGTTTTGGAATGAAGGAGATCTTCAGTGCAACTTAACACTTCTCTAGCCAAGGTTATGTGGAAGCTGCTGATGAAAGGAAGAAGAGCAAAACTCTTATGGATTTCATCCTTGCCCAGGGGTTTAATTCCCAACATATTTCCGAGTTTGCTAATGGTGGTAGGCCTACTCGTCTTGTTAATGCTCTTGACATGTTTGACAAAAGATCTATGAAAGATGGTTGTTTAGGAAAGGCCAGTTTGAACTCTGATATTGGGGGTTCCTTTGGGATCCCTACTTCTGTGGGTCATGCTAGTATGGAAGAGGGTGTATTGGTTGGCTCACCTAAGGGTGTTGTTGCTCCTAGTAACTCTATTGCTGTCGGGGCGGCTGAGGCCTCATCGCCGGCTCCTGGCCTAAAACCTTCTTGGAGTTCAGTTGTTGCAAAGGGTACCCCAAAATCAGGTTTGGTTCTTGAATACTTTCCCCCTGCCCCTCCATTGTTGGATAATGGACCTATCACTATTAAACCTCCGTCTGAGGTTCTTCAACTTGGAAACAATCTCTGGAACTCATGCCTTGTAGGAAGCTTCATTCACTCTCGGCTTTCGTTTAAACTTGTTGAAGATAGTGTCCAAAAGTTATGGGGTGGTTTAGGTCTGCAAAAGGTCTTCTTGCAGGAAAATGGGTTTTTCATTTTCAAATTTTTGAATCCTGAGGAGCGTGACAATGTTCTAGCCTTGGGTCCTTGGTACATTTCAAACAAGCTCCTCTATCTAAAGTAGTGGAAGGAGGGGTTGGATTTTTCTTCTGATGCTTGCACTAAGGCCCCTATTTGGGTGAAATTCCATAATGTTCCCCTTTCCTATTTAATAGGTCCTGGCCTGAGTTATCTTGCAAGTGGGATTGGTAAACCACTGTTTGTGGACAAAGTGACTGAAAAATTGGAACCCATAAACTTTGCTAGGATGTGTGTTGAAATCACTACCTCCGCTGCTATGCCCTCTAACCTGGATGTAGTTGTCCTTGACGACGAAACAAAATTGGAAAAAATTATCTCGATAAAAGTGGAGTACCAAAATTAACCTTTGTCTTGCTCCCATTGCAAGACTTTTGGACATTCTCTCCTTCGGTGTCCTCATGCAAACTATAAGTGGGTACCCAAAATGGCTCTTTTAGTTCCTGAGATTGCCCCTCTCGTTGATGATCACTCTGCTGCTCCTGATATCCATCTTGCTGATAAAACGGACAGTTGGACTTTAGTTGCTAAAGGTCCTAAACTGCAAGTGGTCCATGCCCCTCTTTCTCCAACTCATAAATCAAACATGTTCAACCTTCTATCTCCTTCGGCGGTGGGACTGTTGGACCCTTTCTTAGACACTGATGTCACCCCTTCCCCAAACCCCCTTGTGGGCAAACTGAAACTAATTGATGAGAAGGAAGTTAAGGATCTCAAGCAAAAAGCTAAATGCTCCCTTGATGTGGGTCAAGCCTCAAAGAAAAAGATCAAGGGTGGGGGGAGCAAGAAGTCCCCAACTTAAATCTCCTTATTTTATGTTAAATTTTTGATCTATGAATATTAGAGGTGTAAATACGTCTCCTAAGCAGACTAGTGTTCATGATCTCATATGTAATAGTATAATCTCTTTTGTTGGCCTTGTTGAAACTAGGGTTAAGTCACCTAAAGTCAATTCTGTTTCTAAAGCTATCTGTAGAAATTGGCAGTGGCATTATAACTATGAGTATCATGCGAACGGGAGAATTTGGGTTGGTTGGAACCCAAATATCTGGAATGTAACTGTTTTATAAAAGTCTGCCCAGTTTATTCATTGTCTTGTCTCTTCAATTAATCCTTGTTTTAATGGATTTATTACTATTATTTATGGGCTTAATACCCTATGTGAAAGAAAATCTCTTTGGAATGATTTGAGGGATGTAGCAGCCTTGATAAACCATGGTCTCTCCTTGGGGATTTCAATGTGGTTCAATCCTTATCTGAAATTGATGGGGTGCTTGCTCTTGGGACCATGGAATGCAGGAATTCAAGGACTGGCTCTCTGATCTTCATCTGGTGGATCTTCGTGCTACGGGCTCCCTTCTCACCTGGTGGGATTCTCAGCTTTCAAACCCGACTTACAAGAAACTTGATCGAGCTTTGGTTAATAACTTATGGCTGGTCTCATACCCTAACTCTCATGCTCATTTTAACTCGCATGAGTTTTCTGATCATTGCCCAGTGATTGTCAACTCTGGCATTTCCTTACCTTATATTCCCAAGCCTTTTCAGTTCCTTAACTTCATGTTGGGGCTCGACAACTTTCTTGATGTGGTTAAAAACGCTTGGCTCACTCCCTGTTCTGGGGATCCTCTGCAGATTCTAGCAAGGAACTTACTGTTGTTAAACATGCTCTCAAGGATTTAAATTCTTCAAATGGAAATTTTCTATCTAATGTCAAGCATGCTAGGGACTGTCTGCACTCTACACAGCATGCACTCTCCCTAAATCCAGGTGATCCCTCCCTTCTTGCACTTCAGAAAACTTATTCTGCTAATCTCTGGGCTGCTCTTCTTTGTGAGGAAATATTGCTTAAATAGAAGTCTCGAATTCAATGGTTGAAGGAAGGTGATAAGAATATTGGATTCTTTCATAACTAAGTAAAGCACAGGTGGAACATTAATAAGATTTTGGCAATTAAGAATGCTGAGGGTGTTATTTGTTCTGGGCACCCGGCTGTTCAAAAGGTAGCAGTAGGAATTGGTCTATGTGGTTGGCGTGGTTTCAGTAGGAATTGGTCTTTAATTACTAGTTTTATCACTAATTACTCTTGCCCAAATTTTCATCACAGTCTGTTGCATTTTGGGTTTACTGCAGTGGTTTATCGGATATGGCATGAACGTAATGCTCAGATTTTCTCAAAAAACCTCACCCTTGCTAGGACTATTACTCGTGATATTATTCATTTGATTAAGTGTGGCCTTCTCACTAATGCTAGATTTCAGAAACTTAAATCCAGATCATGTTTTAGCCATCTTGTTTTATAAGTTGGTTGCTGGTTTGTGTGCTCGGTGGGGTGGGGCTTCGTCATGTGGGGTTTCAGCTTTGGCCAGCTGGGTTTCGGCCATGTGGGGCTTCGGTCATGTGGGGTTTCTGATGGATGGGTCTTCGGATTTGGCCAGGTGGTTTGGGGCTTCGGCTTTGCCTAGGTGGTTTTGGGGTTTGTTAAGTGGGTTTCGACTTCGACTTAGATGGCTTTGGCTTCAGGAGTTTGCAGCAGGGCTCGGGCGGCTATTACACAGTTACTGCTCGGGATGGTTGTGTGGGGCTTCGGCCACGTGGGGCTTCGGTCATGTGGGGTTTTGGATGGATGGGGCATCGGATTCGGCCAGGTGGTTTAGGGCTTCGGCTTCGCCTAGGTGGTTTGGGGCTTCGGCTTCATCTTTATACTTCTGTAAAGGATATGAATTGTAATAGACTGATATGACAGTCTGTTTTTTTTAAAATGTGGAGTTTTCCAACCGCATTCGGACTAAGTCGCCCCACCTCGGACCAGGCTTTGCGCACAGGCTCGGCCTAAGACATGGCTCCGCCAAGAAATGTGCAATCCGTGGCCACACGGACCAGTTTTTAATTGGCTCTCACACTTGTTGCAGGCGGGGATCGATCTCAGGATGCCTGGGTTTACAGTTCACCCCAGGTCGAAACTTACCGCTGCGTTGTGTTGTGGTTTACGACAGTGTATTTTTTAGCGTTGTTAGGTTTCGGGCCTGCAATTTTTTATAGTCATGTCATCATAGGGCATGTCCTATGATGTCTATGTTATATTCCGATTAGGGCTTTCAAATGACTTTGTAATTTCCTTTATTTTAATACAGTTTAAATTTAGCAAAAAAAAAAAGTTTCCCTAACTCAACTTAAGTGCTTATTTTATCAAAATATGTTAGTGGATAATTATTGTTGGATATTCCACGTTCACTAAATATTAATGAAAATTCACATTTATTGCAAGTTCTCTAACTTCATTTGCTTTTACTATTGAACGCAAGTTCCCTAAACTCTTTATACTTTACATATTGTATAATTCGAATTGTTGCCATATCGACCATATTTACCTCGAGCAAATATCTATTTCTATTCGGAAATCAATTGTATATCTTGATGTTGTTGCTCATTGAACTTATTTTTCCTAAATGCATTATAAAAGTTGTCTAAGCCATTGATTCGGCTAGACTATTATCATGTGTTAGAAAGCTATCCAAACCTATTGACTTGGTGCGGACTCTTGTAAATCTACTGAGATGAATAACCCTCATTGAAGGGGAACCGACGTGCGCACATACTAGCATGTTTAAATGTTATGCATAACGTAAGGTACTTAATACTGTTAATTCTAACTGGAGTTCTTAGTCCCTAGAGACTGCTCAGTATTCATTATTCTTGAATCTTGAGATGATTAACTCTTTGAATCTTGTTGATATCTTTCAGTCCATAACAACACTTATTGAGAATTATTGATATAATTCTTGAACTTATTATTCACTAATATACCCTTGAGATTTTAACTATTAACTGTTCATCCTTATTTGTTATATTATATAATTCTTGAACTTATTATTCACTAATATACCCTTGAGATTTTAACTATTAACTGTTCATCCTTATTTGTTATATTATTTGCTGGGTAAATTTGTTGTTCATATTTGCTTCCTTAAACTTTTAATTAAAGGCGGAGCGTGGTGAACCCTCAGGCAAGGACAAGGGCAAGGCTACGAAATAGCTTTGTTCTTTTGCACTAGGAGTTTAATATTATCATGTTGTAATAAGACTTATGTATTTTTATGTACTAAGTTA
This sequence comes from Panax notoginseng, assembly GCA_016801055.1. Lineage (NCBI taxonomy): Eukaryota > Viridiplantae > Streptophyta > Magnoliopsida > Apiales > Araliaceae > Panax > Panax notoginseng. The sequence continues at coordinate 104,481,690 of CM029016.1, read as the reverse complement.
TGTTTAAGTTTATTTATTGGAATGTTGTAGTAACGGTTACGAGACTTTGGGACGAGAATATTTATGTTATGACAATATAAATTATTCTATTTTCCGTTGTGTGAGATTTTGATTTATTATTAGAGTTAGTACGTGGTGTACCAAATTCGAGATATGAGTGTCTGAATTTGGGGGGTCACTGCCGCCCTCGATAATCGAGAGCAGTTGAAAAGACAAGATTATATAACCCTTTTTCCCCCAATTCAAACAGTTTCACCAGCCCATTTCAAAATTAAGGATAACCTTCCTCTCCTCATCCTCCCGGCTTTCTTCCTTCAAAACTGCAACAATGGCCTCCTCCCAAAACTTAGACAACATCTCACCGTTTCCACTGACCACTTCCAACCCTACCAGGGTCTTTCCAAACCCTAACACCCACTCCACACCTAATGCATCCACCAGTTCAGCCACTACCTCCGCCAAGAACCCACCGGAGACAGATATCCAGAAAATGATGCGAGAATTCCTTAATGAGAAACAATTTCCACACGCCAACACCCCTTCTCAAATCATTGATGCAGATCTCCTCGTAATCCGAGAACATTACCAAATCCCCGAAACCCACCATCTCAAAGCACACCCACAGATCGAATGTACCACCGATCCAATGGCTGGACCGTCATGCCCCTTACTCTGCTAGAAAAAGAGGTCTGATTGCCCCTCCACACGTTCATCGTCACCCTTCTAGGGTTTATTGGCATCAGCTTCGCACAGCTAGTGCCAAACTCCAACTTCAACATCATCGCCTTCATCGCGTTCCACCCTCAATCGACTTCTTCTTCACCCTGTACCAATTCAGAAATTCTCGCGAACCGAATTTCAAGGTACTGAGCAAACAACCCCTAAAACCCAACTCCAAATTCAATAAACGCCCACTGATGGACTCCCCTTCGAGCAATAGAGGGTGGCACAAAGATTGGTTCTTCGTCAAAGGACCAGAAACAACCAAACTCCCAGACTGGGCTTCCTACAAACGTCCGAACGTTGACATCGGCGACACCCCTCCCGAACGAGTGAAAGAAATGGAAAAATTGCTCGAGAAACTACCCCTAAAAGAATGGAACTTCAGCCTCTTAACCAAGCAGGCGTGGCTATATGACCACCAGCGTAAGTTCTGAGTTTGCTATTTGTACGATATTTGAATTTTCTTCTGTCATTATTCTGAGAAATCCCCTCTGTTTTCTACAGTATCCCTCATCAAACCAACTTCGGCAGAGAGAAAAGACCTTGAAGAATTCCTCTCCGAAGACATAACTGAAAGACCTATTCAACCCCCAAACACCAAAGCCGAACCTGCCACGAACACCGCCGAAGACCCAACTCACACTCGACTGAAAAGAAGAGCAGTTAAAAAACCAAAAAACATCCCAGCCCCCATTCTCACTGAAAGCAGAGACATGCCAATCTCCAAAAGAACACATATTCGTTGAACCAAAAAGAAACGGGCGAAGATCACCCCCTCACACTCGAAGAACTGAGGGTTCCCTAGACCGAAACCAGCCAACCCCAAAGCATACCCACCGAACCTGACGAATGTGACACCCCCAAAATAGGTATACAACACCCATTCTGAGTCGCCAAATACATGGTACAGAAAGCAAACTACAACTTCAATAATACAATTGTCGTGCAAAATACGACAACACATACTGTGAGTTTAAATACAAATATTGTCTTCTGGACAATATCCACACTCAAATAAATCCTCATTACAATTATTCAAACACTATTTTACAGAAATAGTGAGGACTGCTAAAACATCTTTCTAGAACCATCACTCCATACCCCGATCCTGCTATGTTCTCACCTCCTGAGAATAAAAATGGAACAAAAAGGAAAAGGGTGAGCTCAACTAGCCCAGTAAAGAATATTATGACTAATATAATACACAACAAATTATCGTTAGTCTTCAACAGGGAAAAATCTGATAGAATATAATCGACAACAAGTTTTAGATCAACAACTGCAGTGGAAACAGCAAACCATTAGAAGAGTCAAGTAGAGAAAGAATTCTACTATCTTCTAAGATTTAAGAGTCCATCATCAATATTTTATCCCTATAACATCAATTAATAATCATCTTTATCCAAATATTCATCTTTGCACTACAGGCCAAAGATATTCATTTATATCACCTGTCAGTCATGTTCATCTCAACACCTGTTCATCTTTGCACTACAGGCCAAAGATATTCAGTAATATCATCATTTAGGACTGAGGATAAAAAATATCTTAAAGAGAACGAATCCAGTGAGACAGAAGGACAAATATTAGGGATTCGTATAACAGTTTATCCAAGATCAATAATACTTCATAATAATCAATTGTGAATCAGAATTCAAAAATAAAGATCAAAACATGGATACAATCAAAGATAGTAACCATAACAGACATCTTGGACAAAAAGGAAAAATTTTATTTTTTGGTGAATAGTGTCGTATTCGTGAATAGTACCGTATACGTGAATAGTAACCCCGACACAAAAAGTTCCAAATTTGATAAAAACTCATATCAATATTGCATAATGATATTGAAGAAAATAATATCATTAAAAAGAAAATAATATCCCTTACCTCAAAATATCAGTACTTCTGGTCGAAATACCGGTATAAGGCTGAAAGAAACTTGCTCTGATGAATAGAAACTCTCAAAGTATCTAAATACTCACAAAATACACTCAATAATCTAGAGAGAGAAAGAGAGAAAACTTGTTTCTGGTGTGATTTTCAATTCTAACTTAGCCCTCTATTTATAGGAAAATGTTAGCACGCCGAAGCAGACTTAACCTGCAACCAGATGGCTTTACCTGCTACTATTCCCACCCACCACATTTGAATAAAAATCTCAGCATATTTCTTCACCAACCAAGAGTGGGGCCCACCAATTCTAGAATTTTTTATCAAAATGATAAAATCTGAAAATTCAACAATTTCTGAACCAGTCATCTCGTAAAATTCATAATAAATCATACGTTCATTTTTAACGGTTCAAAATTTGTGGACATATACTCAACTTATATATAACATATCCAAAAATTACCACGATCCAACGGTCGGATTAAAAATTATAACCCCCGTAAAATATCTCAAAAATCCTGATTTTTAATACCCCATTCCGACAAAAATACTGATAAAAATCTCAACATTAACTCCTTCATTTTTAACCACAAAAATATATCCCTCATTTATATCCACATAAAATAAATATTTCCTTATCATATGAATCAATAATTAATTATTCACAAATAATATTACAGAATCACATTTATGACAACCAGACCGTTTCCAGGAAAGAGGGGGCTTTCCAATAAGGATTTCTCCTTACTGGCGCGCAATTAGATGACCAAACCTCTCCTTAGATAGAACTTTCTAGACATTGCCAATAATGTTATCTAATAATATTATTCAAATAATATGAATTATTGATCTGATAATAGAAAATACTATGCAGCAATAATTATTGAAACAACAATAATATAAAATATCAACGCAACAATTATTGAATCAATAAAATAAAATATTGAACAGTAACTACTGTAACAATTATTGAGTAGTGTCTTCTTACGTAAGAATCAATAATTTGTGCAATACCGTGTGCTACTTTATTTTAACCACCGGGTATTCCAACAGTATTAACGGTAACAACTACGCCGTTATTTATAAATAACTTATACTTGTCGTTTTCTTCATTCAATCGCTTTCCATTATGGGGCCCACACAAGGCTGCGCCGTCGTACGAATATTCCCCGACAGCAAGAATATTCCACGACCAAACGAATATTCCCCGACAAAATGAATATTTTATAACCACTTGCTTATTTTACAAAATTTGCACATTTCACCCATAACCAAAGTATTATATCAAATTAACCCCTTATTATTCACAATAATATTTAGAGAAAATTTGATTTTATTCATTAATAAGTTGGGGTCTTACAACCTCCCCTCCTTATGAAATTTCGTCCTCGAAATTGACGTACGTACCTGATGTTTCAAAAAGGTGAGGATACCTCGCTTTCATTTCTGATTCCAACTCCCAGATCATTTCTTCAATAGCATGATTTCTCCACAAAACCTTAACTTGTGGTATAACCTTCGTGCGTAGGACATGCTCTTTCCTATCCAAGATCTTAACAGGTACCTCCTCGTACGTTAAATCTTCAACTATCTCGTCTGGTTCTAACTCAATAATGTGGTTCGGGTCTTTAACATATTTACGAAGCATAGATATGTGAAAAATATTATGAACACGAGACATGCTTGGAGGTAATGCGAGTCTATATGCCACATTTTCTATTCGCTCAAGAATCTCAAATGGACCAACAAATCTTGGATTGAGCTTTCCTCTCTTCCCAAATCTTGTAACTCCCTTCCATGGTGCAACACGTAACAATACATGATCCCCAATATTAAATTCCACGTCCTTCCGATGAAGATCCGCATAACTCTTTTGTCGATCCTGTGCCGTTTGTATACGTTGTCGAATCGTTTGGATCTTCTCTGTAGTAATGCGTACCAACTCTGGTCCCAACAATGTTGCTTCACCCACCTCGTCCCAGCATACTAGAGAACGACATTTTCTTCCATACAACGCCTCGAATGGAGCCACACCTATGCTCGCCTGATAACTGTTGTTGTAGGAGAATTCCACCAATGGTAGGTACTTATCCCAACTCCCTTTGAGATCTAGGACACAAAGTCTTAATAGATCTTCAAGAGTTTGAATAGTCCTCTCTGATTGTCCGTCCGTTTGAGGATGGTATGCCGAACTGAATCGTAAATCCGTGCCCATAGCTTTCTGCAAGCTAACCCAAAATCGTGAAGTGAATCTTGGGTCACGATCCGAAACTATGGATACTGGCATGCCATGCAATCTCACAATCTCGTTCACGTACAAACTAGCAAGACGTTCAAGGGAATAAGTCTCACGTATCGGCAAGAAATGAGCGGACTTGGTTAATCTATCAACAATAACCCAAATCGCATCTATGCCTTGAGAAACCTTGGGAAGTCCCGTAACAAAATCCATAGTAATGTGTTCCCACTTCCATTTCGGAATCTCAAGTGGTTGCAATGGACCCTTTGGTACTTGATGCTCCGCTTTTACACGTTGACAAGTTAAACATCTCGAGATAAACTCCGCGATCTCTCTTTTCATATTGCTCCACCAAAATGTATGTCGAAGATCGTGATACATTTTAGTACTCCCAGGATGGATTGCAAACGGTGTGTTGTGTGCCTCCATCATTATTCTATGCTTCAAGTCAAAATCGTTAGGAACATAAAGTCTGGAGTTGACTCGAAGTATTCCTTCTTCATCGATTCTTGCTTCTGGAATAGCACCTTCATGCACATTCTTCTTCATACGCATTAGCTCCATGTCCGTAGCTTGAGCAGCTTTAACTTTATCGATTAAAGTCGGTTCTACTCGTATATTTGATATCATCATGTGGGTACTTGGAGCCTTCATCTCTATCTCCATCCTTTGCAAGTCATACAAAATGGGCCTTTGTGTTAACAACATTGCACTCGTACCCGCATATGATCTTCTACTCAATGCGTCAGCTACTACGTTTCCTTTTCCAGGATGATATTGGACGGTATGATCGTAATCTTTCAATAGCTCGAGCCAACGTCGCTGCCGCATGTTGAGTTCCTTTTGGGTGAAGAAATATTTGAGGCTTTTATGATCTGTATAGATCTCCACTTTCTCCCCATACAGGTAGTGTCTCCAGATCTTCAACGCAAAAACGACTGCTGCCAACTCCAAATCATGAGTAGGATAATTCCTCTCATATTCTTTGAGTTGTCGTGAGGCATAGGCTATGACTTTCCCATGTTGCATGAGAACACATCCTAAACCTTTGCCTGAAGCATCGCTATAGATAACAAATCCAACCGAACTAGATGGTATTGTCAGAACAGGTGCCGAAATGAGTCTCCTCTTGAGTTCTTGGAAACTCTTCTCGCATTCCTCACTCCATACGAATTTTGTATCTTTCCGAGTCAGCTGAGTTAACGGAGTAGCGATTCGAGAAAATCCTTCCACAAATCTCCGATAATAACCAGCTAAGCCCAGAAAGCTACGTATTTCGGTTACCGACTTCGGTTGCTCCCAACTTTGTATGGCTTCAATCTTCGCCGGGTCGACAGATACTCCATGTTTTGACACCACGTGCCCAAGGAATGCTACTTCCTCAAGCCAGAACTCGCATTTCTTCAATTTGGCATATAGTTTATTTTCACGAAGCCTTTGCAGTGCCAGCTTCAAATGGCGCTCATGATCTTCACGGCTTTTGGAATAAATGAGGATGTTATCAATAAAGACAACAACGAACTGATCCAAATATTCTTTGAATACACGGTTCATCATATCCATGAAGGCAGCAGGAGCATTAGTCAATCCAAAAGACATGACTAAGAATTCATAATGCCCGTACCGAGTTCTGAAGGCAGTCTTTGGAATATCCTCAGTTTTAATCTTCAGCTGATGATATCCAGAACGAAGGTCGATCTTTGAAAAGAATCGTGTTCCTTGTAACTGGTCGAACATGTCATCAATGCGAGGTAACGGATACCTATTCTTGATGGTGACATGGTTCAATTCTCGATAGTCAATACAAAGTCGCATACTCCCGTCTTTCTTCTTTACGAATAAAACAGGACCACCCCAAGGAGACGTACTAGGACGAATAAAACCGATGTCCAACAACTCCTGTAGTTGGACTTTTAACTCCTGAAGTTCAATAGGAGCCATTCGATATGGAGTTTTAGAAATGGGCTTTGTACCGGGTTCAAGGTCAATAAAAAATTCAACTTCACGTTCTGGGGGTAGACCAGGAAGTTCTTCACGAAATACATCGGGAAATTCTCTAACAATAGAAATATTATTCAAATCTGACTTGTCTTTGTTCAAATCCATAACATGGGCTAAGAAAGCTTGACATCCGTTTTTCAATAAACGAATAGCTTTGTGGCTTGATATGACAGTGACTGATTTTAGTGGTTTAGTAGTTTGAATTCGTATGACAGGTTGGCTAGGAATATGAAAACTAACAACCTTACGAAAATAATCAATTTTAGCGTGATGAGTAGTTAACCAATCAATTCCTAAAATCACATCAAAAGCAAGTATCTTTAAAGAGATAAGGTCAACAGGTAATGTAATTGTGCCAACTTGGATTAAGCAAGATTTATAAACTGTAGATGTAACGAAGGTTTCACCCAATGGAGTTTCAACAGATAAGTCAAAGTTCAATTTCTCCGAAGTCAAGTTTAAACGTTGAGCACAAGCAGGAGAGATAAAAGAATGGGTAGAACCGGTATCTAGTAAAGTATAAACTTCGCAAGAATTCAAGATTAGCTTACCCGTGATCACCTCGTTCGGGTTTCTCGCGTTTTGGCCAGTCACGACAAACGCCCTTCCAGGAACCGCTGATTTCGACTTATCCGGGATAACTTTTGGAGTAACCATCCCCGCTGAACTTGGTTTTGCTACAGAACACTCTCGAGCTATATGACCCTCCCTTCCACAGTTATAACATACCTTGGATTGTTGTGGACAGTTTGGGCTGATGTGTCCCTCTTTCCCACATTTGTAACATACGACCGGTGGTCGTTCTCCTTCCCTAGAAACAGTTGATGTTTGTGCTGACGTCTTCACGTTATCATTGTTGTATCTTCTTGAAATCTCCTCCCGACTCGCTCCTTCTATTATCACGACCACGATTACTACCAGAGTGGTTACCGCTTTTGTCCGAATGTTTTCCTCCCTGCTGATTTTCATTGCTTCGATGACTGCCGCCATCGGTATGACCCTCGTTATGGTTCCTCGGTTGCACATACTCATTATCTCGCTCTAATAATTGAGCCATGTTTACAACATCTGAATATAAAGAAAATTTATGAGAGATAAGATATTGCCGAATCTCGGGTTTTAGACCTCTCAGAAACATCCTTGTCATTCGTTCCTCATTTTCGACCAAATGAGGTGCAAACCTGGATAACTCTGCAAACTTCGCCTCGTACTGGGACACCGTCATGTTGTTTTGTTCCAGTCTGATAAACTCCACCTCTTCATATGACAAATACTTTCAGGAAAGTACTTGTCATTGAACAGTTTTTGAAATGTTTCCCAGGACATGTTGAGTGCGTCAGGCTGGGTACGCTTCACAGACTCCCACCAGTAGTCTGCCTCACCGCGGAACATAAAGGTGACGAATGGAACCTTCTGTTCCTCCGTGCATCCCAAGACATCAAATATCTTGGTAATTTGTTTGACCCACGTTTCCGCCATGATCGGATCCGACTTTCCCTTAAATTTTGGTGGTCCCAATTCTTTGAACTGCTTAGCTATGACAAACCGCGCGTTGTTATCATTTCCACCCGTATTCTGCACACAAGTCTCCCTCGTCTGATTTTCCATGAACTGCAAAAAGCTCCTAAACATTCCATTATTCATCGTTTGCTCGGTAACGTTGTTTACAGGAGGAATATTGCCTTCCTGTTGCACGTTCCCCTGGGAGGTGATCAAAGGGGTCTCTGCGGTCTGTTTTACTCCATTATTAACTTTCTCAGCTGCCATTTTTAAATACTGCCATAAAACAAGGGTTAATAGTCATGTCATATATTATCCCTATACTCTGACAGACCAAATAAACACCAAATAAACTTAGTCAGGTCATACTAGCGAAGGAATTCCCTCTTGTCTCACATCTCAGCCAGGGATCATATCCCTAAGCTCTGATACCAACTGTGACGCCCCCAAAATAGGTATACAACACCCATTCTGAGTCGCCAAATACATGGTACAGAAAGCAAACTACAACTTCAATAATACAATTGTCGTGCAAAATACGACAACACATACTGTGAGTTTAAATACAAATATTGTCTTCTGGACAATATCCACACTCAAATAAATCCTCATTACAATTATTCAAACACTATTTTACAGAAATAGTGAGGACTGCTAAAACATCTTTCTAGAACCATCACTCCATACCCCGACTAGATCCTGCTATGTTCTCACCTCCTGAGAATAAAAATGGAACAAAAAGAAAAAGGGTGAGCTCAACTAGCCCAGTAAAGAATATTATGACTAATATAATATACAACAAATTATCGTTAGTCTTCAACAGGAAAAAATCTGATAGAATATAATCGACAACAAGTTTTAGATCAACAACTGCAGCGGAAACAGCAAACCATTAGAAGAGTCAAGTAGAGAAAGAATTCTACTATCTTCTAAGATTTAAAAGTCCATCATCAATATTTTATCCCTGTAACATCAATTAATAATCATCTTTATCCAAATATTCATCTTTGCACTACAGGCAGTCATGTTCATCTGTATCACCTGTCAGTCATTTGTATCACCTGTCAGTCATGTTCATCTCAACACCTGTTCATCTTTGCACTACAGGCCAAAGATATTCATCAAGTAATCATACATCTTTGCACTACAAGCCAAAGATATTCAGTAATATCATCATTTAGGACTGAGGATAAAAAATATCTTAAAGAGAACGAATCCAGTGAGACAGAAGGACAAATATTAGGGATTCATATAACAGTTTATCCAAGATCAATAATACTTCATAATAATCAATTGTGAAGCAGAATTCAAAAATAAAGATCAAAACATGGATACAATCAAAGATAGTAACCATAATAGACATCTTGGACAAAATGGGAAAATTTTATTTTTCGGTGAATAGTGCCGTATTCGTGAAGAGTACCGTATACGTGAATAGTGCCGTATACGTGAATAGTAACCCCGACACAAAAAGTTCCAAATTTGATAAAAACTCATATCAATATTTTAGCATAATGATATTGAAGAAAATAATATCATTAAGAAGAAAATAATATCCCTTATCTCAAAATATCAGTACTTCTGGTCGGAATACCGGTATGAGGCTGAAAGAAACTTGCTCTGATGAATAGAAACTCTCAAAGTATCTAAATACTCACAAAATACACTCAATAATCTAGAGAGAAAACTTGTTTCTGGTGTGATTTTCAATTCTAACTTAGCCCTCTATTTATAGGAAAATGTTAGCACGCCGAAGCAGACTTAACCTGCAACCAGATGGCTTTACCTGCTACTATTCCCACCCACCACATTTGAATAAAAATCTCAGCACATTTCTTCACCAACCAAGAGTGGGGCCCACCAATTCTAGAATTTTCCATCAAAATGATAAAATCCAAAAATTCAACAATTTCTGAACCAGTCATCTCGTAAAATTGATAATAAATCATACCTCATTTTTAACGGTTCAAAATTTGTGGACATATACTCAACTTATATATGTATAACATATCCAAAAATTACCACGATCCAATGGCGGATTAAAAATTATAACCCCCGCAAAATATCTCAAAAACCCTGATTTTTAATACCTCCATTCCGATAAAAATACTGATAAAAACACCGTGGCGTACTTGTCTAGTTTTGTGGCCTTTACTACTTGAGTAAGTAAGCCCGAGGGGATTGTCTTTACACCTAGTTCCCTAAGGTCTTAATGGTCTGGGAGTCGTTGGTCAAAAGCTCGTTAAGGTAGCATTGAAAAGCCTAAGGGAATAAGACATTGCATAGCTATGTGTATAAAAAGAATAAAATGGAAAATAAAAGCAAATTAAAAGCCCCCGTTTATCTAAAAAAAGAAAAAGAAAGAGAAGTATATGAATAAAGTATAAGTACCTTGCTTAAACCCCCAAGATTAGTGATTGTTTAGTTTTAGGTGGAACTGTCTGCTTTTGAAATTTTTAAGTTTGCGCTGCATGATTCCTTCTAAGAGATTGGTTACATATTGAATTTGAATCAGTATCGGTTATCATGGTTGTTGCACACACACACTATACCAGTGATAATTGTTCAAGATTTGAGAATTAATACGGAATTGTAGATTGGTTTTTGGTAATTGATATTGTATGGTTGCTTGTTTTTGTTGAGGCCATTAACATAATCTTGATTCTGTAATATTGTTGGATTCGAAAGCATATAAGTTAGGTCGTGTTCATTTCATCTCATTTCATTGCATATAGTTGTTTTGTGCTCGAGGACTAGCACGGTTTAAGTTTGGGGGATTTTGATGAGTGGATTTTATATACGCGATTCAATATCCATTTCATTCTTATTTATTGCTAAATTCTTGTCATCATGTTCCTTTTTACTTGTTTTATGTTATTTCTTGTGTAGGATGGGTGTTGAGGCATGTTACGGATATGTGGAATTAATTGGGATGATTTGAGGTTAATTAGAGCGAATTTGGAGTACAGCATAAAAATCAATCAAGTTATCTAGCAGAGCCGGGGCGTGCCATTTTATACTACACACCCCCGCCGGGGGCGGGGGGTCTTCATTCGAGCTAGATAGAAAGGGAGCCCGCCGGGGCGGGCGTTATTAGTGCATGAACCCCCGCCGGGGCGGGGGGTGTCAACTCTGAAGTTGTCCTGCTTTGATTAAACTTCTTCTGAGGCATGGTTTCTAGTAATTGCATGACAATGGAAGTCTAATTGAAGGGATTTTCGGCTGGAGCTTGTATGCTAGACATCTATTACTCTATAAATAACAACTTCAATATTACAATATAGGAGATATTACGAAGATCTAATCTGAGTTTTTGAGAGCAAGCGTGGAGGAGTATTTCGAGGAGATTTTCAAGACGATTGCAATTCTAGGCTTCGTGAAGGGTGTTTTTCAATATTCTTCATCTTAGGCTATTATTTGTAATCAGAAGAATGTTTTCTATGAATTATTCAGTGTTTATTTTGTTTAGTATGAACTAATTCACTTTTTAGGCTTATGATGGATCTTTAAGTGAAACAATGGTTTTGTAAACTTTGATTTCCATTTTAATAATCTATCTCTAGTTTATCTGTATTGATTTGAGTTGAATCTATGAGTTGCCTGATCAACAATTCTTTGTGGAATTGGATGGAATCGAGAGAGGATATTCAATTCTAGACCTAGTTAATATAGCATGTGTTCATGAATTTTGTGAATAGCTTAATCTTGATGAATGTTAAGGTAGAGATATGCTTGACATCGCATGTAATTGAATAGAGAACTTATTATTAAACCTTCTTCAAGTGTAATTCACATAGAGATATAGTGGGTTAGTTGATTAAGGTGTTTAACGAATTTCTATCTTAATTATGGATTGACGTTAATACGGTATTAGTGCATCGAGAGGTGGTTAGTACTACGTTCGTGTTCTTGATTAATAAGTTGGGGTAGTGCATTGAATTGGAATAAGGGTTTTAAAATTAAAATCAGAGTGAAGCTTAGGGTGAAATCATAAGTCTAATTATCCATTAATTGTTTGAATTTCCAGATCTTGATATTAGTGATTATTTTTTTTGGTAGTTTAATTATTCTTTAATTTAGATTCTTTAATTTTAATTATTGAGTTGATTTGTATAATAAAATTAGGGTTAATAGGAGATTGGTAATTGTAAGTTAAGGTTATTGCTAGTCTCTATGGGAACGATACTCTACTTATCACGTTATTACTTGTTGACGTATACTTGCGTGTTGTGCGTATATAGATTTTACCCAACACACGTCGGTCTCCCGACAATTATATAGTTTCCCCTTCAAAGAGGGTTATTCATCTCAGTCAATAAGAGTTTGCACCAAGTCAATTTGGTTTAGATAGCTTTCTAACATACAATAATAGTCTAGCCGAATCAATGGCTTAGACAACTTTTATAATTCATTTAAGAACGATAAATTCAATGCTTGCAACAATCATCAAGATATACCAATGATCTTCGAATAGTACTAGACATTTGTTAGAAATAAATATGGTTGGTATGACAACAATTCGTATTATACAATATATATATATATATATATATATATATATATATATATATATATATATATATATATATATATATATATATATATATATATACAGTGTAAATATTTTTAGGAAACCTGCATTCAATATGGGAATCAAATGAAGTTCGAGAGCTAGCACAAAATCTAAAGTTGTGTAAGTTAAGAAACTTGCCTCAAGTGTAGTTGTCGACGTCGGGATTTTTAATTGTCCCTTTCCGTTACTTGTTCTTTGGTGTTCTCATTTTAGGTGAGATTTGTTTGAGAAAACAAGTGAAAAAAGGTCCGACATGTATAATGTCGACGATTGGACTATAATAGTCGCCAGTTGGTTTTTTAAATGGTTGTACTAACACAACCGAGAAAAAGTTTACACATTGACCCAGTGATGTGACACTGCTAAACTGGTCGGTGAAACCGAGATTCATTAGGGTCCGTGGACTTGGTTATGCGGGAGGAAGGTGTTAGGCACCTCCCGACATCCGTGTTACCACGGTGACCGCCTCTTTTCAAGAAACTATTATCTGAATGTGTGTGTGTGTGTGTGTGGGTCAATGTGCTGTTATTTGGAAGTAGTGCGAGGCCTCGTTCGCACCTATATACACATGGTTTGAATATATGTAAAAATTCAATTTTAGCAGGATATGGCAGTGATGTTTTATAAAAGAGGTTTTTTAAACCCTAATGATCAATAATAATTGAGACCTTTTACACTCCCATTTTATTCCGTATTCGGTTGGATTGATTTTGTTTGACAGATGCGAGGCATCCGTACGAAAATAATGTACAAAAAGGTGCTGAATCCCTCGTGGGTATGTAAACCATCTGAGGAAATCCAAACATCACAGAATAATTTACAAGCTGCTTACAGCTGAAAATGTCCATCACGGGAGCCGAATCTAGATCCAATGGGATGAATCTGTGATCACATGATTCCTAGGCTCACATGATGGGCCTGCGGCCAACCGTGGATGATATAAACCAGCAGGTTGGTCTCACAAGTCACTTTTAACTTGTTGCGCGAAGGAAAATACGTGAGCCTCTTTCAGATCTGCTGAGTTCGGGCTGCTTTCTGCAAATTCTGTCACCGTACGAGTGTTCTACACTATCCTGGTAACATATGCCTGTATTTTCTCTCATTTCTGTCTGTTGGATTTTGAGTTATCGCATGAGATGCATCTAAACACATAGTAGTGATTATGTATGCACAAATAACTAGATAAAAAATATTCAACATAGTTAATGTTAGTATTAAACCATGCTGAACATAATGATGTGAAAAAATTTGACTTTGGAGACAGTCGAATTGGCACCTTTTTCTACTATTTTTTGTCCGATTTGAGGTCCAATGAGCATAAGGTAGCAAGGCAAAATACTCCTAGTATTGAGGTTGGCCTGCATGATGATTTTAATTTTTAATGCATATATTATGTATATGACTTTGGGGCTGGTGTGCTACTGAATGGCCACCTAGATATGCATGTGTGCATGTGGATAGTCCTATTTTCAGAGAGGACTATGGCAAAAAATTTCCAAATGTAGGCATTGGGTAGTCATGCATTTTAACTCTATTATATATGTTAAAGTAAATGCATGCATGCATATAGTCATAAAATGCAAAGCTCCAGGTAAGGAAATACCACACCCTTTCTGAAGTGATTTGGAGACTTATTGTCCAGATACTATGGATCCGGATCAGCCGAGCAGTTCCTGTAGGACCACTTCTGGTGTACAGCGGAGGGCTTCTGAAGTACCTCGTCCCCGTTCTATCAGACAGCCTCGACGGTTGGTGGAGGCCGTGATACGTCCTGTCCAGGTAGATGTTCCAGACGTTGAGGATGAGGAGGCAGATATTTCGATAGAGGATCTCGCTCCTGCTGCACATGTCCCTCGCAGGGAGCTTCCGAGCATTCAGGTGGTGAACCCAGAATTGCTAGGTGATTTGGGCAGACATCCATCGATGTATTTGCATGCTAACGAGGTATGGCGTTAGACTTTGATCTTCCTTCTTTCCTATTGATGAGGATTAAAGGGTTTTCATATTGATCTGCATTTCATGCAGGTTCCTGGTTTTACACAGCCTCGAGGGAACTGGTTCAGCATCCACTCCATGTATCAGCCGCTTCATCCTGACTATAGAGCGGTAGTGCATGAGTGGGGATTTGGGACATTTTTCTCCATCCTTCCACGTCGTTGTCCCTGGGGTTACCTCAGGGCATTGTCTGAGCGATGGTTTCATCAGACTCAGTCACTCCATCTGCTAGATTGCGAGGTGATGATGACGCCTATAGATTGGCGATTTATCACAGGTATGGAGTTTAGAGGGGAGCCAGTGCCTTGCATGGAAAATATTACCCCTACTACCATTAGATCCTTATTAGGAGTTCCAGCGGCGGCGCTCAAAGGCAGGACTGTCCGTTCAGGTCCTTTGAGCGTAGATGTTATGAGCGGGCTATTGAGTGAGCCTATGCCTGATGATGTCAGAATCAGGGATCGTATTCTGCGGTGATTGTTCCTGATGATCATTCGAGGCTGCTTCATAGCAGATAACTCTTCTACGGTATCTTTCGCTTTGATCAGCGCTACACGTGATGTGGACCGTATTGGAGAGTAACCTTTGCCTATTTCCTCCGGGGCATGCGTATGCGCTCACAGGGTTTGACTGAGGCTTGGTTAGGATTTTACCCATTTCTGCTAGTGAGTATTTCTCTTGTCATTTACCATGTATAGGTCAAGAGTGTTAACTGACAGCAGATGTTTGTCTTTATGTTGATAGTTTTGGGCCTATGAGAGGCTTCCATGCTTGCGTCCCATGAGTGTTAGGTTTAGACACCTATCCATGAGGACGACGATGGCATCATTCGATTATGCCAGAGGTCCCTGTAGCTGAGGGATTCAGTCATTGCGTATGCAGCTGGAGTTGCTGACGGCCGACACCATCACATGGCTTCCCTATTCCGGGGAACACCTGACTGTGGGTTTTGAGGATGGATACCCAACTGGAATCGAGTATGTGATTTCCACCAGGAGAGTTCCTCTCTTCACAGATGGAGGCTGTGAGCTCTATTTAGGAGAGCGTGCTATTAGGAGCACCACATGGGAGATTCGTATACCGATCTTGCCTCCTACCAGGAGTTATTGGCCTTTATCGCAGTCACCCGTCATTGATATCCCATTGTTGGGGGTTGACGGTTTTGCATTGTCAGAGGGTCCATGTACTCAGGAGAAGTTCCATCGGTGGTGGTCTCCTCGCACTATTGGAGCTCAGTCCCGCGCCACATAGTTTATGGGGGATATGGTTCCAGGATCCTTGATGATGACGGATTGGATAGCTTGTGTCCGACATCCTACTCATATGACCCAGATTGATAGTTTGACCCGGCAGTTGGACCAGGCACATATATTTATCCGTCATTTGGGCATTTCTCCGGCGGCTTCATTTGATCCTTCCAGCTCAGGCGCTGGCCCCTCAGGTGACCCATTCGATTTTGTCGGCGCAGATCCTCCTTTATATAGGTCTGACATCCCTGTTGATAGAGATCCAGTGACTCAGGAGGAATTACATCAGGTGGACAGGATTGATGATGTGGACATCGACACCATTTTCTTCTGATGTATATTCTTTATATTTTTTGATAGGCCTCTGTTAGATATTGGGTGGCTGTGCCCCATTCTCGCTATATCTTTTGATAGGCCTTTGTTAGATATTGGCTGGCTGTGCTCCATTTCCCTGTATTTGTATCTGTACAGAGATGATGTATTAGATGATGATATACTTAGGAATGTTAGCACAGTTTTTTTCATTCCCTATATCATATTGCCATCTATTATCTGTTATGTGTATCATGTTATGCATATGTATGTATGTCCAGAGATAATCGGCAATGACCCCTGGATGATCTTATGACACGACCGCACAGATGTCTTCTTCGACAATTAGCCGCATAGATCATATCCCACCGTCAGTGGTGGCATCGGGTATGAGATCGTGGTATGATAGCATGTCACCATCAGACAGGGTGACTGTAGATCATTTATTGCAGCATACCATGACCTTTTTGACTTTTCAGGTTCCCGCAGTATTTGTGGATGGGATGATAGAGCATTGGCTACCGGATAGGCAGGTATTCCGATTAGGCACCCATGAGTTAACTCCTACTCTGGAGGAGTATGCACGATTGACGATGATGCCTCTATACAGACCTTGCGTGCATCTGGCTTTGGGAGACATGAGTAAACGATTCATGACTCTCACAGGATTGAGGCGCAGAGTGGTACAGGATGAGTTGACATTTGGCCACGTGATATCCCAGCGTTTTCTGTACGACAGATTTGGCTTGGAGGATAGCTATTCGCGACATTCTGGGGATTTCACCACACTAGAGGCTCATTGGCGCTTGACCAGAGTTGACATATTTATGCTATATGTATTGTCATATGTGTATATGCCGCGGTATATGGATGAGATAGATATAGGTGTTATCATGGCCGTGAGAGCTCTCAGGGAGGGTCGTACCATTGTACCTATGATTGTAGCAGAGACCCTGCAGTCGGCATCATATTGTTGCACGTATCCTACAGGAGTGTTTCACTGGGAGTTCAGTCATGCTATATGTGTGGTTCATGTCACACTTGAGACCGATTGGCACTTTTAGACAGCATGGGTAGTGCTTCACCCATGACGTAGCTATGTCATACTCTTTTTAGCCATCAGAGTGTATAGATGCTCTGTCCTGGTCCACATTCTTGGCAGATATCAGAGATCCATTCAGCATATTACTGTGTTTGGGGCTTAGCTCACCATATAGCTTCATTACTCATGCTCCGGGCATGGACTATCTCCCTCTGGCTGGTTTGAGGGGAGTGACCACTTATCACCCATTGGCCGTGATGTCGCAGTTCGACCAATTCCAGGATTTTAATCCTTTTGAGGGGGCGACAGGTCAGCGTTTAGCTTCTCGGTATCTCTCTGCAGAGGACCGATCTCGGGTATACGCCTGCTGGGATCGGCGCGAGATAGCGGCTTTTTCTGTCAGTCATCCTGGTTATTCTGCAGAGTATTTCGCGTGGATGGAGACAGAGATTTTATCGACTGCATCAGTATTTGCAGTACCGGAGAGCGAGTTAGTTGATGTAGAGCCCATGGACGACATTGACATCTACATCGAGGAAGAGCCTGTTGCTGGGTTGCCAGCATTTCTTCCAGATTCTCCTAATACCAGTACTGTTGTGATTCAGCATTCGGCACAGTACTTAGAGCAGAGTCTTCATCTGATGACCTTTGAGAGAGATCAGATTCGATCTATGATGTCGACTGCTCTTGATGGGAGGGAGGCCGCTCTATTGGAGAGAGACGAGGCCTTGGCTCGCAGAGATGCCGTCGCCGTTGAGCGGGATGCGACTATATCAGCTAGAGATGCAGTGATAGTTGAGCGGGATATTGCTATATCTGTCCGAGATGTAGCCGTCACAGATAGTACTGCAGTGAGGCCCCTTACCACTGGCATGATCGCAGAGATGAGCACATATATTGATGATCATATGGTCACCATGCAGATGGTTACAGATCTGTTGAGTCGTATGGATATTCTCATACAGGAGACCACAGCGTTACCTCCATCTTCTGAGAGGGATGCCATGTTGGGCTTGTTAGCTCGCATATACCCTAACTTGTAGATGATCTTGTATTTTCCTGCACAGACTAGCTTAGCCATTTTATCATGTACAGTTTACATTGTGTATATCAAACAGCATTATATATATGACAAGGAAATATATTTTTGATCACTTCCCTTTTAGATATGCCTTGCTGCTTGCTTGATATTTTGCTTGCTGCTTCAGGGCTTGTGATGTATTCTGAATTCCTTCTCGGTGGATGGACATTAAGTTGTCTCTGGATAGTTCAGAATGGATCATCGATCTATATGTATCCCTACAATCTCTTGGTGTCTTGGGACTGGTTTCTGTGTGGAAATGAGGAGAGGAGTGCGGCTTTCCTCTCTGAGATTGATCGCGCCACAGATGGTCGCCAGCACTTCTATTTAGGAGAAGCCTAGTTAATTCCATCTCTTATGGATTGGTGTTGCTCTTTGAGGTACAACCGCCACTTAGATGGTCGCCAAATCTCCTATTTAGGAGGAGTTCAGGTAATTCCATCCCTTTGGTCTGAAGCCGAATGAAATGTAGTGGATTGAAGGATGATCCCCAGTACCAACTGACAAGGGTTTGTGTTTTGGTAGGGGGTGAGACCGCACCATGAATGGCTGCCTATGTACTCCTATTGAAGAGGAGATCAGGTATGCGTAGTTCGAACCTGGTGTAAGAGGTTCAACGTTGCATGTGGCAGGAATGGTGTGGAAATGTTTTTGTTGTTTTTGTTTTATTTCGACCGGGCCATATGAAATGGTTGCCTACGTACTCCTATTGAAGAGAAGATCAGGTCAACGTAGTTTGCCCCTCAGGGCGAGATGAAAAGCGTAATCCCATATGCAGGTCAGAGTGCGGGGAGGAGAAAGTTTAATCCTAGGTTGAGGATAAACTGCAGGTGAAAAGTTTGATCTCATATATGGGTAGCCAAACTGTATACGCAAGAGGTTCAATCCACGGTAGGATGACCTAAGTTGTAGGAACGCAAAGGAAAAAGCCAGGCTGCTGGCTTGAAAGGTATGTTTCCCTGAGGGGCAAAGTGTGGAAAAGTTGTTTGTGGTAAAGGTTTAAAGAACCGGAATGACTGGTGACCTGATGGTCTACCACCAAGATGTTTACTTGATGGTAATTTCAGACATAGTACCGTTTCACGGCGTCTGAGTTGATGAGTTACGGAAATTCTTCGCCATCCATTTTTTACAATCTGAGAGCGCCTCCTGTCAATACTTCCTTAATAACGGGCCTTCCCAATTAGGAGCGAATTTTCCCTTAGACTGATCTTAGTTGTTCAGTATTTTCTTCAAAACCAAGTCATGTTGTCTAAATTGTCGTAGTCGGACTTTTTTATTGTAGGATCGGGCGATCCTTTGCTGATATAACTGACCATGGAAGATAGTCGCGGTTTGCCTTTCGTCTATTAGAGACAATTGGTGATACCTATCTTGTACCCATTGGTCTTCATCCAACTGAGCGTCTATCAATACTCTGAGGGATTCCATCTCAACTTCTATAGGGAGCACTGCTTCCATCCCATAGGTTAAGGCGTAGGGGGTTGCCTCAGTGGAAGTGCGCATTGAGGTTCTGTAGGCTAACAGAGTCAGAGGCAATAGGTCAAGCCAATTTTTGTGATTGGCGGACATCTTTTGCATAATCTTCTTGATGTTCTTGTTAGCTGCTTCAATAGCACCATTCATCTTCGGACGATAGATGACTGAGTTGAGATGTTTGATGTGGAATTTGCTGCATAATTCCTCCATCATTTTGTTGTTGAGGTTCTTGGCAGGACACAATCACCTCTGGTTGTCCATATCGACAAATGACATTGTTTCTGATGAAAGCAATGATTACTTCTTTAGTAACCCTGGGGAAGGAGGATGCTTCTACCCACTTGGTGAAGTAGTGGATCATGGTGAAGATAAATCGATGACCATTACTGGCTTTAGGCACAATGGGCCCGATAACGTCCATTCCCCACATTGGGAAGGGCCAAGGTGAACTCATATTGTGAAGTTCCTGTGGAGGGGCGTGTATAGCATTCCCATGAATCTGGCACTGATAGCATCTCCTGACGTGGTCATTACAATCAGCTTTAAGAGATATCCAATAATGTCTCGTCCTGAGGACTTTCTTGACAAGGAGGGGGCCACTCATATGGGGGCCACAGACTCCGCCATGGATTTCATCCATAAGCCTTTGGGCTTGATCTTTGTCTAAACATCTGAGGAGACCTAATCCTGCATCTCTTTTGTAGAGCGCATCTCCATTTAGGTAGAATTTCATAGCAAATCGATGGATCCGCCTTTGTTCAGTCGAGCTCGCCTCCAAGGATGTTGGATGGGAGGTAGCTCATCCGATACTTCTCTAACGTAATTCCCGTAGGCTGGGGCCTTGTGCAGGGAAATTGTGACGCTTGGCAAGTGTTCCTTGTCTGATATGCGAATCAAGGAGGCCAAAGTTGCTAACGCGTCTGCGAAATCATTCCTATTACGAGGAATGTTTAGAAAGGATATTTCTTCGAATCCCAAAGCCATCTTTAAACCCTGCGATAGTAAGGCAGCAAATGTAGTTCCTTGGTTTGATAGATTTCGGTGGATTTTCTGATTACCAACTCCGAATCTCCAAGGACAGTTAACCGCCTGATGCCCATTGAATGGGCAAGTTTTAGTCCCATAAGACAACCTTCATACTCAACCGTATTGTTGGTGCTGACAAACTGTAATTTGAAGGCGACGGGATACTGCTCCCCCATATCAGATACTAGAACTGCTCCAACTCCAGAACCTTCCATATTAACAGCTCCATCGAAATACATCTTCCACGTTTGGCATGTATCGTACTGATGGTGTTGCTGAATTGTCATTACTCCTTCATCAGGGAAATATGTCTCCAAGGGTTTGAAATCCCCTGATGGTGCGACGGCCAGTTGATCCGTAATTCCTTGACCTTTGATGGACTTTTGAGTCACATATACGATGTCAAATTGTTGTAGGATCAACTGCCATCTAGACAATCGACAATTCAGTATGGGTTTACTGAACACGTACTTGAGAGGATCCACGCGGGATATGAGATGGGTTGTGTGACCATGGAGATAATGACGTAACCTCATGGCAACCCATGCTAAAGCACAACACGTCTTTTCGATCAGAGTGTACTTGTGTTCACTGCTGTTGAATCTTTTGCTGAGGTAATAGATGGCTCGTTCTAGGCCTCTATCGTCCTTCTGTACCAGCAGGCAGCCCATGGCATTGTCACTTACGGACGGATACATAAACAGGGGAACATCATCCCTGGGTGGTACCAAGATGGGAGCTTTAATTAGCTATTTTTTTATTGTAAGGAAGGCATTCTGGCACTCCTCATTCCATTTCATGGAGGAGTTCTTCCTTAACAGCTTAAAGATTGGCTCACAGGTTGCTGTGAGTTGAGAAATAAATCTGCCAATGAAGTTGATTCTTCCCAAAAATTCTCGTATTTCCTTTTCTATCTGAGGAATGGGCATTTCAGTGATGGCTTGGATTTTGGCAGGATCCAGCTCTATCCCTTTGTGGCTGACTAGAAATCCTAGCAACTTGCCTGATTTAACGCCAAAGGCGCACTTAGCTGGATTCAACTTCAAGTTGTACTTACGCAACCTGTTGAACAATTTCCTGAGATGGTCTATATGGTCATCCTCCTTCCGGGATTTGACAATAATGTCATCAACATAGATCTCAATCTCTTTATGCATTAAGTCGTGGAAAAGAGCCATCATAGCTCGTTGATAGGTAGCTCCAGCATTGATGAGGCCGAATGACAACCTTCTATAGCAAAAAGTTGCCCCAAGGAGTGATGAAAGTAGTTTTTTCATGATCTTCCTCGGCAACCATGATTTGATGATACCCCGCAATGCAATCTGCAAAGGAGTAGATGTCGTATTGCGCAGTATTGTCAATGAGAATGTGGATAAATGGCACGGGAAAGCTATCTTTTACGCAAGCTTTGTTCAAGTCCCGGTAGTCCACACAAACTCGCACCTTTCCTCCAGGTTTAGGTACGGGCACAATGTTGGATATCCACTCAGGATATGTAGACACCATTATGATGCCGTCTTGAAATTGTTTCACAATTTCTTCTTTCACCTTTAAACTCCATTCAGGTTTCAATCGTCTGAGCTTTTGCTTGACTGGCTTGAATCCCTCTTTAATGGGAATGCGATGAAGGACAATGTCAGTGGACAAACCCACCATATCTTTATGAGACCATGCAAACACATCCTGGAACTGGGTTAGTAGCATAACCATGTCATTCCGTTGGTTTGGGGTAAGGTCTGAACCAATCTGGATTAACTTAGGGTTTTCTAAGGTTCCGAGATTGAAAGGAGTGGTTTGATCAAGGTTGGGTTTAGGTTTGTCTTTGACCCATTCTTGAATTTCTGGAGGCACCTCAATGTCTTCCGGTATATCCACCAAGGCTGAATTCATCTCTACATCAAAGGTACAATCCTTGTGGAGAAGAGGCACCGTATCAGCAAGTACAAGCACATATAAATTCAGAGTCCTGAAACAAAATATGCTTTCACTTAGTATATATGAAATGTGTTGATCATACACAGTGTTACTGGCAAAATAAACCGCTAATACTGTACAGAAAAGTAAGCAGTTATTATATCTACAGGACAGAAAGAGTTTCCGCCCGCTTTACCCTTGACGACCAATGCAAGGAATGTTGTTCCAATTGGCAAGAGCAAATTCCGGGTGAACCGCAGTGATAGAGGGATTATCATCATCCTCCTTGTCCCGAATGATAGCCATTACGTCTGGGCAATCATCGTCTGGGGTATATCTGTTGGTATGCTCATCATGAACGATGATGCATATGCCGGACATCATCTTGATGACATCTTGCTTGATTCTTTTTTCCTCTTCCTCCACTGCGGGATCTGGAACAAAGATTTCTTTCTCCTTCACCGGTACCGGCTTGGGAAATAACATCGCCATTATATTGGCTGGCACCTTTACGGGAGGTTGTGCAGACTTGGAGCTTGAAGGCGAAGCTAAACGCCGCATGGTCGAAGCTGAAGGAATCTGTTGATGCTTATGAGGATTCCTGTGACTAGAGCTGGCAGAATAGCCTAGTCTAGTTGTCCCAATTTGCTGGGTTAAGCGAATAGGGTATTTGACACCCTGGCAATCTTTACCTAACCCTTGTCCCGGTTTATGACCTAACGACATCATTTCTTATGTGGTCGACATTACCTCGGCAGAAATATGGGGTTCGGGCAATGGTGTTCCAATAGCATGGTATTGGGTATTGCTTATTTCCAAAGCATGAAAACTAATTGGCTCAACATCCTTAATTGCATTGATGAGCGGCATGTCCCCGTGCTGAGGAAACTCCGGTTCAGCGTTGACTATGACCAGGCTATTGTTGATGATGTATTTTAATTGTTGGTGAAAAGTGGAGGGGACTGGCCCTGCCATGTGAATCCATGGTCGTCCTTGAGCAGGTTGTATCCTGAATCTTTCTTGAGCACATGGAAGGATACGCAGAATGTATGAGGACCAATCTCAATTGGCAGCTCAACTACTCCAACCGAGTTACGGCGGGCTCCATCAAAAGCTTTGATGATGGTATGGCTACTCCGAATTCGATTGGAATTGATATTCATCTTCACCAAGGTAGCGTATGGGTAGATATTTAGAAAGGAACCTCCATCTATTAAAACTCCCGCCACCATATATTCGGAGGACAAGACCGCAATGTGCAACGGTTTGCAATGACCGGTCCCTTCGGGCGATATATCATCATCAGTGAAGGATATCACATTGTTGTTAAAAATGTGATCAACCAGATGTTGAAACTTTTCTGTATCAACTAATGTCAGTAGATAGGCTTCTTCTAAAACCTTTAATAAGACCTTCCGGTGATTCTCGAAAGTCAGGACCAAGTCCAAGATTGATATCTGTTGTGGAGCTTCTTTCAAGCTTAAAACCACCTTGTCTTCGTTAACCCATAGTGCGGAGGAAATTTTCAATCTTCTCAATGGGTACTTTTCCCTTAGACTTGATGACAGGCTTTATAACCCGTTGGTGAAGATACAGTGGATTTTATTTCGACACTGCAGCAGTTGTATGTGAGGTGGATCCTTCACCTTCTCCATAATTCCACAAAACTGCGCGCAAGCTAACAATAGGATATTGTGCTCTTTACGGCAAGTTGATTGGCTCGGGAGCGGCCACTTTCAAAGGATTGTTGATTCCCTTGAGTTGAATTATTGGCATGATAAGTGATTTGTTAACCCCATCACTTTCAGTGGATATGACTGCTACTACACTCTTCCTTAGTAGGACATGAATCCTCACTTGCCCGTAACACAGTGTCGTTATCTGCCAGACGCAGTACGCCACTGTCGATTAAATTTTGAATAAGGTGGTGGAGTGCCCAGCATTCTTCTGTGCTGTGACTGCGAGATTGAGAATGATATTGACATACTCCCTCAGAGTTGTATCGTCCTGAACGGGGGTTGATTGGAGGTAGAAGGGAACTAATCCTTCCTTCATTGATTAACATATGAAGGATTTCCTCCATAGGTTGGCCCAAATATGTGAATTCCCTTTTGTTGGCAAAATCTCGACGGGCCTTAGCATTTGCTCTCTTCGTCACTTTGTCTTCCAGCATTTCATTTTCTGAAAGTGAAGAGGGAATATTCATGACAATAGGTAGGAGACTGGCATGCTTCTGGGATTAGCTGACGAGTCACTTAATGCTGATAAGTCACCAGTTCCGCGAATTGCTCAATTTGTTTACAAAGAGCTTTCATCTTTCGTTCCATTGTGAATTGGAACTTGGCATAATCCCATCTGTCATCACCATCTTTGGGGGTCTGGGAGGATTCACAGCTGAAATTGGAACTCTGTCCACTGCTCCAATTGATCATATTGACCTCTTCTTCCTTGTGCTGAGGAAGAGGGTTGTCTTGAACGTGAGGCTGATTGGGTTTGGTGACCACGATTTCCCCGTTGTCTATCAGGTCTTGGATTTTGTGTTTCAAGGCCCAACAATCCTGAGTATCATGTCAAGGTGCCCCGGCATGATAAGCACATTTCCGAACAGCATTAAAACCCCGACCATTAGGGCTGGCTGGTGGACGAAGATGCGTGATTTTCTTCTGCGTTGTTAGAAGATTGAGAATGCTCTCGAGGGTGTCCCCTAAGGGAGTGAATACTCGAGGTCGTTTGACTTCTCCACCTTTTGGTACTGGAGGGTTTGAAGACTGTGTTTGAAAAGGAGTGTAATTTCTCCTTTGGATAGGCATGTTCTGATTGCCTTTTTGACCCTGTAGTATCAGGGAAACATCCTCTTCTTTCTTTTTATGGACCCTCTGGGGGTTGTTCCCATAATTTTCAAATTGGATGTGATCAGCAACCGCTTTGAGTACAGCTAGGTCTTGAATCTTTCCGGATTTCAATCCCATTTCAGCCATCTTCCCATGTTTGACCATTTCAGAAAATGGTTTGCCGATGCCGGCTAAAACTCTTTCATAGAAAGGTGCTTCTTGTATGTCTATGAAAGTCATGACCATCTCTGATTCTGCCATAGAAGGACTAACTTGGGCAGCCAGACGTCTCCACCTCTGAGCATACTCTCTGAAAGACTCATTAGATTGTTTCTTGATCTTGGTAATTTGATACCGATCAGGAGCCATTTGAGATTGAAAGTTGTATTGGGTGAGGAAAGCGTGTGCTAGCTCTTCCCAACTATGGATCTTTGAATTGTCTAATCTTGTGTACCACGAACGGGCTTCTCCAGTAAGACTTTTTGGAACAGTTGCATTCTGAGTTTTTCATCCTCTGCATAAGATCCAAGTTCTCCAATAAACACCTTTAGATGTGTAAGGATCTCCTAACCCGTCATATTTTTCAAAGTCAGGAGTCTTAAATTTTTCTGGATAATGAATACCAGGGAAAATACACAAATCAGCATATGAAACACTCCCGTGTGTTCGAATTCCTTTGATAGTGCGAAGAGTCTCTTCCATTTGGAGGACTTTCTTTTTGATGTCACCAGTGTCTGGGTCTCCAGTGGGATGGGCAGCATCATGAGTTTTGTTGGTTGGATCCAACTGTAGTTCAGGTATTGTAACGACCTGGGTTCCTCCTTGTGTGGAGGATTCATCATGTACGGGTATTTTCTGACCCTGCGTAGACTGGTGTAATTCTTTTAGTAGAACAGCCAAATCTGTAATCTGTTTGCTTAATCCGTCGAATTCCTTGCAAGAAACTGGATTAAGTTCAGTCTGGTCGGATGACGACATGATTGACTGTAGGCCTGTTGCCTTTTTGGACTTTGAACGGGTGGTAGGTCCTATTGATTCCCTACAAAAGACTTGCATAGTTTAGTCTTTAGGGTGGATAATAACATGTGATGCGATGAGTCCAATTTTAGGAATTTTATCCTGCAAAACGGATGTCAGCTGTTTATAGCATGTATGTGTACACATTTCTTCATATTTCTCATTACATGGAGATAGATATGGAAAATAATTACAAGTAATTGTGCTTTACAAGTAATTTGAAATGAGAGCATGAAGAGACTTTCCTCCGTTTTGGGTTTATCAGAGGCTGACCGATTCTCGCCGCTTTTTGGCATGAAGGTTCCCAAATCATCGCAATCTACTTGACGAGAAGTTAATCCGGTCTTTCAACTAGAGCGAATTTGGGTGGTGCCTTTCCTGAGCCTCGGAGAATCAGGCTTCTCACGAGTCCAGTAATCAAACACCGACGGGATAGCCTCCTGGTGGAGGGACCATACAACATACATTCACATACATCGCATCTCACCGTTTGACATGATGACATGTGCGAAGTACTAATGTCACAAGCAGTTATGGTACGAAGCACTAACATTACAGGCAGTTTATAGTGCGAAGCACTAATATCCCAGGCAGTTTATAGTGCGAAGCACTAAGTAAGGAAATGCATTCGTACACATTCATCATAAAATGTAAATGCAACATCCACACACAAGCAGATAATAGTTTTGAAAAAATTGTAATAGCGGCTTAAGTCCTCTTACTGGGTTCCCCAGCAGAGTCACCACCTGTCGACGTCGGGATTTTTAATTGTCCCTTTGTTCTTTGGTGTTCTAATTTTAGGTGAGATTTGTTTGAAAAAACAAGTGAAAATGGTCTGACATGTATAATGTCGACGATTTGACTATAAGAGTCGCCAGTTGCTTTTTTAAATGGTTGTACCAACACAACCGAGAAAAGGTTTGCACATTGACCCAGTGATGTGACACTGCTAAACGGGTCGGTGAAACCATTAGGGTCCGGGGACTTGGTTATGCGGGGGGAAGGTGTTAGGCACCCCCCGACATCCGTGTTACCACGGTGACCACCTCTTTTCAAGAAACTGTTATCTGAATGTGTGTGTGTGGGTCAATGTGTTGTTATTTGGAAGTAGTGCGAGGTCTCGTTCGCACCTATATACACAGGGTTTGAATTTATGTAAAAATTCAATTTTAGCAGGATATGGCAGTGATGTTTTATAAAAGAGGTTTTTCAAACCCTGATGCTCAATAGTAATTGAGACCTTTTACACTCTCATTTTATTCCGTATTCGGCTGGATTGATTTTATTTGACAGATGCGAGGCATCCGTACGAAAATAATGTACAAAAAGGTGCTGAATCCCTCGTGGGTATGTAAACCATCTGAGGAAATCCAAACATCATAGAATAATTTACAAGCTGCTTACAGCTGAAAACGTCCATCACGGGAACCGAATCTAGATCCAATGGGATGAATCTGTGATCACATGATTCCTAGGCTCACATGATGCCGCAATTGATATAAATGCAATAAGCAGGTATATATATATATATAAAGCTGTAAATATATATATATACAGACATGATCACCAACCACGAAGTACCTCCATGGGGGATCAGAAATGTAAATAAAGCTGTAAAAACTATCAACCGCCACGGAGGAAACTCCAGGCAGGACGAAATGTACAGAAAACTGTAAAAACGATCAACCACCACGAAGTAAACTCCAGGTGGGACGAAATGTACATAAAGCTGTAAAAAACGATCAACCACCATGAAGTAAACTCCAGGTGGGACGAAATATATATATATATATATATATATATATATATATATATATATATATATATATATATATATATTAAAGCAGTAAACGCTCCAGACCGAAGTCTAGGCTCATCGAACAAAGTTCGACACGCAGTTCATCTATATAAATATATATATATATATATATATATATATATATATATATATAGGAAAGCAAATAAACGCTCCAGACCGAAGTCTAGGCTCAATCGAGGCATAACTCGATAATGTTAGTCCATATATATAAATACATATATATATATATATATATATATATATATATATATATATGTATGTATGTATGTATGTATATACAAACTAAAAATAAACCACGGACCGAAGTCTGGGCAAAATATGCAACACGACTCTCAACGTGTGGAAGGGTGTGTGCAAAGATAAAGAGAAAGAACTCTAAAGTGTGTGAGAAGGCTTACAGTGAGCTGCCAAAGAAGACTTCTATATCTTTAGAGTAAGTAAACACAGACTTTTGTAGGTACAAAAGGGCTACACTGCCTGGGATGAGGGCAGAGCAAATTGGGCAGGGCTTCCTCGCCATTTTTTTTTTTGCAAAATGGCCACCCCAAGCCCTCAATTTATAGAGGGTGGAGCCGCAGGTGTACCAGAGACAACCCAGGTGGACCCAGGTTTTTTGGCCCGGGTCGTCTCGAAGTACGTGCACTCAGGCACTGTAATGTCCACTCGAACTTTTAGAAGTGCAATTCGGGCATCCGTTTGAGGTATATCGGACCTATTTCGGACCACCGTTGTCTAGAGTTGTACAATGGCATGGGATTAGGTTTGTGCGAAGTCATTGAAGATGGGACGGTGCCCTCCGGTCTTCAAGCTTCAACTTTCATCCGTTACCCCGCACAATAGTCACTCGGGATTGATTAGTCTTGTGGGACATTGTTGCGTAGCTATGTTGAGGCGACGTGGCATGACATCGTGTTGGTCAGATGACGATGTTGCCCCTCACCGGTGTTATCGCCGGATTGAGTTGATAAAGTAGACGTTGCTCAGCTTCGCTGAGATTGGACTGCTGTAATTTGTTGAAGGTCCTCATTGTCATCTTTGAGGTGTGTCTGTTTTCCCGATGTAATCGCCGGGCTGGTACAGTGGATCTCGTTGTGAGCGCCGAGATTGAAGCTGGTTGCATTTGTAACAAGCATTTCCGGGGTTATCGCCGAAATTGCATTCCTTGGGGTTATCACCAAGGTTAGTGGCTATTCCCATGGTTGGGACTGAGACTGGATACCTCAGGGTTATCTCTGAGACTAATCGGTCTTCTCCGGTGTGTGCTCCGGTATTGTATCTACATGCCTCGGGGTTATCTCCAAGATTATTACTTTCAGATTGCGATCTGGGGTTGATGATGAACTTCCGGTAGTATTCGGTACGGATATGGATCGTCTTTCAGGGTTCCCTCTTAAAAGACGAATCTGCTCTCCTGCAATGTTAGTGACAGGTGTACAGAAAATTTCGAGTGTCTACAGTAGTTTACCAAAGTATAGCTAATCAACACTTTTCTAACCCTATTATAACATAATGCGTATAGGATATTCATTAGTTATGTACATTCAATACCCATACTTGATATGTAAATTCAAATGTATACAAAAAAGTCAAACTTAGTCTTATAGTTCCATACGTATGTCATCACGTACCTTACATACTCATAGCATAAAATCAATTTATAAGACACTATGAAATCAAATAACATAGTTCGTAATTCTCTTTTGACTTAATGTTCAAAAGTTTATAAACACATATCCAATCTATGAATTTTATCAGTAGCATGCCTATTGATACTTTGAATACTGTATTTTGACACGTATTACAGATTAAGACAACAATACAAACATGCATCACATCTCAGATCATAAACAGATTAGACAGACAACATTGCAAGGTGGCGCAGCTGCGCCCTGGTTAAGCTTAGGGACGGCGCAGCTGCACTGTCCTCTAGCCTGACCAGAGTTGAGCTTTGAATTTCCTGTTTCTGTCTCATTCTTTTAGCACACTAAGACAATTAACACTTATCATGCATACATGCTAGAGGACTTTTACATATGCGTATGACCATCTTAAGTTCACTTTTACATGTCATGGTCTTAGTTTGGGATTTTTAGGGAATTTAGGCCAAATAGGGTCATGGAATCACAATGCCTACTATGTTAACCATATGTCTTTTTTTTTTTTGCTAAATTTAGACTAAAATAAATAAAATGGGGGATTACAAAATCGCATGGGACCCAAACACAAATAGCAAAGACATCATAGGACATGCCTTATGATGTAAAGACTATAAAAGGATACAGGCGTCAGCCCAAAAGAAAAGGTTACAGTACATGTCAAAGCATAAAGAAGAAAATCGTCAAGACGCCCGAACGCGGAACCACCGAAACCAGCTACCACGACGACGATCCACTCGTTGCCGAAGCCCAGACGAAGACATGATACGAAGCCCCACTCTGTAAGTCCCTACCAGCCGAGCCCCTCATTGCCGAAGTCCAAGCCACCGAAGAGACCATCTGGAAAACGATGACATAAGGCCAAACTGGCCCTAGCTGACCGAAGCCGAAATGACACCAATCTGAGCCCCTCTTACCTGAAGCCCCACTCTACGAAGATGACCCACTCGAGGCCGAAGCACCACTCTACGAAGACCCACTCTCCGAAACCTCTAGGCCGAGCCCCTCAATACCGAAGTCCTAGCCCTCCGAGCCCCTATCGATCGAAGCCCCACTCAACAAAGACGACCCACTCTAGGTTGAAGCCCCATATCATCCGCAAACAGATGGCCGAAGCGAACGAACGATCCAGACATTAGAAGATATGTTGAGAGCATGCGTCATGGATTTCAAAGGAAGCTGGGAAGAGCAATTACCGTTGGTGAAATTTGCCTACAATAATAGTTATCACGCAAGCATCGGCATGCCGCCTTACGAAGCGTTATACGGCAGAAAGTGCAGAACTCCACTGTACTGGGATGAAGTTGGTGAACGTCAATTGTTAGGACCAGAATTAGTGCAACAAACTGCTGAGGTTATCAAACTCATCAGGATAAGATTGGTAGCAGCTCAAGACCGACAGAAGAAGTATGCTGACCAACACAGGCAAGATCGTGCATTTGACGTAGGAAGCTATGTATTCCTAAAAGTTTCTCCTTGGAAGGGGAAAATTCATTTCGGTAAGAAGGGAAAACTAAGCCCGGGGTTTATTGGACCCTTTGAAGTACTGCGAAAAGTTGGAGAAGTAGCTTATGAGGTAGCTCTACCTCCAGAGTTGGAAAATATTCATAATGTTTTTCACATTTCGGTGTTACGACCATATAAACCCGATTACAAGCACGTAATCGAGTACGAACCGTTGCAGTTTGAGAAAGATTTGTCTTATGAAGAGGTTCCTATCCAGATTGTCGACAGGAAAGAACAAGTGCTCAGGAATAAAGTGATACCTTCTGTGAAGGTGATATGGAGAAACCACAACGCTGAAGAAGCAACGTGGGAACTCGAAGAGAAAATGTTGAAAGAATACCCTGAGTTATTTGTTTAATCTGTGTCTTCGATTCTGAGGACAGAATCTTTGTAAGTAGGGAAGAATGTAGCGAATGTGTTGTTTGAGTTGTGATTCTGAGGACAGAATCCTTTTAAGAGGGGAATGATGTAACATTCCATATTTTTTAAATGTAAGTTATAAATATTTATTGGTTTATATAAATATTTATTGGATATGTTATTGTTGAATAAATAATTGTTCAATTTGAGTGATGTGGTTTATTTAATTATTTGTTGAATAAATAATTAAATATTAAATATTAAATATTTATTGAATTATATGGCAATTTGAGTTGATGTGATTTAATTAATTATTTGTTGAGTAAATAATTAAGGAGCTAACTAAATTAATTATTATGAGATTTTATAATAATGGAGTTTAATTTAATAAGCTAGAGAGCTTATAATGATTTTAAATAAATAATAATATTTAAATGAGAAATTGTAGTTTGAAATATTAGTTGATTAAATGAAATTATAATTGTAAAAAGAATTATAATTGTTTATGTGTTAAAGTAATTTAATAGATTAATATTTAATTGATTTATTAATTTAATAAAGGTGTGACTAATAACCTTGCTATAAAGGAGTTATTAAAATAAAAAAAAATAGTTTAATTTAGTTTTGTCAAACAAGGTATAAGGATTAATCAATTTGTTTTAATTCAGTTTACCAAACAAGGTGTAAGGATTAATGGGTTATTTTTATTATGCTAGCCAAACAAGCCTTAAGGCTTTTGATTTTTAAAACTTATGTAACTGACATAACTTATGTCAGTACTTATATTATATAATTATTATAATTATATCTTATATGCGTTATAATATTTTACGTAAGATTAGAGGAGAGAGAAAGGAGAGAAAAAGAGAAAAACTCAGAGGAAGAAGAAGAAGAAAAGAAGAAAACTAAGAGAAAAATTGAGAGAATTAAGAGAATTTTACAGGTTTTGGAGAAAAGATTTGGAGAAAAAGGGATAGTGTCATCATCTTTCATAATCCAAGGTAGGAGCTCTAGCTCTTTCTTTAAAAATTTAGTTTTCTTCTTCCCAAAAAGTCTCTGTGAAAATTTTATAAAAGATAAATTGTTGTTATGTATATGGTTTGGCATGATTATTGATTATATGGTTGTTCTATGAACTTATATATGATTATAGAGAAATTAGTTCATGCATATATGTGTTTTGTGGAAGAAAATATATTACAGAGTGTTCATATGACAATATGTATGAATATGGCTATTTTAAAATAGAAATTAAGGTTTTAATTGTTGTTAAATGGATAAATTGATTGTTAGAATTGATAGAGTATGTAAAAACATAATTATGATGCTTTGAAATTTCTGTTTTGGTTGAATAACAAAATCACAGTGTTGATTTTTATGAAAAATATCAAAAATGGAGTTTTTGGGTTTTAAAATATGTTATTCTAGTATTTAATTTTCTAAAATTATGGTTTAAGTTGTGTTAATTTAGTATTTGTATGCTCGGTGAAGTTTATGTGTAATTTGTATTAGTTATTCATGTCAATTAGTGTTGGAATTGAAGTTATAGACAGAAAATTTAGTTGTTCGTGGTTGGTTTCTGTGAGTTTCGGTGCCCCAGTGTCAAAATTCACGCCCCAGCGCCAAATCTCGCGCCCTGGCGCCAAGGTTCGCGCCCCAGCGTCAAAAATGGGCCCGTAGCTCGCGCCCAGCGCTGAAGCTCGCGCCCCAGCGCTGATGCTCGCGCCCCAGCGCCGTAGCTCGCGCCCCAGCGCCACTGTTCCGCGCCCCGGCGCCGGAAAAGTGGCCTAGTTGGGCAGTTTTGGCCTCCTGTAGTAAAACGGCCATAACTTTTTCATACGAACTCCGATTTAGGTAATTCAAGATGATTCGGAAAGAGGAAGAGTAGACCTACAACTTTCATTCTTTATGTTTTTTTATTTGAGGTCTGTAACAGTTGTCAAAATGGCCATCTTTAGGACTGTTGTGTATTTGGAGCCAATCGGAGGGCGTCGGGATGCACGAATGCAAGTGCAACCCTTTGGGTATTAGTATAACTTAATGATAACATGTTGAACATGTATTAGGATGTTGTATTAAGTTGTTAATGTACATGTGGTGCAATGGCATGATCATTTAGGTAGTTGTAATAAAGCTAAAAAGTAATGTTCATGAAAGATGTGCTGTTGTTTAAACTTAAACTTAGTTAGTAGCTATACTAAGAGTAATAAAGGAATTCATAAAGGTAATGTTAGTGTAACTAATGTGTATTGTCAATGCATATGGTATGTGTAGGACTTGGGGTGAACGTGAATAGTAATTGTTTAACCTACACGCGAGGCAAGTTCCCTAACCTTTGCTACTTTATTATTCAGCAAGGTTACTTTTCACTGTTATGTTATACTTATGCAAGTTCTCTAACTCTACTTTTATAATTGTACAAGTTTTCTTAACTCTAAATTAGTTATATTAGCATGCAAGTACCTTTAGTTATCATTCAAGTTATTATTTGTTGTGCATGCTTGATATTAAATTCTAAAATGTAACCTTAGCTTAATGTTGTTCAAAGCAAGGTATGATAAATTATTCAATTGTTATGCTATTAGATTATTCCTAAAGCATGAACTTAGAACGAAATGTTTATTTAGTATGATCGTTCAATAACATAGTGTTATTATCTTGTATTCAACTAATCCTTAGTTGATGTCCGTTGAACTCCAAATTACCTTGAAAGCTTATCCAAACCAAACTTACTTTGGTACGGACTTGTATTCTAAATACTGAGATGAACAACTCTTTTACTAGAGGTTTACGCTTAGCGTTGAAATGATTGTGCACAATACATTGTACGAAGGGTTGATCCCCCTAAGTACGTGAAGTCCTTATAGTCTTATGACTGTTAAAGTTTAAGTTGAAAAATTACTTATAACTGTGGACATGATTCGTGGTCATTAGACCCTCAGTAATTGATTAAAGTTTTTAGAAAGTAATAGAATCTATTGTTCAGTTCTATTAAACCTAATGTTGGTACATGATGTAAAGTTAACTGATTTATTTATTATTATTTCAAGTGGGCCTTGTTTGCTCACTCTTGCCTGTAAAATTTCTTACAGCTAAAGTTGAAACTGGTGATATACCTAGCACCAGTAAAGGGAAAGGAAAGATTAAGCAATGCTGAAGACCTGTAATAGTTAGACAGTTTATTTTTAGACTTTGTTTAAAGACTGTAAAGAAGTTTATATTAATTTAATTTCCGCATGAATGAATGTTTGTAAAGGTTAGATAACCTGGGAGATTTTTATTTAAGTTTAATCCTGTATGGGCAGGTTTTATTTATTTAAGTTTATCAATTGGGTAGTTAGTAATGAATGTTTTGATTACGTGAACACCAAATCTTGAGGAAATGAAGTACCAGGATTTGGGGGTGTCACAGGTTGGTATCAGAGCCTTAGGTTATGAACCTTAGGTGGGGGAAAAAGCCTTAGGAAGTAACCTTTTGAAAAGATAGTGGAGTTAACTCTTATCGAGTTTTAAGAAAGAAGTAATAAAACACTTATGTGCTTATGTGTTTATAACTTATGTGCTCGCGAGTGTCAAGTAGAATGATTAATAACTAAAACTTTAAAATTTTGTTGTCAGGATGACTAATGTCGGAGAATCCAGTCAGGCTAGGGATGAGGGACCTCAAATGCCTATAGAGGAGGAACCTCGCGATGTTCAGGTAGTTTGGGAACAACTATTGCCACGGGAGTCAACCCCGTTGGTCGCAGTAGTTGAGGATGAGGATGATGATGTGGAGACAGACGAGGAGGATCCCATTGAGTTACCCCAGGAGGATGAGGATGACGAGGATGAGGAGGAAAGGATTCCGCTTAACTCGATAGCTGGCCGTGTGTATATGATGAAGTGCACGACCTTAACGTGGAACTACAAGATACAGTGGAGGAGTTGCAGGAGATAGTAGCTGAACAACAGACTACAATTACACAAAAAGACGGCGAGATCCAGGATCGTGATGAACGACTGACAAACGCCGAGGAGAAACTAACACAGACTGAAGGAGAGAAGGAACAATTGATCGAGATGGTTGCTGAACTGAAGAGCAGGCTGAGAGAAGAAGCGGCTCAGAGGGCAAGAGCTGAAGATGCATACGAAGAAGCTTATCAACGAACTGGAAGAGCAGTAAGGAGTTCACAGGCAAAAAGGATGAAGATGGAAGAAATGGACAAAGTATTCGACACCGCAATTAATCGAGCTCAAGATCGAGTTATGGGATATCCGATTCAGTTCGAGACGCTGCCATCATTTGTGTTAGATCGAAGAACGATGTTTCGAGTCATGGAGGAAGAACGTGATAGGGCTAAGAAGTATCTTAATAGATCATCGTAGAAAGTGTGCCTGTAATGCACGTAATATGTATTAAATAATGTGTAAATCCCTAGTGTTAAGTAACCATGGGATATGATAATAATGGCGTTGTCCTGAAACTTTTGTAGTTCAGGAAAGTAATGTAGATAGCAGAGATGCTATTGTGTTATGTTTTCAAAAAGTTATGAATAAATAAAAGTTATTATTTTATTCAAAGTGTTATGTGCTATGTGGTTATTTCTTTTGTAGAGGCAAGTTAATTAGAAATACTTAAAGGAGTTGAGTAATGGTCTAATAGATGTTTTCTTTAACAGAAAATGCCTCCCAGACGTCAACCAACACGACAGAGAACCACCGAAGAAGCTAACGACAATGTTGATGCGAATCCCGTTCAACAACTAGTGGCACTATTGACAGGAGCGTTGCAGAATCAACCTCAAAACCAAGGCTCAACGTTTAAGGATTTCAAGGCGGTTGGACCACCTGAATTCCGTGGGTCCATGAATCCAGTCGAAGCACAAACCTGGATTATGGAAATAGAGAAGGTGTTCGATGTCGCTAGGGTAGGGGATGAGCAGAAGACTGCTTTCGCAACTTTCATGTTGAAAGCAGAAGCTAGTTATTGGTGGCAGGCCAATAAAACTCGTGAAGGGCCAGGAGTGATGACCTGGGATAGGTTCAAGGAACTGTTCTTCGAGACCTATTTCCCGGAGAGTTCAAAGAGTCAGCTGGAAGTACAGTTTCTGGAACTGAAGCAAGGGACGATGACGGTATCCGAGTATGCCGCAAAATTCAACGAGTTGGCGAGGTTTGCGCCATATCAGGTTAGCACAGACGAACGCAAAGCGTGTTTGAACAGGGACTGAAGCCCTGGCTGTACAGTAGGGTTTCCCTGTTCCAGTTGAAGACATTTGCAACAGTAATGGAGAAAGCAATACTCGCTGAAGGTGGAGGAGAGGCGGTGACCAAATTCAACCAGGAACAAAAGAAGAAGAAGAATGAGAATGAAATGAAGAATGGAAGTGGCAGCAGTGGAAATAACAACAACAACAGCAACAACAACAACAGCTTGAAGAGGAAGTGGAATGGGAACGGGGGAGCTGGAAACCAGCAGGGTAACCAACAAAACAAAAAGTTTGAAGCATGTGCGACATACGGGAAATTTCACAAGGGTGCGTGCTTGATGGGAAAACGAGTTTGCTACAATTGTGGCCAGGAGGGTCACATTGCCCCAAATTGCACTCAACCAAAGAAGAAGGCGTGCTTCACGTGCGGATCCAA
This sequence comes from Panax notoginseng, assembly GCA_016801055.1. NCBI lineage: Eukaryota > Viridiplantae > Streptophyta > Magnoliopsida > Apiales > Araliaceae > Panax > Panax notoginseng. Next base: position 104,443,850 of record CM029016.1, on the reverse strand, counting down.
GGATCATTTTGCTCGTGAATGCCCTAAGAAGAAGGAGGGAGGGACAACCAGAAGCAATGGAGGTAACAATGGAAGTACATGGGCCATTACAGGGCCTGCAGCATCAAACAAACCCACAGCCAGAACCTTCAACATGACTGTGCAAGATGCTGTGCAATCAAAAGATGTGGTGTCAGGTATTATCCCAATCAATGATATTAATGCATATGTATTATTTGATTCGGGTGCTACTTGCTCGTTTATATCTGATGAATTTGCCAAGAGGTTAGAATTGCCTAGAGAAGAACTGAATTTTCCTTTGAACATAGAAATTGCGAATAAGGAAATAATCCCTGTTAGGTTCGTTTACAAGAACTGTAGGGTAAACATTAAGGGGAATATCTTGTTAGTAGATTTGATTCCGATTAGACTCGGGGAATTTGATGTAATTTTGGGAATGGATTGGTTGTTCAATTATGGAGCAGTAATTGACTGCCAAAAGAAGTGTGTAAACCTTATGACTCCGTCAAAGGTAGTATTTTATGGTAGCAAGTCGCCAAGACAAATGAAATGTCTGACGACTATGCAGGCCAAGAAGTTGTTGAGTCAAGGTTGTTTGGGCTATTTAGCTTACATAGTCGATACTCAGAAGAAAGGTGTGAAATTAGAAGAAATACCGGTAGTGAGAGAATTTGAAGACGTGTTTCCAGAAGATTTGCCAGGACTTCCGCCGGACAGAGAAATTGAATTCGTGATCGACTTAGTGCCGGGAACAGCACCGATATCAAAGGCTCCGTACAGAATGGCTCCGGTAGAAATGAAGGAACTGATGGTACAGTTGCAAGAACTGCTAAACAAGAAGTATATTCAACCAAGTGTATCGCCGTGGGGAGCGCCAGTTTTATTCGTGAAGAAGAAGGACGGGTCAATGCGTCTTTGCATTGATTACAGGGAGTTAAACAAAGTCACTATTAAAAACAAATACCCGTTGCCAAGAATAGATGACTTGTTTGATCAGTTGAAGAGTGCTAAATACTTCTCGAAAATAGATTTGAGAAGTGGGTATCACCAATTGAAGGTAAGAAAGGAGGATATACCTAGAACGGCATTCAGAACTCGGTACGGACATTACGAGTTTCTGGTGATGTCTTTTGGTTTAACAAATGCCCCTGCCGCGTTCATGGATTTGATGAACAGGTATTTAAACCATTTTTAGACAAGTTCGTAGTGGTGTTTATCGACGACATTCTTGTGTATTCCAAAACTCAAGAAGAACACGTGGAACATTTACGTTTGACATTGGAGACACTAAGAAAGGAAAAGTTGTACGCGAAGTTCTCTAAGTGTGAATTTTGGCTCGATCGTGTACAATTTTTGGGTCATGTGATCGACAAAGATGGGATTTCAGTAGATCCATCGAAAGTGGAAGCTGTAATCAATTGGGAACAACCAAGAACACCTTCGGAGGTGAGGAGTTTCTTGGGGCTGGCCTGTTATTATAGAAGATTTATACAAGATTTTTCTAAGATAGCCACTCCGTTAACAAATTTGACACGAAAAGCTGTGAAATTCGTGTGGACGGAGAAATGTGAAGAGAGCTTCCAAGATTTGAAGAAGAAGCTAAGTATGGCACCTGTGTTAACCCTGCCAGATAATACAGGAAATTTTGTGGTATATAGTGATGCCTCACACAAAGGGTTAGGTTGTGTTCTTATGCAGAATGGCAAAGTTATTGCGTATGCATCAAGACAATTGAAAGATTATGAGAAAGGGTATCCGACTCATGATTTGGAATTGGCTGCAGTTGTGTTTGCTCTGAAGATATGGAGACACTATCTTTATGGAGAGAAATGTGAGATCTACACAGACCACAAAAGTCTGAAGTATATTTTCACTCAGAAAGATTTGAACCTGCGTCAGAGAAGGTGGATGGAACTGATAAAAGATTACGATTGTGAGATCTTTTATCATCCGGGCAAAGCGAATGTGGTAGCTGATGCTTTAAGCAGGAAAGGTAGGGAGAAGTTGATGCTGATTACAACTCAGGAGGAGCTCATTTCAGCAATGACAAAACTGGAGTTGGAGATCAAATTTCCAAAGGAATCTGACGAACAATTATTTCAGATAGAAGCTGGTCCAACTTTAATGGACAAAGTGAAGAGTGCCCAACTACAAGACGAAGAGTGTGCGAAAATCAAAGAGAATTTGATTGAAGGCGGTGATGTAAAATACAAGATCGACACCGAAGGGTTACTACGGTTTGAAGGAAGGATCTGGGTTCCAGCAGCACCAGAACTGAAAGAAGAAATTTTGATCGAAGCTCATAGCTCAAAATATTCAATTCATCCAGGGAGCACGAAAATGTATCAAGATTTGCGCCGACATTTTTGGTGGCCAAATATGAAAAGGGACGTCGCAGAATGTGTAGCGAAGTGCTTAACATGTCAGAGAGTAAAAGCCGAACATCAAAGACCCAGCGGATTGCTTCAACCGTTGGAAATACCGGAATGGAAATGGGAGCATATCACGATGGATTTTGTGGTGGGTCTTCCAACTACTCAGAAAGGATACGATGCGATTTGGGTAATAGTAGACAGACTGACAAAATCAGCACACTTTTTGCCAATAAAGATTAGATTCAATCTTGATCAGCTGGCAAAACTATATATTAAAGAGATCGTTGCAAGACATGGAGTTCCAGTGTCAATTGTGTCAGACAGAGATCCGAGGTTCACATCAAACTTCTGGAAGAGACTACAAGAATGTATGGGAACACAGTTGCGAATGAGTACGGCATATCATCCGCAAACAGATGGCCAAAGCGAACGAACGATCCAGACATTAGAAGATATGTTGAGAGCATGCGTCATGGATTTCAAAGGAAGCTGGGAAGAGCAATTACCGTTGGTGAAATTTGCCTACAATAATAGTTATCACGCAAGCATCGGCATGCCGCCTTACGAAGCGTTATACGGCAGAAAGTGCAGAACTCCACTGTACTGGGATGAAGTTGGTGAACGTCAATTGTTAGGACCAGAATTAGTGCAACAAACTGCTGAGGTTATCAAACTCATCAGGATAAGATTGGTAGCAGCTCAAGACCGACAGAAGAAGTATGCTGACCAACACAGGCAAGATCGTGCATTTGACGTAGGAAGCTATGTATTCCTAAAAGTTTCTCCTTGGAAGGGGAAAATTCATTTCGGTAAGAAGGGAAAACTAAGCCCGAGGTTTATTGGACCCTTTGAAGTACTGCGAAAAGTTGGAGAGGTAGCTTATGAGGTAGCTCTACCTCCAGAGTTGGAAAATATTCATAATGTTTTTCACATTTCGGTGTTACGACCATATAAACCCGATTACAAGCACGTAATCGAGTACGAACCGTTGCAGTTCGAGAAAGATTTGTCTTATGAAGAGGTTCCTATCCAGATTGTCGACAGGAAAGAACAAGTGCTCAGGAATAAAGTGATACCTTCTGTGAAGGTGATATGGAGAAACCACAACGCTGAAGAAGCAACGTGGGAACTCGAAGAGAAAATGTTGAAAGAATACCCTGAGTTATTTGTTTAATCTGTGTCTTCGATTCTGAGGACAGAATCTTTGTAAGTAGGGAAGAATGTAGCGAATGTGTTGTTTGAGTTGTGATTCTGAGGACAGAATCCTTTTAAGAGGGGAATGATGTAACATTCCATATTTTTTAAATGTAAGTTATAAATATTTATTGGTTTATATAAATATTTATTGGATATGTTATTGTTGAATAAATAATTGTTCAATTTGAGTGATGTGGTTTATTTAATTATTTGTTGAATAAATAATTAAATATTAAATATTAAATATTTATTGAATTATATGGCAATTTGAGTTGATGTGATTTAATTAATTATTTGTTGAGTAAATAATTAAGGAGCTAACTAAATTAATTATTATGAGATTTTATAATAATGGAGTTTAATTTAATAAGCTAGAGAGCTTATAATGATTTTAAATAAATAATAATATTTAAATGAGAAATTGTAGTTTGAAATATTAGTTGATTAAATGAAATTATAATTGTAAAAAGAATTATAATTGTTTATGTGTTAAAGTAATTTAATAGATTAATGTTTAATTGATTTATTAATTTAATAAAGGTGTGACTAATAACCTTGCTATAAAGGAGTTATTAAAATAAATAAAAAAATGGTTTAATTTAGTTTTGTCAAACAAGGTATAAGGATTAATCAATTTGTTTTAATTCAGTTTACCAAACAAGGTGTAAGGATTAATGGGTTATTTTTATTATGCTAGCCAAACAAGCCTTAAGGCTTTTGATTTTTAAAACTTATGTAACTGACATAACTTATGTCAGTACTTATATTATATAATTATTATAATTATATCTTATATGCGTTATAATATTTTACGTAAGATTAGAGGAGAGAGAAAGGAGAGAAAAAGAGAAAAACTCAGAGGAAGAAGAAGAAGAAAAGAAGAAAACTAAGAGAAAAATTGAGAGAATTAAGAGAATTTTACAGGTTTTGGAGAAAAGATTTGGAGAAAAAGAGATAGTGTCATCATCTTTCATAATCCAAGGTAGGAGCTCTAGCTCTTTCTTTAAAAATTTAGTTTTCTTCTTCCCAAAAAGTCTCTGTGAAAATTTTATAAAAGATAAATTGTTGTTATGTATATGGTTTGGCATGATTATTGATTATATGGTTGTTCTATGAACTTATATATGATTATAGAGAAATTAGTTCATGCATATATGTGTATTGTGGAAGAAAATATATTACAGAGTGTTCATATGACAATATGTATGAATATGGCTATTTTAAAATAGAAATTAAGGTTTTAATTGTTGTGAAATGGATAAATTGATTGTTAGAATTGATAGAGTATGTAAAAACATAATTATGATGCTTTGAAATTTCTGTTTTGGTTGAATAACAAAATCACAGTGTTGATTTTTATGAAAAATATCAAAAATGGAGTTTTTGGGATTTTAAAATATGTTATTCTAGTATTTAATTTTCTAAAATTATGGTTTAAGTTGTGTTAATTTAGTATTTGTATGCTCGGTGAAGTTTATGTGTAATTTGTATTAGTTATTCATGTCAATTAGTGTTGGAATTGAAGTTATAGACAGAAAATTTAGTTGTTCGTGGTTGGTTTCTGTGAGTTTCGGCGCCCCAGCGTCAAAATTCACGCCCCAGTGCCAAATCTCGCGCCCTGGCGCCAAGGTTTGCGCCCCAGCGTCAAAAATGGGCCCGTAGCTCGCGCCCAGCGCTGAAGCTCGCGCCCCAGCGCTGATGCTCGCGCCCCAGCGCCGTAGCTCGCGCCCCAGCGCCACTGTTCCGCGCCCCGGCGCCGGAAAAGTGGCCTAGTTGGGCAGTTTTGGCCTCCTGTAGTAAAACGGCCATAACTTTTTCATACGAACTCCGATTTAGGTAATTCAAGATGATTCGGAAAGAGGAAGAGTAGACCTACAACTTTCATTCTTTATGTTTTTTTATTTGAGGTCTGTAACAGTTGTCAAAATGGCCATCTTTAGGACTGTTGTGTATTTGGAGCCAATCGGAGGGCGTCGGGATGCACGAATGCAAGTGCAACCCTTTGGGTATTAGTATAACTTAATGATAACATGTTGAACATGTATTAGGATGTTGTATTAAGTTGTTAATGTACATGTGGTGCAATGGCATGATCATTTAGGTAGTTGTAATAAAGCTAAAAAGTAATGTTCATGAAAGATGTGCTGTTGTTTAAACTTAAACTTAGTTAGTAGCTATACTAAGAGTAATTAAGTTATTCATAAAGGTAATGTTAGTATAACTAATGTGTATTGTCAATGCATATGGTATGTGTAGGACTTGGGGTGAACGTGAATAGTAATTGTTTAACCTACACGCGAGGCAAGTTCCCTAACCTTTGCTACTTTATTATTCAGCAAGGTTACTTTTCACTGTTATGTTATACTTATGCAAGTTCTCTAACTCTACTTTTATAATTGTACAAGTTTTCTTAACTCTAAATTAGTTATATTAGCATGCAAGTACCTTTAGTTATCATTCAAGTTATTATTTGTTGTGCATGCTTGATATTAAATTCTAAAATGTAACCTTAGCTTAATGTTGTTCAAAGCAAGGTATGATAAATTATTCAATTGTTATGCTATTAGATTATTCCTAAAGCATGAACTTAGAACGAAATGTTTATTTAGTATGATCGTTCAATAACATAGTGTTATTATCTTGTATTCAACTAATCCTTAGTTGATGTCCGTTGAACTCCAAATTACCTTGAAAGCTTATCCAAACCAAACTTACTTTGGTGCGGACTTGTATTCTAAATACTGAGATGAACAACTCTTTTAATAGAGGTTTACGCTTAGCGTTGAAATGATTGTGCACAATACATTGTACGAAGGGTTGATCCCCCTAAATACGTAAAGTCCTTATAGTCTTATGACTGTTAAAGTTTAAGTTGAAAAATTACTTATAACTGTGGACATGATTTGTGGTCATTAGACCCTCAGTAATTGATTAAAGTTTTTAGAAAGTAATAGAATCTATTGTTCAGTTCTATTAAACCTAATGTTGGTACATGATGTAAAGTTAACTGATTTATTTATTATTATTTCAAGTGGGCCTTGTTTGCTCACTCTTGCCTGTAAAATTTCTTACAGCTAAAGTTGAAACTGGTGATATACCTAGCACCAGTAAAGGGAAAGGAAAGATTAAGCAATGCTGAAGACCTGTAATAGTTAGACAGTTTATTTTTAGACTTTGTTTAAAGATTGTAAAGAAGTTTATATTAATTTAAAGATTGTAAAGAAGTTTGTAAAGGTTAGATAATCTGGGAGATGTTTATTTAAGTTTAATCCTGTATGGGCAGGTTTTATTTATTTAAGTTTATCAATTGGGTAGTTAGTAATGAATGTTTTGATTACGTGAACACCAAATCTTGAAGAAATGAAGTACCAGGATTTGGGGGTGTCACACAACCCACGAGCAATCCCACTCTACGATGTTAACCATATGTCCACATAAAGAGATCACATAATCTGTACCACGCATGTTTATAAGTGTTCACATCATTTATTTATAGCTAGCATCGTTATCACTTTTTTTTTGTTAAATTTAGACTGTATTAAAAAGAGAAAAGATTACAACAACCACAGCACTTGGCGCAGTGGTAAGTTTCGACCTGGGGTGAACTGTAAACCCGAGCATCTTGGGATCGATCCCCGCCTGCAACAAGTGTGAGGGCCAATTAAAAACTGGTCCGTGTGGCCACGGATCGCACATTTCAGGGCGGAGCCATGTCTTAGGCCGAGCCCATGCGCAAAGCCTGGTCCGGTGGGGAGACTTCGTCCGATTGCTGTTGGGAAACTCCACATTATCAAAAAAAAGAAAAGAATACAACCTCATGGGATAAAACCCAATCAGGATATAGCATAGACATCATAGGACAGACCCTATGATGTCATGACTATAAAAGATTTATAGTCCCCAAGCCCGACACAAAGTTACATATCTGTAATGAGAAACTACAAAATAGCACACTAGTAGTATCAAAAAGGAAACGGAAAACCATCATTACTGCAGAAAGATCCTTTGCAGCAGATGTCAAAGCATCCACAGCAGCCACCCCACACAAAATAGACATTACCCTAAGCCAGCCCCTCACAGACTGCAAAATAACAACCCCAAACAACATGCATAGACCAGCAGCGTAGTGCCAATAAATCAGCAGAAGCAGATCCAGGGCAACCAGTGTGCCCGACCATAGTACAATTGGCATACCCCACAACAGGAACACCCACCACACTACAGTATCCAGGCAGCATCACACTGACTGCAAGCAGCAACCCAGTATCAAGTAATAGATCTCGTTACAGAAGCAACCTAGACAACCAAATCCAGCAGAAGCACCAAAGCAACCAAAATGGCCCAAAATAAAACCAGTAGAAAGAAAATCCCACTAGCCCACAAAAGTGTAACAGATGCAGCAAAACAAAGCCCCCCAAAACTAAGGCCCAACCATGAGTCAAACCATAAGAAGCAGCATACAAAAGCACTTCCCAGCAGCAGACCAGTAGACCCACATGCAGCACGCCTACAAGCCACCTCCTAGCAGCTGCAACCCATAGCAGCAATAAGGAATAGACAGACCCTGCAAAGTCCATATCAGCAGTAAGGTAACAAACATATCCAGCAAAGCCCATATCACCAGCAAGGTAGCAACAAGGCAGATGGTAGAAATAACACCAACTACCAAAACCAAGCCAATCAATATAGCACCCACGAGCCTAACCCTCAAACCTGAAGTAAGCACTTAACTGCACTATGCTCCAAAGACTTTTTCAACCCGCCCAGCTGAAACCAGCATCAAATCTAGACACCCCACTGCACGCACCCATAAAGTAGAATCCAGTACAAAAATTATTGTTATCACTTTAAAACATGCTTAAACTCATACTTGGTTAACTTTCATTATGTCTAACACATAAGAATCATGTTTAGAGCCACAATGAACATAAACATGCCATCTTCAATATTTAGTACTTAACTACTCACACAAATGTAATTTGGTTTGAGAAATATCCGAGTTTGCTTTTGAAATCATTTTAAACTCAACAAGATGTTTCTCTCTCTAGAAATGTTTCTCTGCCTTCTCTCTTACTTTTTGAATTCTTGCCCACCTTTTGCCCCCACCTAACTTCCACAACCACCATCTTCTTTTCTCATTCCCCTTCTTCCGACCGGCTTTCTTTTTGCTCCCCCTCTCTCTCTTCTCCTCCTCCTTGGCTCTTCTTTTTCCCTTGATTCTTGCTACCTTCTTTTTCCTTTTTCCTCTCTTCGTCGTCTCCTTCCCTTGCTACTTCGTTCAGCTCCTTCTTCCCAGATTTGCTTCGCCTATCTCCATTTTTTCTCCTTCTTCTTCCTAGTCTTCTGTGCTCGGGGTCATGGTTGACCACCATCATCTCCCCGCCGAGAACTTGGAAAGTAGTCAATCTCATGACTTGTTTGCAGACTATTCGCCCATAGCCTCTGTTGCTATTGTGGAATCTGAGCCTATCCCCTCTAATATTTCCATCAGTTCTGATGAATCAAATGCTTTTGATGCTCATTTGGGGGAGAGCCTTGGTCCTACCTCTACCTCAGCTGCCCAAGATATTTTTAAAGATGTTCATTACTTCACTAGGAATGACCATGAAAAGCCCATGCTGAAAGGAGGAAGAATGCAAAGCTCATGGACTATATCTCTGCTCTGGGCCTCCCTCTTGAAGATGTTAATAATCTATCTTCTATTGGGACTTCTGCTGCCTTAGCTAATGCTTGAAAGGTGTTCGATTCTTGTCTCGTGTTTGGACAAAGCTCTTCTCTAGTAGCTATCAACCCCCCTCTTCCCTCTGCTCTTATTTCTGGGAGTTTACTAGCTTCTGATGTTGCTCATTCCCCCTCTTTAGCTCAGGGGACTGTTGATGGCTTATCCATTCCCCCTAAGTCCTGGAGCTTGGTAGTTACTAACTCTACCACTGAGAAGAACTTGGGTTTGAGCTTCTTCCTCCCTATGCCGTCTGAAGGGAGTGTTACGGTTAAACCTCCAGTTAAAGTCCTCAAGCTTGGTCTTAATAAGTGGTCTTCTAGTCTTGTTGGTCATTTTATTCACTCAAAATTACCTTTCAAGTTGGTTGAAACTTCTGCTAAGAAATTATGGGGACACTTGGGGTTGCCTAAAGTTTACTTACATAAGGGGTATTTCATATTTAAGTTCGATTATGTGATTGAAAGAGACAATGTCCTAGCTACGGGGCCATGGTATATTGCGTCCAAGCTTCTCTGTTTACAACCGTGGCAAGAAGGGGCTAATTTCATTAAAACCGACTGCAGCAAAGTACTAATATGGGTCAAGTTCAGTAATATACCTTTCTCTTACTGGACGAAGGAAGGTCTCAGTTATTTGGCAAGTGTTGTTGGTCGTCCATTATTTGCTAATGATATGACTTCAAAGCTGGAGCCAATGAGCTTTGCCCGAATATGTATAAAGATAAACGCTTTGTCTACATTCCCTGCCTCTATTAAAGCTGTAGTGTTTGATGGTATAGCCTTGGTTGAAGAAACTGTTACAGTGAAACTGGACTATTGGAGTAGGCCTCCTTCCTGCTCAAAATGTAATTGTTTTGGACATTCCCTTCTTAAGTGCCCCAAAACTAATTTTCAGTGGGTAATTCCCAAGCCCACTCCCATTCCTTCTGAGGCCCCCTAGTACCTCTATTCCTACTGTAGGCAAGGCCACTCCATCTGCCTGAGGGTTCCTGGACTGCTGTTTCTAAAGGCCCTAAAAATCCTTCTCCCCCCTGTCGTTCCCCCAGTATCTTTTACTAACGTTTTCTCCCCTATTGCTTCCCCCTGGTTCCTAGTGATGAGTCAGAATCTCCTATTCCCCCTAACCCTTTGGTGGATAAGCTTAAGCAAGTTGATGAGAAGAAATGCAGAGATCTGAAGCACAAGGTTAGGCCTGGCAAGGAGCCTCTCCAAAATCTTAAGAAGAGGAACAAAGGTCCAAGGGGTCTTCCCCTTCTAGATTGATCCATTGCCCCATCCTTTATGATATATTTTTGTTCTTATAATGTCAGGGGTTTAATTAAGAAGCCAAAGCCTGCAACTTTTTGTTAAACAACCATATCTCTTTTGTGGGTCTTATTGAGACTAGAATCAAAGCTCCAAATGCATCCTGAATCTCTAGGGCCATTTGTCGAAACTGGGTTTGGGTCTATAACTACGACCATCATCCGAATGGCAGGATATGGATGGGATGGGATCCTAATATATGGAGAGTGGATGGATATCTTATTTCAATCTGTCCAATTATCACACTTTAAACTCTCCCCTCTTCATGGTCATAGTCTAATCCTGGTCTCTATAGTAAGCCTGAACTCTGTGGTGGAACGTAAACAGTTGTGGAGTGACCTGAACTCTATGTCCTCTTTGGATACTTGGTGTATTCTAGGGGACTTCAACACTATTAAGCAGGTTTTCAAAACAGTCGGTGGAGATGCTACCTAGGATGCTGGTATGACTGACTTCAATGAATGCTTAGACAATCTTGGTGTAGATGATATTCGTGTAATTGGGCCCCAACACACGTGGTGGAACTGCCAGGTTTACAGACCTAGTCACAGGAAGCTGGACGGAGCAATGGGTAACAATTCTTGGTTTAACTCAATGTCTGACTCTCATGCTACCTTTGGGCGTGGTCTTTCTGATCACTGTCCAGTTATTCTTAATATTGGTATTCATCTACGGAGACCCAAGAAACCCTTTCAATTCTTTAACTTCATGCTTGAATTGGACGGGTTCAGTGATGCTGTCTTGGATTGTTGGAATAATAGCATTCATGGGAATTCCTTTTTCATCTTTAATGAGAAGCTGCGGAGAACCAAGAGAGCCCTCGTAGCCTTAAATTCCTCTAATGGTAATCTGTCGAGCAAAGTTAGCAATTTGTAGGTTCAGTTGACCTCTATTCAGTTGTCCCTCCATGTCGATCCCTTGAATTCTTCTCTGCTTGATCTAGAAGCTAATTGTTCCCAGTCTTTATGGAAAGCTTTGGCCCTTGAAGAATCTCTCTTGCTTCAGAAATTTCGAGCCATCTGGCTTGCCCAGGGCGATAAAAATACTAAGTTCTTCGCCAATGTTATTAAGAGTAATTGGAATCACAACAAAATTCTCTCTATCTTCAATAGCTCTGGTGACCTTATTGAGGACCAGCAGGGTATCCAACAGGTGGCGGTGGCCTACTACCAGGATCTGTTGAGGTCCTCTCAAAAATTTTATTACCAAGCGGATCACTCCTGTTCAGGCTACTGCTCTAGCCACCCCAATCCTTGATTCTGAAATTCTTGTGGTTCTTCAGTCCATGAAAAAGAATAAAAGCCCTGGCCCTGACGGTTTCAACATTAATTTCTTTCTACACTGCTGGGATACAATTGGCCACGACTTCACTACTGTTGTCCACTCTTTCTTCATTTTCGGGCACCTTCCGAGTGGAGTGAATGCTACTGCCATTGCCTTGATTCTGAAGAAGGAAAACCCTTCCAATATATCTGCTTTTTGACCTATTTCTTGTTGCAACACAATCTACAAATGTATAGCAAAGATTCTTGCTAATAGACTCAAATTTGTTCTCCCATCACTTATTGACCATGCCCAGCCTGCCTTCATCTCGGGTAGGAGCATCAGTGACAATATTTTCCTTGCGCAGGAGCTCTTCAGGAATTACCACAGACTTTCAGGTCTTGCCCGGTGTGCTCTTAAAATTAATTTTTGGAAAGCTTTTGACACTGTTGATTGGGGATTTCTTTTGGATTTGCTGAGCCTTCTTTGGTTTCCCCCTACTTTTATAAAATGGATACAAGAGTGCATCGCCATAACAATGTTTTCTATCAAAGTCAATGGTGCTCTTGCTGGATACTTTAAGGGAGCTCAGGGTCTTCGGCAAGGAGATCCTTTGTCTCCTTATCTGTTCGTCATAGCAATGGAAGCTTTCTCCATGATTCTGAATAAGGAAACCTTGCTGCCAATTTCAAGTTTCATTAGAAAGCAGATCCTTGCAACATTTCATATGTGTGTTTCACTGATGATATTCTCCTTTTTTGCCATGGAGACTTGTCCTCTGTCTCCATTATTCACTCGTGCATTTAATCCTTCGCTATGTTCTCTGGATTAATTCCTAATGCTCTTAAAAGTCTCTACTTTCTTGCCAATGTCCCTAATGATGTTAAGGAGAGTATTATCTTGCTGCTGGGTTTTCCACTTGGAGTTTTACCAATTAGATTTCTCGGGGTGCCTCTCATTTCTTCTAAACTCTCCCACTCCGATTGTCCACCTTTGATTCAAAGAATTACTACGCGTATATCCTCATGGACATCACGCTTCCTCTCGTATTCCGATAGACTGCAGCTGATAAAATCAGTGCTTTTTGCCATTCAGTCTTACTGGGCGGCCCACTTTATTCTTCCTAAATTGATTTTAAGAGCCATTCAATCTATTATGTGTAGATTTCTTTGGAAGGGGTCTTCTCTCCTTCGGCATGGAGCTAAAGTTTCATGGAAAGATTTGTCCCTTCCCCTATGTGAAGAAGATCTAGCAATTAAAAGTCTTACTTATTGGAATTCGGCCCTCATTATTCTTCATCTGCTCAAGGTTATTTCCCCTTCTTCTCCTTCCCTATGGGCTAATTGGGTCAAATCTTCAGTGCTTGCTAGGACTAATTTCTAGCATATTTCCGCTCCTTTGGACTGTTCATGGATTTGGCATAAGATTCTTAAACTTCGCCCTACGGCTCTCAATTTCCTTCCTTACCTATAAAGTTAGGAATGGCAACTTATTCAGTTTATGCATGACCTGTGGTTGAATGGCCAGCCCATAAACCCTTCTATGTCACTGCTCTCTAACTCCAGAATCCATGTTAATGCTCGCATCTCTGCTATCACATCCATGGGAGCTTGGGCGTTACCGTCAAGCAACCATCATGATGTGCAGCAATTCCATATCTTATTTTCCTCTCTCCCTGCTCCTTCTGGTGTCGAGGACTTAATCTTATGGGACAACCGTGAGCTAAATTCTGTTAAGGCCTCCACTATTTGGGAGTATATTCGCTCGCGTGCTCTGAAAGTCCCTTGGGCTAATTTGTTATGGCATATCCATATTCCTCGTTTCTCCTTCACCTTGTGGCTTGCTCTTCGGCACAGGCTACCCACTAATGATAGGTTCTCTTCTTATTCTTGATTTTACCTTATGAACTACCCTTTTTGTGAAACCCATTTTGAGACCTTCTCTCATTTGTTCTTTGAATGTTCCTATTCTTCATCTGTTCTCTTAAATGCCCTTGCAATTGATGTTTGGACCAATGTTCCAATGAGTTGGGACAGTCTTATGGATTACATCATTCAATTTAGAGGGAGTTCTATAAGATCTGATATTTTAAAGCTAGTTCTCTATATCACAGTGTACAAAATATGGGCAGCTAAGAATTCCGTTGTTCATAATAAGATCAAGATACATATGGGAGTTTTATCTAGGGAGATTATAAATGTCATCAAGTCAAGGCTATCTTCTTCTTCAAAATTCCTTAAGGCAGCTCAAAATAGAACTAACCTCAGAGTGTGGATGTGATTGGATCTGCTGCTGGGTTTGGTGGTATTTGTTGCAGCGGTTGCTCGGCTGCTAGTTGGATGTGCTCGGTTGCTGGGTCTGGTGTTATTTATGCATCGGGGAGGTGTTGGTTGGTGTTGCTGGGCTGGGTTGTTTACTGTTAGGTGGGTTGGGTCCGGTCAGGCCAGTTTGGGCATGGTGGTGCTGGCCCTATCTGCTTTTTCGGCAGCTGCTGCTCGCCAATTGCCAGCAGCTGATGCTCGGCCTCGCCCAGTTGGCATCTTTCTTTTGGCTCTATTAGCTCTCGTTCTTGATCATTCTGGATGCTATGATTCATTTGTTTGGTTGTTTAGGCTAGATGCTTGCTTCATTTTATATGCTCGTTTTATATTAAGTCCCTTGTCCTTTCTATTGGTTTGGTTGTTGGTCTTTAGTTGATCTTTTCGGGGGTTGTCCCATAAGGTTCATTCTAAAGCTTCTGGGGTATGCCCCTTTGCGATTGTATAATCTCTCTTTCTCTTCTATATAAAAACAAACTTCGCGAAAAAAAAATTCATTTTAAACTTGAAGAATGAAATCTAAAACATCTTCAAATCTCTTTTCATGTGTAGTTAGGTCATGTTTGCATACTCATAAGGTCAGAACATACTCCATGTGGTATCCATGGATATTAGTCTCAATTTGTCAAGTTTTCTTTGAAAAAGTCATTTAACTTAAAGCCTAAACAAGTTGGTCATGAACAAAGGAACTATAAATCACCACTCATGCTTATTTTTGTTCAGAAATCAGTTATATATGTATACCATCGTGCTCAGAATTTGCAGAACATGAGTTTCATTAAAGTTCATTTTCGAAACTTTAAGTTTTTGTTATAAATCCCCAACTAAATCATGTTGGTTATTTCCTATCTCATAAGAAAGCTTTATACCATATGTTATACTTCTTTTCATGCATGTATAGGTCATAATACCAGTTTAGAAACAACATAGTACAACAGAAACCAGAATCTGGTTCTAGGGACTGGCTCAGCTGCGCTGCACCCTAGTACAAATTGGGCGCAGCTGTGCCCTTCCTGAACCAGAACCAGAAAGGTACTATGTTCTATAGAGTATCAAATCAACTTCGAATTTATTTCAACCAAGCATACATAAACTCATTCTTAAAGGTTCCATACATGTATACAAACTTCATAAACACTTTGGTAGCACAATTCCAAATCTAATTTGCAAGAATTTAGTAGATTTTCCATAATTTGCCAACTTTGAAATTAAGTATAGAAAATAAGAATTTACCTCCTTTGAAGCTTAGTTAGCTTAGTTTTCTACCTTCTGCAATTGCTAAACTCCTCCTTAAACACAAGCAACTCAGACTCTAATTCTTGGGATTTCACAGATAATTTACAGTAACGTGAAATGAGAAATGAAGCTGCCTTATATAGAGGAATGCATGACCAGTTACTTGCTTTACACTAAGGTCTAAGTCTATGAGGTAGAAGAAGAACACAATGGTTATGGAAAGGTTGTTCAACCACCACTTCCCAGCCATTTGCATAGCAATGATCACCTAGTTTAAGGTTACTGTGAACAGCTCGGTAGTTTACGTAAAGAAGATATAGAACACTGTTTGGGAACTGATTTTGGGACAATGGTTTAAAAGCTCAGCAACTTGATTAAAATGCTTAGTCTGGTTTCCTTAATTCCCAAAATATAATTTTAATGTGTTAATGATACTACACTATAAAAAATTAGGGGTTTAATATATACTCATATCATATAATCCATGTACATTGGATCCACATCATTTAATGCAGATAAAATAACGCAATTGGATATTATTGACCGGGTATTCCCCATAGATATTATTTCTTGCACAAATATCAATATTATATCACTATCCAATATTAAATGTCCATTTTAAACAATTAATCCCTTTCTAAATTTTTGGAATACACAGTTAATTAATTAACTCTGTATTAAAATGTCACATATGATTTTATTGGGCTACTAGGTACCTCATACCATTTAAATGTACTCTTATCATGTGATTTTAATAATGTCACACATTACAATAATATTCCATTTAATTTCTACAGAATAACCAACCTTTCCCAGACTGGCCACTGGCGCAGCTGCGCCATTTTGTACTGCTGGGAGGGTGCAACTGCTCCGGTCCCTGGCAATGTCAAACTGATTTAGCTCCCAATTCCGATCTCTATCACCATACTATTTTCACATAACATGAATTGACTTTCATATTGGTATTATTACTAGTTAAAGAGTCTATTCATTCCATACGTTGAATTATACAATTACACATAATTAATTCTTTCCCTTATTAAATCGCGTTTCTTCTAATTTACCTAGTGAATTTCTTCGTTCCTCATTATGCCACACTAGGCAAATTCTCATAAGCTTTATATCAAGCTCTTCACCAATCTCACCACATTACTTTACTGTCGTAGCATTCAATATTTAACTTAATTGAATAGATTTTCTATAAACCACGCCACAATAATACTTATTTATACTCAAGTAAATATTCGACCTTCATTAATTTATTCATCAATAATATTTAGAAATTCTCGGGTATTACACTAACTGATTTCATGACTATCTCATATGTATACATGGCAAATATGGTAGCCTTTGTGATTTCGTGACCTTAATTGGCCTTAACTCATTTGAGATCCCAAACTAAAACTATAACATGTAAAGTAGAACTTGGATCCTTAAAAGCATGCAAGAATCTTTAATGGGTATCTGTGTTATATGTTAATGTCCATGCATGCTTAAGAATGGGACTGATCCAGGAAGAGCAAAGCTCAACTCTAGTCTGGCCAGGGGACAGCGCAGCTGCGCCGTCCCTAAGCCTAACCATGGCGCAGCTACGCCCTCCTGCAGTTTGGTATGGTGGTTTGTTTGTAATCTGTAAACTTGTAACATGTATGTTATACTATTTTCCATCAAAATACATGATTACCATGATGTTTAAAGAGTTCTAATACATAATGGCCATGTGCAACAAAGAATCTAAAGATTTCTACAAACCTTCGTATTTCTTTTCTACAAGCTAAGTAGATGATGATTATCTACGCGGTATGAAAGCATACTAATGTGACATTTTATTTACGTTACTAAGATAGTAATGAATGTGTGTCATTGACTTATGTGATCTAACATGTATAAGCTTATTGACTTATAGAGTTGAGTAACTAATAAATGTGTTGTATACATAACTATGTTACAATAGGATTTCAAAGTGTTGATAAACTATAGAGTGGTAAACTACACTTGAGGCAAGTTTTCCTAACAAAAAAATTGAACAAAAAGGGACCGAATGATGTTTCTCTCTCTTCCTTTTTTGCTCTGCCTTCTCTCTAGCTTTTTCAAATCGTACCCACCGTTTGCTCCCACCTAACTTTCCCAATCTTCCCCCAAATCTCTCTTTCCCCTCTTTCGACTGGCTTTCCTTTGTTCCTCTGTTCTCCCATCTTTCTCTGTTCTCCCTCTTTTGTCTACCTTTCCTCCTTTCTTTCGGGTTGCTCCCTTTCTTATTTCTCCTTTTCTCCTCCTCTAAATATTTCCCCTTCTATGAGTCTGGGTTTCCTTCGGAATGGTGGATCATTCCCATCTTTCGGCCAAAAATTCTCTTAGCAGCCCCTCTAGGGATCTCTTTGCCGAGTTTGGGGTGTTAAACCCTAACTCCCCAAATTTTTTGGTGTCTGATATGGCGGAATCGGAGGTGGTTCCTCTAAATGTATCTGTTGAATCTGACAAATCAGAAGCTACTAGTGAGACTGAAGCGAAGTTAGGGTAACCCATGGTTTTGGAATGAAGGAGATCTTCAGTGCAGCTTAACACTTCTCTAGCCAAGGTTATGTGGAAGCTGCTGATGAAAGGAAGAAGAGCAAAACTCTTATGGATTTCATCCTTGCCCAGGGGTTTAATTCCCAACATATTTCCGAGTTTGCTAATGGTGGTAGGCCTACTCGTCTTGTTAATGCTCTTGACATGTTTGACAAAAGATCTATGAAAGATGGTTGTTTAGGAAAGGCCAGTTTGAACTCTGATATTGGGGGTTCCTTTGGGATCCCTACTTCTGTGGGTCATGCTAGTATGGAAGAGGGTGTATTGGTTGGCTCACCTAAGGGTGTTGTTGCTCCTAGTAACTCTATTGCTGTCGGGGCGGCTGAGGCCTCATCGCCGGCTCCTGGCCTAAAACCTTCTTGGAGTTCAGTTGTTGTAAAGGGTACCCCAAAATCAGGTTTGGTTCTTGAATACTTTCCCCCTGCCCCTCCATTGTTGGATAATGGACCTATCACTATTAAACCTCCGTCTGAGGTTCTTCAACTTGGAAACAATCTCTGGAACTCATGCCTTGTAGGAAGCTTCATTCACTCTCGGCTTTCGTTTAAACTTGTTGAAGATAGTGTCCAAAAGTTATGGGGCGGTTTAGGTCTGCAAAAGGTCTTCTTGCAGGAAAATGGGTTTTTCATTTTCAAATTTTTGAATCCTGAGGAGCGTGACAATGTTCTAGCCTTGGGTCCTTGGTACATTTCAAACAAGCTCCTCTATCTAAAGTAGTGGAAGGAGGGGTTGGATTTTTCTTCTGATGCTTGCACTAAGGCCCCTATTTGGGTGAAATTCCATAATGTTCCCCTTTCCTATTTAATAGGTCCTGGCCTGAGTTATCTTGCAAGTGGGATTGGTAAACCACTGTTTGTGGACAAAGTGACTGAAAAATTGGAACCCATAAACTTTGCTAGGATGTGTGTTGAAATCACTACCTCCGCTGCTATGCCCTCTAACCTGGATGTAGTTGTCCTTGACGACGAAACAAAATTGGAAAAAATTATCTCGATAAAAGTGGAGTACCAAAATTAACCTTTGTCTTGCTCCCATTGCAAGACTTTTGGACATTCTCTCGTTCGGTGTCCTCATGCAAACTATAAGTGGGTACCCAAAATGGCTCTTTTAGTTCCTGAGATTGCCCCTCTCGTTGATGATCACTCTGCTGCTCCTGATATCCATCTTGCTGATAAAACGGACAGTTGGACTTTAGTTGCTAAAGGTCCTAAACTGCAAGTGGTCCATGCCCCTCTTTCTCCAACTCATAAATCAAACATGTTCAACCTTCTATCTCCTTCGGCGGTGGGACTGTTGGACCCTTTCTTAGACACTGATGTCACCCCTTCCCCAAACCCCCTTGTGGGCAAACTGAAACTAATTGATGAGAAGGAAGTTAAGGATCTCAAGCAAAAAGCTAAATGCTCCCTTGATGTGGGTCAAGCCTCAAAGAAAAAGATCAAGGGTGGGGGGAGCAAGAAGTCCCCAACTTAAATCTCCTTATTTTATGTTAAATTTTTGATCTATGAATATTAGAGGTGTAAATACGTCTCCTAAGCAGACTAGTGTTCATGATCTCATATGTAATAGTATAATCTCTTTTGTTGGCCTTGTTGAAACTAGGGTTAAGTCACCTAAAGTCAATTCTATTTCTAAAGCTATCTGTAGAAATTGGCAATGGCATTATAACTATGAGTATCATGCGAACGGGAGAATTTGGGTTGGTTGGAACCCAAATATCTGGAATGTAACTGTTTTATAAAAGTCTGCCCAGTTTATTCATTGTCTTGTCTCTTCAATTAATCCTTGTTTTAATGGATTTATTACTATTATTTATGGGCTTAATACCCTATGTGAAAGAAAATCTCTTTGGAATGATTTGAGGGATGTAGCAGCCTTGATAAACCATGGTCTCTCCTTGGGGATTTCAATGTGGTTCAATCCTTATCTGAAATTGATGGGGTGCTTGCTCTTGGGACCATGGAATGCAGGAATTCAAGGACTGGCTCTCTGATCTTCATCTGGTGGATCTTCGTGCTACGGGCTCCCTTCTCACCTGGTGGGATTCTCAGCTTTCAAACCCGACTTACAAGAAACTTGATCGAGCTTTGGTTAATAACTTATGGCTGGTCTCATACCCTAACTCTCATGCTCATTTTAACTCGCATGAGTTTTCTGATCATTGCCCAGTGATTGTCAACTCTGGCATTTCCTTACCTTATATTCCCAAGCCTTTTCAGTTCCTTAACTTCATGTTGGGGCTCGACAACTTTCTTGATGTGGTTAAAAACGCTTGGCTCACTCCCTGTTCTGGGGATCCTCTGCAGATTCTAGCAAGGAAACTTACTGTTGTTAAACATGCTCTCAAGGATTTAAATTCTTCAAATGGAAATTTTCTATCTAATGTCAAGCATGCTAGGGACTGTCTGCACTCTACACAGCATGCACTCTCCCTAAATCCAGGTGATCCCTCCCTTCTTGCACTTCAGAAAACTTATTCTGCTAATCTCTGGGCTGCTCTTCTTTGTGAGGAAATATTGCTTAAATAGAAGTCTCGAATTCAATGGTTGAAGGAAGGTGATAAGAATATTGGATTCTTTCATAACTAAGTAAAGCACAGGTGGAACATTAATAAGATTTTGGCAATTAAGAATGCTGAGGGTGTTATTTGTTATGGGCACCCGGCTGTTCAAAAGGTAGCAGTAGGAATTGGTCTATGTGGTTGGCGTGGTTTCAGTAGGAATTGGTCTTTAATTACTAGTTTTATCACTAATTACTCTTGCCCAAATTTTCATCACAGTCTGTTGCATTTTGGGTTTACTGCAGTGGTTTATCGGATATGGCATGAACGTAATGCTCAGATTTTCTCAAAAAACCTCACCCTTGCTAGGACTATTACTCGTGATATTATTCATTTGATTAAGTGTGGCCTTCTCACTAATGCTAGATTTCAGAAACTTAAATCCAGATCATGTTTTAGCCATCTTGTTTTATAAGTTGGTTGCTGGTTTGTGTGCTTGGTGGGGTGGGGCTTCGTCATGTGGGGTTTCAGCTTTGGCCAGCTGGGTTTCGGCCATGTGGGGTTTCTGATGGATGGGTCTTCGGATTTGGCCAGGTGGTTTGGGGCTTCGGCTTTGCCTAGGTGGTTTTGGGGTTTGTTAAGTGGGTTTCGACTTCGACTTAGATGGCTTTGGCTTCAGGAGTTTGCAGCAGGGCTCGGGCGGCTATTACACAGTTACTGCTCGGGATGGTTGTGTGGGGCTTCGGCCACGTGGGGCTTCGGTCATGTGGGGTTTTGGATGGATGGGGCATCGGATTCGGCCAGGTGGTTTAGGGCTTCGGCTTCGCCTAGGTGGTTTGGGGCTTCGGCTTCATCTTTATACTTCTGTAAAGGATATGAATTGTAATAGACTGATATGACTGTCTATTTTTTTTTAAATGTGGAGTTTTCCAACCGCATTCGGACTAAGTCTCCCCACCCCGGACCAGGCTTTGCGCACAGGCTCGGCCTAAGACATGGCTCCGCCAAGAAATGTGCAATCCGTGGCCACACGGACCAGTTTTTAATTGGCTCTCACACTTGTTGCAGGCCCGAAACCTAACAACGCTAAAAAATACACAGTCGTAAACCACAACATGTCATCATAGGGCATGTCCTATGATGTCTATGTTATATTCCGATTAGGGCTTTCAAATGACTTTGTAATTTCCTTTATTTAAATACAATTTAAATTTAGCAAAAAAAAAAAAGTTTCCCTAACTCAACTTAAGTGCTTATTTTATCAAAATATGTTAGTGGATAATTATTGTTGGATATTCCACGTTCACTAAATATTAATGAAAATTCACATTTATTGCAAGTTCTCTAACTTCATTTGCTTTTACTATTGAACGCAAGTTCCCTAAACTCTTTATACTTTACATATTGTATAATTCGAATTGTTGCCATATCGACCATATTTACCTCGAGCAAATATCTATTTCTATTCGGAAATCAATTGTATATCTTGATGTTGTTGCTCATTGAACTTATTTTTCCTAAATGCATTATAAAAGTTGTCTAAGCCATTGATTCGGCTAGACTATTATCATGTGTTAGAAAGCTATCCAAACCTATTGACTTGGTGCGGACTCTTGTAAATCTACTGAGATGAATAACCCTCATTGAAGGGGAACCGACGTGCGCACATACTAGCATGTTTAAATGTTATGCATAACGTAAGGTACTTAATACTGTTAATTCTAACTGGAGTTCTTAGTCCCTAGAGACTGCTCAGTATTCATTATTCTTGAATCTTGAGATGATTAACTCTTTGAATCTTGTTGATATCTTTCAGTCCATAACAACACTTATTGAGAATTATTGATATAATTCTTGAACTTATTATTCACTAATATACCCTTGAGATTTTAACTATTAACTGTTCATCCTTATTTGTTATATTATTTGCTAGGTAAATTTGTTGTTCATCTTTGCTTCCTTAAAACTTTTAATTAAAGGCAGAGCGTGGTGAACCCTCAGGCAAGGACAAGGGCAACGCTACGAAATAGCTTTGTTCTTTTGCACTAAGAGTTTAATATTATCATGTTGTAATAAGACTTATGTATTTTTATGTACTAAGTTATGTTTAAGTTTATTTATTGGAATGTTGTAGTAACGGTTACGAGACTTTGGGACGAGAATATTTATGTTATGACAATATAAATTATTCTATTTTCCGTTGTGTGAGATTTTGATTTATTATTAGAGTTAGTACGTGGTGTACCAAATTCGAGATATGAGTGTCTGAATTTGGGGGCGTCACGGCCGCCCTCGATAATCGAGAGCAGTTGAAAAGACAAGATTATATAACCCTTTTTCCCCCAATTCAAACAGTTTCACCAGCCCATTTCAAAATTAAGGATAACCTTCCTCTCCCCATCCTCCCGGCTTTCTTCCTTCAAAACTGCAACAATGGCCTCCTCCCAAAACTTAGACAACATCTCACCGTTTCCACTGACCACTTCCAACCCTACCAGGGTCTTTCCAAACCCTAACACCCACTCCACACCTAATGCATCAACCAGTTCAGCCACTACCTCCGCCAAGAACCCACCGGAGACAGATATCCAGAAAATGATGCGAGAATTCCTTAATGAGAAACAATTTCCACACGCCAACACCCCTTCTCAAATCATTGATGCAGATCTCCTCGTAATCTAAGAACATTACCAAATCCCCAAAACCATCTCAAAGCACCATCACCCACAGATCGAATGTACCACCGATCCAATGGCTGGACCGTCATGCCCCTTACTCTGCTAGAAAAAGAGGTCTGATTGCCCCTCCACACGTTCATCGTCACCCTTCTAGGGTTTATTGGCATCAGCTTCGCCCAGCTAGTGCCAAACTCCAACTTCAACATCATCGCCTTCATCGCGTTCCACCCTCAATCAACTTCTTCTTCACCCTGTACCAATTCAGAAATCTCGCGAACCGAATTTCAAGGTACTGAGCAAACAACCCCTAAAACCCAACTCCAAATTCAATAAACGCCCACTGATGGACTCCCCTTCGAGCAATAGAGGGTGGCACAAAGATTGGTTCTTCGTCAAAGGACCAGAAACAACCAAACTCCCAGACTGGGCTTCCTACAAACGTCCGAACGTTGCCATCGGCGACACCCCTCCCGAACGAGTGAAAGAAATGGAAAAATTGCTCGAGAAACTACCCCTAAAAGAATGGAACTTCAGCCTCTTAACCAAGCAGGCGTGGCTATATAACCACCAGCGTAAGTTCTGAGTTTGCTATTTGTACGATATTTGAATTTTCTTCTGTCATTATTCTGAGAAATCCCCTCTGTTTTCTACAGTATCCCTCATCAAACCAACTTCGGCAGAGAGAAAAGACCTTGAAGAATTCCTCTCCGAAGACATAACTGAAAGACCTATTCAACCCCCAAACACCAAAGCCGAACCTGCCACGAACACCGCCGAAGACCCAACTCACACTCGACTGAAAAGAAGAGCAGTTAAAAAACCAAAAAACATCCCAGCCCCTATTCTCACTGAAAGCAGAGACATGCCAATCTCCGAAAGAACACATATTCGTTGAACCAAAAAGAAACGGGCGAAGATCACCCCCTCACACTCGAAGAACTGAGGGTTCCCTAGACCGAAACTAGCCAACCCCAAAGCATACCCACCGAACCTGACGAATGTGACGCCCCCAAAATAGGTATACAACACCCATTCTGAGTCGCCAAATACATGGTACAGAAAGCAAACTACAACTTCAATAATACAATTGTCGTGCAAAATACGACAACACATACTGTGAGTTTAAATACAAATATTGTCTTCTGGACAATATCCACACTCAAATAAATCCTCATTACAATTATTCAAACACTATTTTACAGAAATAGTGAGGACTGCTAAAACATCTTTCTAGAACCATCACTCCATACCTCGACTAGATCCTGCTATGTTCTCACCTCCTGAGAATAAAAATGGAACAAAAAGGAAAAGGGTGAGCTCAACTAGCCCAGTAAAGAATATTATGACTAATATAATACACAACAAATTATCGTTAGTCTTCAACAGGGAAAAATCTGATAGAATATAATCGACAACAAGTTTTATAGATCAACAACTGCAGCGGAAACAGCAAACCATTAGAAGAGTCAAGTAGAGAAAGAATTCTACTATCTTCTAAGATTTAAAAGTCCATCATCAATATTTTATCCCTGTAACATCAATTAATAATCATCTTTATCCAAATATTCATCTTTGCACTACAGGCCAAAGATATTCATTTATATCACCTGTCAGTCATGTTCATCTCAACACATGTTCATCTTTGCACTACAGGCCAAAGATATTCATCAAGTAATCATACATCTTTGCACTACAGGCCAAAGATATTCAGTAATATCATCATTTAGGACTGAGGATAAAAAATATCTTAAAGAGAACGAATCCAGTGAGACAGAAGGACAAATATTAGGGATTCGTATAACAGTTTATCCAAGATCAATAATACTTCATAATAATCAATTGTGAAGCAGAATTCAAAAATAAAGATCAAAACATGGATACAATCAAAGATAGTAACCATAACAGACATCTTGGACAAAAAGGAAAAATTTTATTTTTCGGTGAATAGTGCCGTATTCGTGAATAGTACCGTATACGTGAATAGTGCCGTATACGTGAATAGTAATCCCGACACAAAAAGTTCCAAATTTGATAAAAACTCATATCAATATTGCATAATGATATTGAAGAAAATAATATCATTAAGAAGAAAATAATATCCCTTACCTCAAAATATCAGTACTTCTGGTCGGAATACCGGTATAAGGCTGAAAGAAACTTGCTCTGATGAATAGAAACTCTCAAAGTATCTAAATACTCACAAAATACACTCAATAATCTAGAGAGAGAAAGAGAGAAAACTTGTTTCTGGTGTGATTTTCAATTCTAACTTAGCCCTCTATTTATAGGAAAATGTTAGCACGCCGAAGCAGACTTAACCTGCAACCTGATGGCTTTACCTGCTACTATTCCCACCCACCACATTTGAATAAAAATCTCAGCACATTTCTTCACCAACCAAGAGTGGGGCCCACCAATTCTAGATTTTTTCATCAAAATGATAAAATCTGAAAATTCAACAATTTCTGAACCAGTCATCTCGTAAAATTCATAATAAATCATACGTTCATTTTTAACGGTTCAAACCATATACTCAACTTATATATAACATATCCAAAAATTACCACGATCCAACGGTAGGATTAAAAATTATAACCCCCGTAAAATATCTCAAAAATCCTGATTTTTAATACCTCCATTCCGACAAAAATACTGATAAAAATCTCAACATTAACTCCTTCATTTTTAACCACAAAATTATATCCCTCATTTATATCCACATAAAATAAATATTTCCTTATCATATGAATCAATAATTAATTATTCACAAATAATATTACAGAATCACATTTATGACAACCAGACCGTTCCCAGAAAAGAGGGGGCTTTCCAATAAGGATTTCTCCTTACTGGCGCGCAATTAGATGACCAAACCTCTCCTTAGACAGAACTTTCTAGACATTGCCAATAATGTTATCTAATAATATTATTCAAATAATATGAATTATTGATCTGATAATGGAAAATACTATGCAGCAATAATTATTGAAACAACAATAATATAAAATATCAACGCAACAATTATTGAATCAATAAAATAAAATATTGAACAATAACTACTGTAACAATTATTGAGTAGTGTCTTCTTACGTAAGAATCAATAATTTGTGCAATACCGTGTGCTACTGTATTTTAACCACCGGCTATTCCAACAGTATTAACGGTAACAACTACGCCGTTATTTATAAATAACTTATACTTGTCGTTTTCTTCATCCAATCGCTTTTCGTTATGGGGCCCACACAAGGCTGCGCCGTCGTACGAATATTCCCCGACAGCAAGAATATTCTACGACCAAACGAATATTCCCCGACAAAATGAATATTTTATAACCACTTGCTTATTTTACAAAATTTGCACATTTCACCCATAACCAAAGTATTATATCAAATTAACCCCTTATTATTCACAATAATATTTAGAGAAAATTTGATTTTATTCATTAATAAGTTGGGGTCTTACAACCTCCCCTCCTTATGAAATTTCGTCCTCGAAATTGACGTACGTACCTGATGTTTTAAAAAGGTGAGGATACCTCGCTTTCATTTCTGATTCCAACTCCCAGATCATTTCTTCAATAGCATGATTTCTCCACAAAATCTTAACTTGTGGTATAACCTTCGTGCGTAGGACATGCTCTTTCCTTTCCAAGATCTTAACAGGTACCTCCTCGTACGTTAAATCTTCAACTATCTCGTCTGGTTCTAACTCAATAATGTGGTTCGGGTCTTTAACATATTTACGAAGCATAGATATGTGAAAAACATTATGAACACGAGACATGCTTGGAGGTAATGCGAGTCTATATGCCACATTTTCTATTCGCTCAAGAATCTCAAATGGACCAACAAATCTTGGATTGAGCTTTCCTCTCTTCCCAAATCTTGTAACTCCCTTCCATGGTGCAACACGTAACAATACATGATCCCCAATATTAAATTCCACGTCCTTCCGATGAAGATTCGCATAACTCTTTTGTCGATCCTGTGTCGTTTGTATACGTTGTCGAATTGGATCTTCTCTGTAGTAATGCGTACCAACTCTGGTCCCAACAATGTTGCTTCACCCACCTCGTCCCAGCATACTAGAGAACGACATTTTCTTTCATACAACGCCTCGAATGGAGCCACACCTATGCTCGCCTGATAACTGTTGTTGTAGGAGAATTCCACCAATGGTAGGTACTTATCCCAACTCCCTTTGAGATCTAGGACACAAAGTCTTAATAGATCTTCAAGAGTTTGAATAGTCCTCTCTGATTGTCCGTCCGTTTGAGGATGGTATGCCGAACTGAATCGTAAATCCGTGCCCATAGCTTTCTGCAAGCTAACCCAAAATCGTGAAGTGAATCTTGGGTCACGATCCGAAACTATGGATACTGGCATGCCATGCAATCTCACAATCTCGTTCACGTACAAACTAGCAAGATGTTCAAGGGAATAAGTCTCACGTATCGGCAAGAAATGAGCGGACTTGGTTAATCTATCAATAATAACCCAAATCGCATCTATGCCTTGAGAAACCTTGGGAAGACCCGTAACAAAATCCATAGTAATGTGTTCCCACTTTCATTTCGGAATCTCAAGTGGTTGCAATGGACCCTTTGGTACTTGATGCTCCGCTTTTACACGTTGACAAGTTAAACATCTCGAGATAAACTCCGCGATCTCTCTTTTCATATTGCTCCACCAAAATGTATGTCGAAGATCGTGATACATTTTAGTACTCCCAGGATGGATTGCAAACGGTGTGTTGTGTGCTTCCATCGTTATTCTATGCTTCAAGTCAAAATCATTAGGAACACAAAGTCTGGAGTTGACTCGAAGTATTCCTTCTTCATCGATTCTTGCTTCTGGAATAGCACCTTCTTGCACTTTCTTCTTCATACGCATTAGCTCCATGTCCGTAGCTTGAGCAGCTTTAACTTTATCGATTAAAGTCGGTTCTACTCGTATATTTGATATCATCATGTGGGTACTTGGAGCCTTCATCTCTATCTCCATCCTTTGCAAGTCATACAAAATGGGCCTTTGTGTTAACAACATTGCACTCGTACCCGCATATGATCTTCTACTCAATGCGTCAGCTACTACGTTTGCTTTTCCAGGATGATATTGGATGGTATGATCGTAATCTTTCAACAGCTCGAGCCAACGTCGCTGCCGCATGTTGAGTTCCTTTTGGGTGAAGAAATATTTGAGGCTTTTATGATCTGTATAGATCTCCACTTTCTCCCCATACAGGTAGTGTCTCCAGATCTTCAACGCAAAAACGACTGCTGCCAACTCCAAATCATGAGTAGGATAATTCCTCTCATATTCTTTGAGTTGTCGTGAGGCATAGGCTATGACTTTCCCATGTTGCATGAGAACACATCCTAAACCTTTGCCTGAAGCATCGCTATAGATAACAAATCCAACCGAACTAGATGGTATTGTCAGAACAGGTGCCGAAATGAGTCTCCTCTTGAGTTCTTGGAAACTCTTCTCGCATTCCTCACTCCATACGAATTTTGTATCTTTCCGAGTCAGCTGAGTTAACGGAGTAGCGATTCGAGAAAATCCTTCCACAAATCCCCGATAATAACCAGCTAAGCCCAGAAAGCTACGTATTTCGGTTACCGACTTCGGTTGCTCCCAACTTTGTATGGCTTCAATCTTCGCCGGGTCGACAGATACTCCATGTTTTGACACCACGTGCCCAAGGAATGCTACTTCCTCAAGCCAGAACTCGCATTTCTTCAATTTGGCATATAGCTTATTTTCACGAAGCCTTTGCAGTGCCAGCTTCAAATGGCGCTCATGATCTTCATGGCTTTTGGAATAGATGAGGATGTTATCAATAAAGACAACAACGAACTGATCCAAATATTCTTTGAATACACGGTTCATCATATCCATGAAGGCAGCAGGAGCATTAGTCAATCCAAAAGACATGACTAAGAATTCATAATGCCCGTACCGAGTTCTGAAGGCAGTCTTTGGAATATCCTCAGTTTTAATCTTCAGCTGATGATATCCATAACGAAGGTCGATCTTTGAAAAGAATTGTGTTCCTTGTAACTGGTCGAACAGGTCATCAATGCGAGGTAACGGATACCTATTCTTGATGGTGACATGGTTCAATTCTCGATAGTCAATACAAAGTCGCATACTCCCGTCTTTCTTCTTTACGAATAAAACAGGACCACCCCAAGGAGACGTACTAGGACGAATAAAACCGATGTCCAACAACTCCTGTAGTTGGACTTTTAACTCCTGAAGTTCAATAGGAGCCATTCGATATGGAGTTTTAGAAATGGGCTTTGTACCGGGTTCAAGGTCAATAAAAAATTCAACTTCACGTTCTGGGGGTAGACCAGGAAGTTCTTCACGAAATACATCGGGAAATTCTCTAACAATAGAAATATTATTCAAATCTGACTTGTCTTTGTTCAAATCCATAACATGGGCTAAGAAAGCTTGACATCCGTTTTTCAATAAACGAATAGCTTTGTGGCTTGATATGACAGTGACTGATTTTAGTGGTTTAGTAGTTTGAATTCGTATGACAGGTTGGTTAGGAATATGAAAACTAACAACCTTACGAAAACAATCAATTTTAGCGTGATGAGTAGTTAACCAATCAATTCCTAAAATCACATCAAAAGCAAGTATCTTTAAAGAGATAAGGTCAACAGGTAATGTAATTGTGCCAACTTGGATTAAGCAAGATTTATAAACTGTAGATGTAACGAAGGTTTCACCCAATGGAGTTTCAACAGATAAGTCAAAGTTCAATTTCTCCAGAGTCAAGTTTAAACGTTGAGCACAAGCAGGAGAGATAAAAGAATGGGTAGAACCGGTATCTAGTAAAGTATAAACTTCGTAAGAATTCAAGATTAGCTTACCCGTGATCACCTCGTTCGGGTTTCTCGCGTTTTGGCCAGTCACGACAAACGCCCTTCCAGGAACCGCTGATTTCGACTTATCCGGGATAACTTTTGGAGTCACCATCCCCGCTGAACTTGGTTTTGCTACAGAACACTCTCGAGCTATATGACCCTCCCTTCCACAGTTATAACATACCTTGGATTGTTGTGGACAGTTTGGGCTGATGTGTCCCTCTTTCCCACATTTGTAACATACGACCGGTGGTCGTTCTCCTTCCCTAGAAACAGTTGATGTTTGTGCTGACGTCTTCACGTTATCATTGTTGTATCTTCTCTTCTTGAAATCTCCTCCCGACTCGCTCCTTCTATTATCACGACCACGATTACCACCAGAGTGGTTACCGCTTTTGTCCGAATATTTTCCTCCCTGCTGATTTTCATTGCTTCGATGACTGCCGCCATCGGTATGACCCTAGTTATGGTTCCTCGGTTGCACATACTCATTATCTCGCTCTAATAATTGAGTCATGTTTACAACATCTGAATATAAAGAAAATTTATGAGAGATAAGATATTGCCGAATCTCGGGTTTTAGACCTCTCAGAAACAACCTTGTCATTCGTTCCTCATTTTCGACCAAATGAGGTGCAAACCTGGATAACTCTGCAAACTTCGCCTCGTACTGGGACACCGTCATGTTGTTTTGTTCCAGTCTGATAAACTCCACCTCCTTCATATGACGAATACTTTCAGGAAAGTACTTGTCATTGAACAGTTTTTGAAATGTTTCCTAGGACATGTTGAGTGCGTCAGGCTGGGTACGCTTCACAGACTCCCACCAGTAGTCTGCCTCACCGCGGAACATAAAGGTGACGAATGGAACCTTCTGTTCCTCCGTGCATCCCAAGACATCGAATATCTTGGTAATTTGTTTGACCCACGTTTCCGCCATGATCGGATCCGGCTTTCCCTTAAATTCTGGTGGTCCCAATTCTTTGAACTGCTTAGCTATGACAAACCGCGCGTTGTTATCATTTCCACCCGTATTCTGCACACAAGTCTCCCTCGTCTGATTTTGCATGAACTGCAAAAAGCTCCTAAACATTCCATTATTCATCGTTTGCTCGGTAACGTTGTTTACAGGAGGAATATTGCCTTCCTGTTGCACGTTCCCCTGGGAGGTGATCAAAGGTGTCTCTACGGTCTGATTTACTTCATTATTAACGTTCTCAGCTGCCATTTTTAAATACTGCCATAAAACGAGGGTTAATAGTCATGTCATATATTATCCCTATACTCTGACCGACCAAATAAACACCAAATAAACTTAGTCAGGTCATACTAGCGAAAGAATTCTCCGTCTCTCCCCTCCTAGTTTTTGTCTCACATCTCAGCCAGGGATCATATCCCTAAGCTCTGATACCAACTGTGACGCCCCCAAAATAGGTATACAACACCCATTCTGAGTCGCCAAATACATGGTACAGAAAGCAAACTACAACTTCAATAATACAATTGTCGTGCAAAATACGACAACACATACTGTGAGTTTAAATACAAATATTGTCTTCTGGACAATATCCACACTCAAATAAATCCTCATTACAATTATTCAAACACTATTTTACAGAAATAGTGAGGACTGCTAAAACATCTTTCTAGAACCATCACTCCATACCCCGACTAGATCCTGCTATGTTCTCACCTCCTGAGAATAAAAATGGAACAAAAAGGAAAAGGGTGAGCTCAACTAGCCCAGTAAAGAATATTATGACTAATATAATACACAACAAATTATCGTTAGTCTTCAACAGGGAAAAATCTGATAGAATATAATCGACAACAAGTTTTAGATCAACAACTGCAGCGGAAACAGCAAACCATTAGAAGAGTCAAGTAGAGAAAGAATTCTACTATCTTCTAAGATTTAAAAGTCCATCATCAATATTTTATCCCTGTAACATCAATTAATAATCATCTTTATCCAAATATTCATCTTTGCACTACAGGCAGTCATGTTCATCTGTATCACCTGTCAGTCATTTGTATCACTTGTCAGTCATGTTCATCTCAACACCTGTTCATCTTTGCACTACAGGCCAAAGATATTCATCAAGTAATCATACATCTTTGCACTACAGGCCAAAGATATTCAGTAATATCATCATTTAGGACTGAGGATAAAAAATATCTTAAAGAGAACGAATCCAGTGAGACAGAAGGACAAATATTAGGGATTCGTATAACAGTTTATCCAAGATCAATAATACTTCATAATAATCAATTGTGAAGCAGAATTTAAAAATAAAGATCAAAACATGGATACAATCAAAGATAGTAACCATAATAGACATCTTGGACAAAAAGGAAAAATTTTATTTTTCGGTGAATAGTGCCGTATTCGTGAAGAGTACCGTATACGTGAATAGTGCCGTATACGTGAATAGTAACCCCGACACAAAAAGTTCCAAATTTGATAAAAACTCATATCAATATTTTAGCATAATGATATTGAAGAAAATAATATCATTAAGAAGAAAATAATATCCCTTACCTCAAAATATCAGTACTTCTGGTCGGAATACCGGTATGAGGCTGAAAGAAACTTGCTCTGATGAATAGAAACTCTCAAAGTATCTAAATACTCACAAAATACACTCAATAATCTAGAGAGAAAAAGAGAGAAAACTTGTTTTTGGTGTGATTTTCAATTCTAACTTAGCCCTCTATTTATAGGAAAATGTTAGCACGCCGAAGCAGACTTAACCTGCAACCTGATAGCTTTACCTGCTACTATTTCCACCCACCACATTTGAATAAAAATCTCAGCACATTTCTTCACCAAGCAAGAGTGGGGCCCACCAATTCTAGAATTTTCCATCAAAATGATAAACTCCGAAAATTCAACAATTTCTGAACCAGTCATCTCGTAAAATTCATAATAAATCATACGTTCATTTTTAACGGTTCAAAATTTGTGGACACTCAACTTATATATGTATAACATATCCAAAAATTACCACGATCCAACGGTCGGATTGAAAATTATAACCCCCGCAAAATATCTCAAAAACCCTGATTTTTAATACCTCCATTCCGACAAAAATACTGATAAAAATCTCAATATTAACTCCTTCATTTTTAACCACAAAAATATATCCCTCATTTATATCCACATAAAATAAATATTTCCTTATCATATGAATCAATAATTAATTATTCACAAATAATATTACAGAATCACATTTATGACAACCAGGCCGTTCCTAGGAAAGAGGGGGCTTTCCAATAAGGATTTCTCCTTACTGGCACGGAATTAGATGACCAAACCTCTCCTTAGACAGAACTTTCTAGACATTGCCAATAATGTTATCTAATAATATTATTCAAATAATATGAATTATTGATCTGATAATGGAAAATACTGTGCAGCAACAATTATTGAAACAACAATAATATAAAATATCAACGCAACAATTATTGAATCAATAAAATAAAATATTGAACAGTAACTACTGTAACAATTATTAAGTAGTGCCTTCTTACGTAAGAATCAATAATTGGTGCAATACCGTGTGCTACTGTATTTTAACCACCGGGTATTCCAACAGTATTAACGGTAACAACTACGCCGTTATCTATAAATAACTTATACTTGTCGTTTTCTTCATCCAATCGCTTTTCGTTATGGGGCCCACACAAGGCTGCGCTGTCGTACGAATATTCCCCGACAGCAAGAATATTCCACGACCAAACGAATATTCCCCGACAAAATGAATATTTTATAACCACTTGCTTATTTTACAAAATTTGCACATTTCACCCATAACCAAAGTATTATATCAAATTAACCCCTTATTATTCACAATAATATTTAGAGAAAATTTGATTTTATTCATTAATAAGTTGGGGTCTTACAACGAACCTGCTGACCCCATCTCTTAACTAATCAGAAAATGAAAAAACATCGTTGACAACCAACCAGTACCTTCAAAAAAGACCCACACCCCAACTCCAACCGATCACCCAACATCATCTCCCCAACAACCACCCTCTACACACTCACCCGAAGCTGTTTAATACCCAACCTTATGGCCAAAGGATAATGAAAAATTCCCTTTAGACCTATTTAATCACTTTGTCCTCCCAACCGACGACCACCGCTTCGGGGACATACATATCCACGGCCGAACTCGTCCGAGCCGGCATGATTCATCAGGCCTACGTAAGTCACTTTTAATTAAACATTACAGTAATCATATTCTTTTCTGAATCAACTCATCAGACTGACTGTTAAACACCTGCAAGTTGCTGGAGTCTCCGGACGGCTTGCTTAGAGATACAAAGACATCGAAGCCGAAGAGAAAGCCGCCTGTAGAGAAAACGAACTCCTAAAGACCACCCTAGAAAAGTAGAAGGACTTGCACGACAACACCTCCTTCTACTACGAGGGCCTCAGAACGGGCAACGCCAAATTAAAAGAACAACTAGCAGCATCCGAAGAACTTCAAAAATCCACCTCCGAAAAATACGACAAAATCATAAAAGAAAACGAAGTGCTGAGGCAGAACAACCAAATACTCACCCGCCAATCTATTGACATAATGAAGAAAGAACAATCACAACTTCAAATCTGGGCTGCTTTGGAAAGACCTCAAAGCCCTCGGCCCACCCTTAACCGATGAACTACGAAATCAAATCTGAAGCGAGTATCGAAGATCTCCCGAACTCACCAACAAAATTGTACAAATGTACGCCGAAGGCTACGAAGCAGCCCGAAGCAAAGGAAAAGCTAAACTTGTCGTTGCCGCACTAAACCCTTTACTGCCCGATTCTTCTGACGACGAGGACAGTTCCGAAGACAACCCAACAAACGACCCTCCACAACCATAGTTTTAAATTTCAAACTTGTAACTTGTAACTTTTTCTATGCTTCAATTAATACAAATTTTTTTAAATTTCTCCTATAAAAATTCTCCATAGCTACTTTGCAAGACAACTAACATCAATAAACAAACATTCACAATGAATAAAAGATAACCACTTAAAAACTGAACTCAAAACTTGCCATCTATTAAACAGATACTATCAAACAATCATGTTCACCTCCTATTGGTCGAACAGATCCCTCCAAACATCTAAATAATCATGTTCACCTCCGAAGGGTCAAACAGATTCCACCGAACTCCTTAACAATCATATTCACCTCCAAAGGGTCGAACAGGTCCCACCAAACCCCTAAACAACCATGTTCACCTCCTAAGGGTCGAACAGATTCCACTGTACCCTCAAACAATCTTGTTCACCTCCTAAGGGTCGAACATATTCCACCAATCCTCCAAACAACCATGTTCACCTCTTAAGGGTCGAACAGGTCCCACCAAACAATTATGTTCGCCTCTGAAGGGTTTCCACTGAACCTCCAAACAACCCTGTTCACCTCCTAAGGGGTCGAACAGGTCCCACCAAACCATCATGTTCACCTCCAAAGGGTCGAACAGATTCCACCGAACCTCCAAACAACTTTGTTCACCTCCTAAGGGTCGAACAGGTTCCACCAAACAATCATGTTCTCCTCCGAATGGTCGAATAGATTCCACCAATCCTCCAAACAACCTTGTTCACCTCCTAAGGGTCGAACAGGTCCCACCGAACCTCCAAAAAATCTTGTTCACCTCCTAAGGGTTGAACAGGTCCCACCAAACAATCATGTTCACCTCCGAAGGGTCAAACAGATTCCACCGAACCTCTAAACAACCCTGTTCACCTCCTAAGGAGGTCGAACAGATTCCACCGAACCTCTAAACAATCATGTTCACCTCCTAAGGGTCGAACAGATTCCACCGAACCTCTAAAAAACCATGTTCACCTCCTAAAGGTCGAACAGGTCCCACCAAACAATCATTTCCACCTCCGAAGGGTCGAACAGATTCCACCGAACCTCGAAAAAAACCCTGTTCACCTCCTAAGAGTCGAACACCAAATAACCATGTTCACCTAAACGTCGAACAATTCCACCGAACCTCCAAACAACCATGTTCACCTCCTAAGGATTGAATAGGTCCCACCAAACAATCATGTTCACCTTGTTCA
This sequence comes from Panax notoginseng, assembly GCA_016801055.1. NCBI lineage: Eukaryota > Viridiplantae > Streptophyta > Magnoliopsida > Apiales > Araliaceae > Panax > Panax notoginseng. The sequence goes on along the minus strand of CM029016.1, from coordinate 104,407,722 downwards.
CCTCCTAAAGGTCGAACAGGTCCCACCAAACAATCATGCTCACCTTCGAAGGGTCGAACAGATTCTACCGAACCTCCAAACAACCCTGTTCACCTCCTAAGGGTCGAACAAATTCCACCAAATACCACTATTAACCGACCTTAGAAGAATTATCGAAGCTTTCGACTGGCTGTTATTAGAGTAAAAGTGAACTTCCTAAGGTTCGGATACTTTATTTCTGCATCCCTTAAGGCATGGTTCACATAATAAACTGGGTGCTTCTTAACCCCAATCTTCAGCACCAAAATTACTCCAAAGTCCACTGGAAACTCTTCACCTCCTTCGGCCCATTTAACGTATCAAAGAACGGGGGACATCTTTCTGCCGACTTAGATATGAACTTCCTCAAAGCTGCAATCTGAGCCGCTCCTTAGTCTTATCCTTCTTCCCTGGGATCATCTCAACCTCTTCGATCTCTCCTGCCGGCATGACTAAGGGTTCTGTGCTGCCTTTCGTAAACGGTTCAGTCACTATCGCCATGGCTTGCTTCTGCTTGCTAACCCCTATTCTCGAAGCGATCAATGCATTCTGATAGCATCTTCTTGCTAAATCAAGATCTCAATGACCTCCCCAACTCCATGTGGCGTAGGGAACTTAATCTTGAAGTGAGGAAGCGACGTCACTACCTGAAGGGCTATCAGAGTTAGCGTTCCCAGAATCGCATTATACGACAAATCCGTATGTACCACGAAGAATCTGCACCTGATTTCCACCTGCTGTGGAGCCGTTTCGAAGACAACTGGTAGCTCAATCGTCCTTGCAACACTAACCAGCTCGTTACTGAATATAATGAGCCTGCCCGATCTCATTCTTTCTCCCGTCTAGATTCATCCTCTAGTAAGCGTGTGCATACAAGATATCAACTGAAGACCAATTGTCTATCATCATTCGCTTCATATCCACCGAACCCACCTGTGCAGTAATTATCAGTGCTCCCTCGTGTGGTTCGATCAGTTCTGTAGGGAAATCGTCATCAGTGAATGAGATCACCGAACCAGGGTATAGTCTTTCATGCCTTACAAGTTGGCCAGCCACTGAAAACACCGAATCCAAGTATTCACGTCGCTTTCTTCCAATAACCTTCCCCACAGTTTCGCCTGTGATTACATCCATAACCTAACGTGTTACCTGAATCTGACTTGGCTAGATGGGCTAACTGATCTGGACAGGTGCACTATTCCCCTGCTGCATCCTCGAGGCTTCTCGTCCCGCCACATACTGAACCAACGCCTCATTCTACACGTTCTTTTTTATTAGGTCCATCAGGCCCCGGCATACCTCCATAGCATGCCCTGCTGCTTAATGGTAGTCACAATATTTGCTCGGATTCCCTGTGATTGGTTTTATTTTATCTTTGGGCGGTTCAAAGCAAGGTTGTCCCCTCATCTGTTCCAGTATAGTGGTCCGATCAGTATTGATCTTTGTGTATACCCTGTTCACCTTCTGACTCGGGAAAGGCAGGCGACCTCCCCCCGAACCACCGTTGTTACTGTACCTCCTCTGATACCCATCAGACCTATCATTATTACCGAAGTACTATCGTTATTACCAAAGTACCTCCTCTAGTTTCCATCTGATCTGTTCTTTTCTTTATCCCTCGATTTTTCTGATGTGCCCTGCTTCAAACTGCTTATGGCTTCCTCCGCCACTATGAAGCCTTCGGCTTTCTCAAATGCTTCGGCTAAGCTTTTCGGGTGATTAAACATCAGCTTCTTTACTAATTTCTCTGACTTTTCCAAATCCAACCCATTCTGAAACAGCCCTATCGCCTGGAGGTCATTGAGATCTGTCACCTGACCTATTGCCTCCCTGAATCTTTTCACGTACTGGCCCAGTGTCTCATCGGAATGCTGTCTAATCTGTGACAACGACACTGTGGGCTTTCCCTTCTCTTGCTACTCCCGAATCGGGCATGGAACTTGTCGCACAGCTCTTCCCATGACGAGACTGAGTTCGGGGCCAAGGTCATCATCCACTGCCTGGCATCTTTCCTCAACGTCATCATAAAGGCATGACACTTTGCTGTATCATATGCCTTACTGTGTTCGTACGGATCTCCCGAACCATCATAACTTTCCATATAAGGGAGCTTCTTGTTGGGGTCTGCCTTTTCTCAAACGATCTCGGGAGAGAAAGGGGACGCCTTTTTTCCCGAACTCACCTTCCCCTGTTTGACTTCGGCCAATTTTGTTTAGAAGCTCCTCTAATTTTCTGGCCAACAGTTCCATCCCATCTGGCTTTGTGGGCACTTCGTTCTTGGGAGAATTCTTTTTACCAAAGTCGGTTCGACCATTTCTATCCGAACTATCCGCCTTGGAAGGGCTTCGTCTGTCGCTCTTGTTGTGCTGAGAACCCACAACGCGGTGTGCCCTCTTTGGATTCCCAGGTGAGCGACCACCCGATCTGCTTCGATCACGAGAGAAGTTCCGAAGCCTACTCTCAGATCCTTGTACCTTCAGCCCTCCGAGCCTTGGACTGTCTGTCTGGAGACCTACCCCGTCTTCTGGCTTGATTGTGGCTGGAGGCCTCGGTTTCCTGTTCGGCCACAAGGACCATCTGCTTCGCAATCTTCCCTCTGATGCAACAACACTTTCAAAGCCTCCTCCATCTCCTACGCCTTTTTGGCCAGAACAGATTTTTTATCTTCCTGAACGTCCCGGGGTCAGGTTCGAGGCAGTGTGCCACCTACCCTCCTCCGGTCATTCTTAGTCCCCTTACTGGCTGTCGAGAGTAGCCTCCTCCTGACATCCTTGTGATCTCCACTCTCGGATCCCACCAAAGTACTTTGTGGACCGAGCCACTCATGGATACTCTGTGATGGCCCAGTCTATCTTTAACAGACCTTCTCTGTTGAGAAGAACTTCCTGTCGTCGACTGTCCCACCACTGAAACCGTCCTACTATTCACCATGGTTTCAGACACAGGAAGTTGATGATTGTGATTGTGAATCCAGCAACACTAGAAGGCCCTCCCTTCTAGCACCAATGTTAACGCCAAGATCCGTTCAAGCGCTCCAATCACCAAAACGCGTCCAATCCTGCACAGAAATGAGTAAACATCAAAAGCTTGACGACCTTTGAATCAGAGAAAAGCCTGGTATTTATAACGTTCTCACCACCTTCATGAAATCCTTCTCCCAATCAAATTAAGGTGCTCACCCAAACAATAATTCCTTAATAGGATTGTACCAAATCTCCTAGAATTAAGGAAGTTGGTCTAGACCCAATACTAGAGACCAAGTTTAATTAGGAACCTTAATCCACAAATCCCCCATCTACCAAAACAACCCCTTGTCCAAGCTCACATAACACCATATGGATAACAGCTCATTGTATTCCCTAGGCTTGGATATACTTGGCTCAACAACATGTTTATTGTAACATTTTCTCCATTAAAAATTACCCAAATTCACCTAACACAAGACAATGTCAGTTTACCATAAATCTTTGATGTCACACAAAGAAGAATACGGAGATGGTTATCATAGAATTAATTTCATGGCAAGTTAGTCAATTGACTAATACGGTACTAACACGCAGAGAAATATCACATCCCCGCCTGCATGTCGATACTAGGCCAATTGATCAAAATTAACTTCATGTTAATCATTTCCAAAGAATATACACAGTAGTCCTCCCGAATGCACCCTAGAAAATTATGATACGCATAATAACTTTTTGTTCTAAAATATATGATCACGTTTGATTTTAAAAAGTCAAAATATAGTATTTTTAAATTTAAATTTAATATAATTTATTTAACTTTTTAAAATAATAAATATTGTAACTAATAATATTTTCATATATTTTACGATATTTCCATTTGTATTATCAAAAATTAAAAGGTATTCACATTAATTTTGCTTTTATAAATATCTCAATTTAAGTAAATCCCATATTTTGGATCAAAGATATATTACGCAGGCCAACCAAAGATACTAAAACTAGCAACACTAACTTATGTTTCTGAGTTATAATTCAAAAGAAAATAATAAAAAACTTAAATTATAATAGTTAAGAATAAAATAAATAAATTTGTAAATTTTCTTTCCTGTTGTTACTCAATTTAAAAAAAAACAAAAAAACCTTAAATTTATATTTATATTTAGATTACTATTTAAACTTGTAAAAAAGTTGGCTTATTTTAAAACAGTTTTCCGTTTAAATTCCTCTATTTCTAAACGAAAATATTTGACACAAAAATTCCCAAGTATTCAAAAATAATCCCTTTTTTTGTTCATTAAAAAAATTCCGAAATAAGAGAATTGGATATTAATTTTTGGCCTAAATATGGATTAATACCTTGAACGTTTAATATTTTTCCACTTTGGGGATTGTCTTCTCAATTTTTTCAATTAGGAGATTAAATTCCTAATTTTAAAATTAAAATTTCCAAAAGGGTAAAATTTATTATTTCCATTTGTATTATCAAAAATTAAAAGGTATTCACATTAATTTTGCTTTTATAAATATCTCAATTTAAGTAAATCCCATATTTTGGATCAAAGATATATTACGCAGGCCAACCAAAGATACTAAAACTAGCAACACTAACTTATGTTTCTGAGTTATAATTCAAAAGAAAATAATAAAAAACTTAAATTATAATAGTTAAGAATAAAATAAATAAATTTGTAAATTTTCTTTCCTGTTGTTACTCAATTTAAAAAAAAACAAAAAAAACCTTAAATTTATATTTATATTTAGATTACTATTTAAACTTGTAAAAAAGTTGGCTTATTTTAAAACAGTTTTCCGTTTAAATTCCTCTATTTCTAAACGAAAATATTTGACACAAAAATTCCCAAGTATTCAAAAATAATCCCTTTTTTTGTTCATTAAAAAAATTCCGAAATAAGAGAATTGGATATTAATTTTTGGCCTAAATATGGATTAATACCTTGAACGTTTAATATTTTTCCACTTTGGGGATTGTCTTCTCAATTTTTTCAATTAGGAGATTAAATTCCTAATTTTTTCCACTTTGGGGATTGTCTTCTCAATTTTGTCAATCAATGGATTAAACTTTTAATTTTTTTTCCACTTTAGTGATTGTCTTCTCAATTTCTTTCAAGGATTAAACTTTTAAATTTTTCTGAATACGTCTAAATTGATAGCAGTGATGCGTGACTAAAAAAATACTTATGTGTAATATTGAGTCTCATTCTAACATTTATTCAATTAATTTTTTGTATCAAAAAGAATAAATATAAGACCATTATTAATTTCACTTTAAAAAATTATCATTAAATTTACTTGAAAAAATTAAATTTACCAAAAAATTAAATTTAATAATTTAATAATTTTCCAAAAGGGTAAAATTATCATTAAATTTACTTTAAAAAATTAATAATGGTATTATATTAAAATTATAATAATAAATTTACTTTAAAATTAATAATGGTCCTATATTTACCCTTTTTAGTATAAAAAATTAATTGAATAAATGTTAAAATGAGTCTCACTATTACACATAAGTATTTTTTAGTCACGTGTCACTGTCATGCCATCAATTTTCTAATGTGACACTATCAGTTAGATATAATCATAAAAAATCAAAATTTTAATCCCCTAATGAAAAAAATTAAGAAGACAATCCCAAAATGAAAAAAATTAAAAATTTAATCCCCTAATTGAAAAAATTGAGAAGACAATTCCCAAAGAGAAAAATATTAAAAGTTTAATCCCCTAATTAAAAAATTGAGAAGACAATCCCAAAGTGGAAAAACATTAAAAGTTTAGAGTATAATCCATATTTAGGCCTTACTTTTTTATCCATTTCTTTTATTTACTATCTTTAACACTCTATTTCTGAGTTTTCAACAGAAAAGATAAGAATAGAAAACTTAAATTAGAACAGAAAAGAATAGAAAACTTGAAATTTTTCTTTGTGTTGTTTCTGAGTTTTTAATTGAAAAGAATAGAGAATTTAAAATTGAGGACATGAGTTGTAATTTAAAATTTATAATATTAAAAGGCGAGGATAATATGTGAATTATAAAAATATTACTTATTCCAATTTCTTTTCCGTCCAAATCAGGCCAATTTTAGACGAAAAACTTTGACTGGAAAAGTGGCCAAGTTTTCTATCCATTTCTTTTCTTTTCTGTTTATTAAAAAACTCAGAAACATAAGAATTAGAAACATAAGAATTAGAAAGAAAACTTAACTTAAATTTTTCGTCCATTTCTTTTCTTTTGTGTCCATTTTAAAACTCAGAAACAAAGCGTAAAACTCATAAACACGTTGTAAAGAGCAACGAAGCCTTCTCACCACTTGCTCACAATTTAATCATTTGGACTTTAATCGAGTCAACCAACATTCAATAGCTGTGTTTATGTATGAATGCAATCCGTTCGAAAAGATGACCCAAAAGTAAATCGCTTGAAGCAACTTAACCATATTTCATTCGTTTCTACCAGAAGATAACGTTTACACATCAACAGTCCGTTTTGAGTCTTTTGACAGCACCAAGGAAGAAAAATCAAAGACGCCTATCCCATTTTGGCACTTTTAAGGCAATTCAGAAATGTAAACATCATTTCTTTTCACCAACCTAAACACGAGGACATTCGATACTCGATTTTCCTTCCCTCAAAAAATATTGGATAACACAGTTTAGGGTAACAACCAAATCATTCATCCAAGTGAAATATTGACACGAAATACACATAATATCCAGTGTAATGTCAAGAGGGATGAAGCAGCTTCCCTACAAGAAGCCAATACTAGAACTACACCAATTTTGTTCATCATTGAATACCAAAATCATAACAACTTAGCATCATACCAATTGAAAAAATCCCAATCTCACATAGCACACTAAACTGCAGCTTATATCTGTTGCCATTGAAATGAAGAGACCGGAATGATTGCTTTGTAACTAAAGTAAACATAGCATCAAAAGAATGCAAAACCCATTTCAAGGTTTGGCAGTAGATCATGGGTTTCATCGACATATATTCAACGGACTACTTGATTAACCCTTCAAAACTCAAAACAAACTGCAATAGTGTAGCAGATGTCAAGCGTTTTAGAGGGTAATTCTTTTTAACTGATCAAAGCATACAAGTACCGACTCTTTAGTATGTTACATAAGATCAAATGAGCCTAACAAGCTGATAAAAACAGGCGTCAAAACATTAAATATAAGGAATGACGAAAACCCATTTAAACTCTACGAAGTGTGAGCCTCCTCTGCTGCAGATTCGAAAGTATCACCATGGACAAGTTCTGGGACATCATCATCATCATCTTCATCTTCTTGTGTGGCAGCTGCACCATCAGCAGCACCTGGTGCCTGCTTCTGGAACTGTTCAGCAAGCTTCCTCAAGTTGTCCAAGTTATCTGGCCCTGTTAAGAAATAATGCATATAGGAAATTAGATGCTTTCAGTTCTATGATTCTGCAAATAAGCAAACACAAATGGACATGAAGTGAAGATAATGACTAATGTGTCGGCACATACCCAATTGATTGATAATTCCTGGAAGAATATCTTGCAATTCTGGATACAAACAAGAAAAAATAACAATGTTAATGCGAGTCTCTTCACAGTCGAGACAGGCGGTAAGTTTCGGAAACAACTGGAGGTAATATGATTCAAGATCCAGTACTAAATAATAACAACTACCTTCAGTCGAGAAGTCAACCCGATCAAAATACACTGAATTGCCTTCCAAAATTTTGGTGCATGTAGATATTATATCTTTTGGAAAATGCAACAAAATGGCAAAATATAGCTACACTACTGAAGATTGAAGCCTTTCTTAGAGACAGATAAGTATTGAATAAAGTAATAAAATATACAAATATAATTTATGGAGATGGAGGAGGGAGTATACTCTTTGTTTGTGGAGAACCACTAACAACCCAAGTGTTGGCAGGAATAGAGGCTTGAACTGAAACACAAAGAACAAGTATCAACTATTAGTCCATAGGGGAAAAAGGACTGCAGTACAGGGTTTTGCTTTCACTATCAATACCTTTAGGATTTATGAACTGGATAACTACATCATCCTTGAAAATATTGACTTCCTCAATTGCGGGAATTGCATTAACCCCTATTCTCTTCAGGGTGCTTTGGAGTCTTTTGTCATCTGTGGTAGTTGTCTTGTGCACTGCCTTCTTCTTCCTGTGGTTGAGAGAATTTAATAAATGTCATTAAACAATGGACCAAATTAAAAGAAACCCCAAAGAAGAGATTGCAAACATAGGGATATTCAGCAAAATGAACACATGCAAAAAATCTATGTAAAAGGAAACTCATTATAGATGACAGGCACGTATCATAATTTGAATAAAAATTAGTGCAGTATTCTATTATTCTATACGTGAGACTAAAATGCAAAACTGTCCCCTCAGTTTATCCACTTGTGACGTTTTCATCCATGAGTTCAAGTATTAGTTAGCAATATCCTCCCTCTAGGTACTAAAAGCCTCAAGCTATGAATAGGTACAATTAGTAGTGCTAAACTATACCGTTTGAGTCAGTTTTGCACAACTAATTTTACCTTTAAAAGTATTGTTTTGCACTAAGGTTTGCTAATTGGCCAAACCCAAGGACAAAAACATTGTACAAACACATACATGGGCAATTTTGCATTTTAGTCCTTACAAAAGTATCTGTCAAAAGCTTAACATAGAATATTTTCTTACTTTATATCATAGTGCCTCCAAAAAGCTAAAAGTCTAAAACATCATCTCAAATTCAATGCATTCAAAAACTAATTTGATATCTTATATCTGCAACAATTAACAATCAATACTTCTCATAGTTGGATGAAATGCTAGAGCATAGTCTTAAGTTGCACAGAAACACACCTCCTCACGCTACCTTTTCCACCGGTGCGAACAGCACCGGCCATCTTCATTAGCTTTTCCCTATTCATCTGCCATGAAGAAATAGAGAAAATGAGTTAAAGAACAATACAAATCTACTATCCTATCAGGGACTAAATTAGCACTTCAACAGAATAGTACCATCAACAAATTAATGCAAGTGTTTACATCTGGTAAATTAAAGAAAAGAATAAAATAAGTTCGTAGAACCCTTTGACTTATACATTTGGTGATGGGTGCACATGTGCATGGGCAAATGCATTCAAACTCCTTTCAGATATCTTATAGCCAAAAAATCCATCCCAGCGCACAGTGCAGTAAAATAACTATATAGTGAATGAACAGAAAGTAAAACATAAAAACAACATAAAGCTTTGAACTTAGATGATGCTGAAACCCCAAAAAAATAGCTTAAAAAATGCTACCAAGTTCCTTTTTCATCACCATGTTATCTTTAACATATCAAAAATTGTCAACATGTTTTTTCTACCATATCAAAAATAATCACCATGATGTCCTAACAAAAAAACTAAAAATCTTCCTTGGATTTTAAGTGGCAAAATACTCTATTTTCGGCCATAATTTCAAGATCTCATAATGATAAAACAATCATGACAAGAATGCAAAAATAAAATGAGGAAATGCAAGAATGGATCAAAAAATAAAGTTCTCGAGACAACAGCAAAAGTTCAACTTTAATGTTTAACAGGCAGAGAAACACTGCAAAATACTTCCTCGGTTCCGTAGAAGGGTTTACATTTGCGGGGGAAAAGGAACAAACAACAAAAAAAGTCAATCTTTTTATTGATGATAGTATAAAATGACAGTGTCATCCGGTATAACAACACAATTTCACTATCCTACCACCACTACTAAACTAAACACTCAATATATCTAAGGATAAACATTGAAGAAATATATGTCCTTACAGTAAATAATTTTACAGAGTGCAGGATTTAATAAATTGTTCTCTTCAATGCCCAATATTAATAATTGGTAATTTAGTACTTGTCTAGTATAAAAGTATTCCTAATATGACAATAATCTTTATTACCAACTACAAAAAATATTTTCAAGTTGGAAAGCAAACCAACGAAAGTTGAGTAATGCCATAAAAACCCACTAAAAATTAAGAGTTTGTTCTGAACTCAGAAAATGAGGAAAGCAAAAAAAATGAAATATAAATCAGAGTTACCAAATACTCTCATTGACCTAACAAACCGCGTATTAGTATTTGCGTACCTATTTGGGTACTCTTACGTACTAATACTCTAAATTTAGAGCACCGAGAAATTTCTTTATTGTTTTACCAAAAGTTGCACAAAATAACATTATTATAACTTAGTATTAGATGCTCAAACATTACATTTATAATAATTTGTTTATAAAACAATCAACTTGTTGATTTAACTAAATTTTTTCTATAAAAATTAGGTTTATTACATTTAGATTCTAAGAGAAATCCTAACTACACCAACGTATTGCATATTAACTATGAAATGTACCGTGTATCCGTATTCGTACCGCGTTCTAGGCAACACTGATGTAAATAAGTATACATCAAAACTCTTTTCCCAACATCATATTTGAAATTAGTTTCCAAGCATACACATAGGTGAACATGTATTCATCAAAAGTGCTTCTATTTAACTGTTATTTTCATTTCCTTTCCCCCTTGCAACTAGTTCTTAACAAAGCATTAACCAAATTCCCATAGTCCACCTCTAATACGCTAATCAAAATAGCAAAAATGACAGAAATATTCAAGCCCAATCACATGTTAAACATAATGAAAGAAAACCCTAAATTCATAAAACAAAAACACCTTTTAACTATTTAAATGGGGAAAAAATTCAGACACTAAAAATGAGATCTGACCTAACACTGAAGCTAAAACACCTATTTTACATATACAATCAAACATTTACACAGACGCACACAAAAAAAACCTTACAGATGTAAATCATATATAAAAGAGCTAACATCAAATTAACCATAAAATTCATAACATATAAATATAGAGAGAAAGAATGATGCTTTACCTCGGCAGAGGAGAGAGAAAGAAAGGAGCGGGTGCTGAAATGAGAGAATAGAGTGAGTTTGGATAACGAAATGAAACCCTAATGCCAAGGTTTTTTATAGAGTTATTTATGGCAGGGTAGTTTTGGTAGCTCGCAAAAGTTCTGAGGGCATTTTCAAACATAAAAATATATATCTGAATCGGGTCATCGTGTTTTCGGGTATAGCCCAGCTCAAGTGACGATCTATAGTTGTCCAATCCAATCCAATTCGAATCTCCAAATGGCCCAAAATTTGAAATGACTAATTGTCTCTTTAAACATGCTCATTGCCCCATTCATGGTTACATGTATTTATTGGATATAGTAATTATTTTTTTGAATTAATAATTAAGTCATATAGTATATTTAATTTAATTTTATTATCTTATTGATACTTTTTATTAATTACTATTGGGTAGAATAATTCATTTGTATTTTTAGATATGAAAACTGGATGTACAAAGCACATAAATATTGCACATAAATTTATGCGCAATAAACAAAAATGACCTCGTCATCTTTAAAAACTAAAAACTTCTCTTTCCTTTTTTTTTGTTAATGTGGAGTTTCCCAATCGCAGTCGGACTAAGTCTCCCCACCCCGGACCAGGCTTTGTGCACAGGCTTTGCCTAAGACATGGCTCCGCCTAGAAATGTACGATCCGTGGCCACACGGACCAGTTTTTAATTGGCCCTCACACTTGTTGCAGGCGGGGATCGATCCCAAGATGCTCGGGTTTACGGTTCACCCCAGGTCGAAACTTACCGCTGCGCCAAGTGCTGTGGTTTCTTTTCTTTCCTTTTCCTATTGTCGGCGGCTAGTTCTTGAGGTCACATAGTGTTGTAATTGTTATTTTTTGGGATTACTGGTCGAGACTATCAAGGCCTCTGTGTGCACCTATTGCACCTAATTTTGATGGTGTTGTTGAATGTGTTGACGACGGTGAGAGTCTTGTGCTGGAGATATAATATGGTGTATCCTTTTTGGGTGGTAGTTGAGGTCAAAGGAAGAGTCCCATCTAATTTGATATCTATTGTTATTTTGAAAAAAATATGGAGACTGAATATTTGTTAAGTAGAGAAAATTTGATGAGGACATGACATGCGTGGACTCAAACAAGACTAAAGGGACGTGAGGATCAAGCAAGGCTAGAACTAAAATGTTCAAACAAGATCTCAATGGATTGATTCAAGATGTTTGGGCTGAAGCTAACACAAGAAAATCCAAAGAGAAGGATGAGACACAAATTTGGGTCAATTTAATACAAGCCCAATTCTGATCTTACTAAGCCCACGAATTACATATTCAGCAAGGATTTTTAGATTTTTATAATTTTATTGTAATTAGGACTTCTTTTTAATTAGAAGTTCTTTTCCAAATTGACTTCTATTAGGGTTATAGTTTATAAATTCCTATTAGGATTTGGATTGTTTTAAGTAGTATAAATAGAGGTCTAAGTTGATGTAATCAAACAGATTATTATTATTCAATATATTTGTGAGTTTATTCTCTACTTTTGGTTCTTTGAAGAATTCCTAAGAATTAGTAATTCTTAGTTATTTCTTTGAGATTCAATTTGACTTATCATACAAACAATTCATAGTTGTGCGTGGCATCTTCTACCGCATCAATCGTCGATTGTACCGAGATTACCGCTTCAATATAAGCGAGGGGTCAATGTGTCGTTGGTGTTCATTCAACGCTGGTGTGTCGTTGGTGTTCATTCAACGCTGATTCCGAACGCAAGCAATTGTACCAAGATTACCGTCTAAAGTATAGATGAGGGGTTAAGGTGTTGCATGCAATTCACCTAATAACTGTGCCATAAACAATCCGGGCGACGACCACCTCACGCAAGCGTGCCGTGGAGTCTATCATTTGGTATCAAAGCTAAGCCTTTCTAGCGAGTTACTTATCTTTAATTTTCTGTCGAAATATATATTGTTTAAAAAAAAGTAGAAAAAAAAATCAGAATTTTATTTCCAATGTGCTAACCAAACTTGTAGCACACCATCAAATTCCAACCAAGAGTTCATACAAATCATCAATTCTAAAAACGGAGCTGCAATTTATAAATCTGTGGCATACAAGAGGAGTACAAGACAATCGATCGGTGATTTTGTAGTATTCTGTTAGTCACACCATCTATATTTTTGTTTCGTGATAAGTAATTTTTGAATTGATTAGTAAAACTAAGAATTTTGCTAGGGGAATTCATAAAAAGAATCTATTAGAGAGAATATTTGAGGTAAAAGGCTTAGTGGTGAGATTAATCGAGGGTAAAAGCCAATTTATTGAGAGTATACACGAGTGAACCATTGATTTGAGCGAAACACGTAAGGGAGTGGTGAGGAAATTGTTTTCTACTGACCCTTATTTTGCAGGAAATATGTCTAACTCGAAGGATAAAGGAACTTATGAGGAACAACCCTCAACAGCTGAATTGAAATTCCAGATGGAAGCCATGCATAAAGAATGGGATTGAAGATTGAGAAAGACTATGTAGCAAATGCAAGAACAATTAGAAGAGATGAGGGTGTCTATGGCTGAGCTATCCCAAAACACTCATGGGATGCAACACAAGACGAGGGTACAACAAATTGACACAAGAAAGGAAGACCCGTACGGTGAGGTTTGCAGCGGAAGACCGTGAATCTAATTTTTCACATCAAAGAAACGGAGGTGCTAGGGAAAGAAGAGGTCGGGACAGAGAAGATGGCAATTTGGATAACATTAAAATGAAGATTCCAGCTTTCCAAGGCACGGGTGATCCCGAGGCTTATTTAGATTGGGTAAACAAGATAGAGCGAATCTTTGACTGTCACAATTATTCAGACCTTAAGAAAGTCAAACTGGCCGTTACAGAGTTTTCTGGATATGCTGGTGGGATCAGTTGACAACTAATTGGAGAAGGTGTGAAGAGCGGTCGATTACAACTTGGGCGGAGATGAAAGCTATCATGAAAAAGAGGTTTGCACCAGCATACTACGCCCCGAAATCCAGTCTATTTTCACACCCGGATTCCGTACGTCACGGTCCCACTTCTTACCAAACATACATCATTATATACTGAAATATAACAACATACATTCTCAAATCTCAGGTTCTAAAAACCTTATAACATCTTTCATTACAAATAATGATAAATCCATTATTCATTTCATCTTACAAGAGTGACTTTTATCCGCCACTAAGGATACATAACAGTTCATTAAACTAGTTTATAGTTCAATTTCATCTTTCTACATTACAAGTCTTCACTTAATCTTCTCGCTCATTCACATTCTGAATGACACTTCATCTGGATACCGTCAGCTTGATCTTTACGGGATCCTTAAGTTCTTCTAACATCGTTCGAAGAAAATATTTTTTATTTAAAGCAAGTGTGAGCATTCAATTGCCCAACAAGTCATAACAGTTGAACAAACAACTTCAAGAATTTTAAACATTCCTGTAAAACTTCGATAACCGAACAAAGGTTATGAAGCAGCTTGAATAATAGGAATAATTCCGACTCCTATCATTTTTAAAACATTAATCACATTCACTTTGAAATAATTTCCTTCTTCTACCTTTTTCATACTTATCCTGTCTGACTAGAATCATTAGCACAGACTTAACAATAATGGTTCATGTATAAATAGAACATTCTCATATTGAACAATTCAATCACCGAACAGTTCATCTCATAGAAACACCGAAGTGTTCAAATTGTGGCACAAGGCCTCATACGTTCTACCACCTTGTACAAATATCGCACATTTGCACATAGACAGAACTTCTCAAGTTCAACATCTGAGAAGTTTTAGAAACTAGCATTCATTTAGAATATGAATGAAGTTAGGAAACTTGCCTTACGCACAGCTACAGCTTACGCTAAACTGCTCATTCCAATTCCTATATAACACATATATAAGGAAAATATAAACACCAATTAGTTATATACTTGACTTACGGATTGGTTTATTTAACTTTACTTCTTAGGGTTCGCGTTCTTGCAATATAAGTTTACGCGACTAACTTTCATTATCGGTTTACGGCTTCATGACATATGGAGATGTCTTACTCAAAACGTTCATCATCTTTGATGATTTACATTCTTATCTTCTTCTTATAACTTCTCTAGGACTTAGCACACATCGCTTCTCTGCTAGTAGTCCATATGGTACTCTGAGTTTCTCATAAACAACCAACAAACAAGTTCCTGTCTCATCTACTCTGCCATCATAGTGAGTTAGATTGGTTGCCAGTTTTGTATATACCTTCGCTCTCTAAAGGAATTGTTTAGCCCAGCTCCCATATGTCAACCATCAAAGGTTATGATTGTACCACAACCTAACTTATCGTAACTTATCCGAATCATTAAACTATATTGTTCGTTAAGTCAATTTCTTATTCCTTACGGCTTTCTGGCAACTAAATGCCATACCTCAGGATTCATTCTTTATCGTCCAAGTCATACAGTCTTTTGTATACTCAGAGCGATCATTTAAGCTAATCATTAACCTGGGTTCGTTTTGTTAACGTCATTGTCTTAATTAAGTTCTTTACCAACTCACATTCGGCTTTCATTAATCTTATTACCATTCGTTACGGCTTTCTTGATAATTCATATCTTACTTACTACTTTCATCAACGTCTAAGTCATACAACCAGGGTATACTTAGAACATTTGTCCGACGCGAATACGATTCAAAAGGATTATTTACGTATTCAACGTTCACGTTGCTCTTCTCTTAATCTCTCATTCAACCTTTACTCAAGGTTTTAATCGCTTTCAATCGTTAACCATCCCATGAACCCAATGTTCATTATTCGTTGTATGCTAAGATATAGATCGTTCATCGCAACAGCGTTGCGTCACAGTATCTATACGTTTTACACTTATCTCTCATTACCACAACATAACATCGAAATGTTATTCATTACCCTCGTCACTCAACGTTTAAGGAATCACAGTCATAGCAATCCCTCACGTTCGTTCTATCGCGACTACGGTCCCCAGATATCGGTTACGTAACCCGCGTCTACATTCTTCGTCCTTTAATCTTGATTAATCTTTCAGTTCAACGTTTACTAAATGTTTAACTCGCTTGGTTAAGTGTTATTTTAGGTGAACTATATGTTCATGCTTCTTTCTTGCACATCCCCCAATAATTGAGCACTTAAACGCTCATTACTGGGTCTTGCCCTGCACCGATGCTGCGGCGTTGGTTCCCTTCATACAGTCTTTTGTATACTCAAAGCGATCATTTAAGCTAATCATTAACTCGGGTTCGTTTTGTTAACGTCATTGTCTTAATTAAGTTCTTTACCAACTCACATTCGGCTTTCATTAATCTTATTATCGTTCGTTACGGTTTTCTTGATAATTCATATCTTACTTACAACTTTCATCAACGTCTAAGTCATACAACCATGGTATACATAGAACGTTCGTCCGACGCGAATACGATTCATGAGGATCGTTTACGTATTCAACGTTCACGTTGCTCGTCTCTTAATCTTTCAGTCAACCTTTACTCAAGGTTTTAATCGCTTGCAATCGTTATCCATCCCATGAATCCCATGTTCATTATTCTTTCTTAATGTCGAAGCCATATTGTTCATTGTATGCTAAGACCGATCGTTCATCGCAATAGCGTTGCGTCACAGTGTCTATACGCACTTATCTCTCATTACCACAATATAATATCGAAATGTTATTCATTACCCTCGTCACTCAACGTTTAAGGAATCACAATCATAGCTACCCCACGCTCGTTCTATCGTGACTACGGTCCCCGGATATCGGTTACATACGTCTACATTCTTCGTCCTTTAATCTTGATTAATCTTTACGTTCAACCTTTACTAAAGGTTTAACTCGTTTGCTTAAGTGTTATTTTAGGTGAACTATATGTTCATGCTTCTTTCTTGCACATCCCCCAATAATTGAGCACTTGAAAGCTCATTACTGGGCCTTGCCCTGCACTGATGCTGCGGCGCCTATTCCCTTTCTTCCTCTCGCGCTGCGGCGTGAGTCTTCAGCAACTACCTCCCTAGCTTGGCAATGCGGCGTCGAGTCCTTCACATCGCGCTACGGCGCCAGTTAACAGTGCATGGCATCTTGGGATGGCGTTGCGGCGCTGCCTCCAAAGGCTCAGCTGGCGCTGCGGCGCCGAGCAAGAAACCTAGAAAAATCTCTAAGTCTTTTACAAGCTTGAATCGCTTAATTCGAAATTTCGTAACTTATTCGTTACAACTCGGAACGAGGTCGTTCCAAAGTCATTCTCCTCCTTATCTTACGTACTTCAATTCCCCTTAGACAGAACTTCGTTCTGAATCCGTTAACATGCCATTCGATTGGCTTAATCTTCACCCTTTGTTCATTTTTACACTTTTAACGCTCTTCGTTCGTTCGTCCGTAATTCAGTCATTCGAACTCGAAACTCGTTCGTTCTTGAGTCCACGACTCACGTTTTCTACGTTCTCTTACTTTCCTACTAAACCCCACACATTCGGGTTCATTTACAAACTTTCAAATTCTCGTTCGTCTTTTACAAAATTTTCGTCATAACTTCGTTATAGTTAATCCGTTCTTCATGAACGTTTCTACCATTCCTAACCAAGCATTAAGCATCTAACTTATACGCGATGGTTTTAAACTTATCCATGAACAAAAATTACACTACGATGGTTTTAAATTTGTCCATCAATAACGTTCTTCGTGTTTTTCACGTGTTCTTCGTATTCTTCGTCCGTTCTTCATTTTTAATCGATATTTTGATTATGATTTCACATTTTCTTAGAATTTGATGTTATAGAACACCATCCCTTACTTATTTCACCTAATCATTCATATAATCCACTCGGATCGTTTTAATTCATTACGAATCTTACACTTCCTTAAGAAATTTATTTACTAAATTTTAAATGCTTATTTCTTCTTTTCTCAATGATTTCAACCATATGAAATCATTACTAACATTATTTACTTCTTATTCTCATTAAGTTATGTTTTTGAACATAGAAACTTAAAGAAAACTATATAAAAGTTAGGTTTCGGATTACCTTCCTTCTTTAATCTCCTTCCGTCGGACAAAATTTGCTCACGAGCCAACTTCTCCTCTTCTTCCTCCCATCCGAACCCTCTCCTCTCTCTCTCTCTCTCTCTCTCAAGTTGTAGGATTTTCAAAATCCTAAATTAATGAATTAAGCTTCCTATTTATAGAAAACCAAGGCTAGGGGCAAAATAGTCATTTTGCCCCCAAAACCTCCTTACTATTCACACCTCCATACTATTCCCACCTCCTCAATACACCTCCTTACTATTCACGAAACTTCCCTTAGAAGTTTCGTGGTTCCGTATTTCGGATTTCGTCCGACAGTTTTAAAAACTGCGATTCTCGGAATCCAAATATTTTTGGATATTTCGTCTTTCTTTTACCGATTAACTTTTACGTATTTTTCGGATCTTCCAAAAACTGAAAAATACTTTTTGACATTAAGCTTTTTTCTTCACGTTTTCCCCTAACGTAGTAAAACGAGTGAAAAGTACATAACAGTACTTTTCGTCATTTTAATTTCGTCCGATTTCTGCACCTTTTTCGAGAAAATCTTTTATCAGCTTACTTAACTTTTCACGATATATTATCGTCAAATCATTCTACAGAATGCCATTTCGACATACCGAACTCTCGAAAAGGCTTAGGTTATTCAAACCCTAACCCTTAGGGTTTCGTCGGGTGAATAGTGCATATTTTGTCTTTTTCCCTGTAAATCTTTTGTTCCCGAAATAAATTTTATTTTCGTCTTGAAAATTCTTACTCGTTTAGTCTAGCTCGTAGCCTTTCCTCCCGTTTTATAATCATCCTAGGTTCTAGAACGATTACTAAACACATAGCACAAAATATTATTAATAAAAATTTATTTTATTAATAACTACTTCTCTAAACTTAAATTATGAACAATCCGGATTCTCCGGGTTGTTACACTTCTCCCCTTATAAAAATTCCTTCCTCGAAATTTCTTCAAACCACACCCATTCCCGGGTCATCACATTCATTCCTCCTTCACAGAATTTTACCTTACCATTCTTCTCAACTTCTCTTCAAAGAAGTTCTTATTTTTCAAACATTCCCTCACCTTCATAACTTATCAAAGAATTATGAAGTAGAATGAACAACGAAGAATATAAGAATTCCTTTAAAACATTTCATACTTTTGCTGAGGGGGTCAAATTGACCATGAACTCTTACTAGGTTTAACATCATGACGTCGTAACCTTTCTTCCACGGTCAGTTTATAATCACCAAGAAAGTAAACTACCTCTTTCATACGTAGGCGATCAAACCATTGTATAACCCCATTTCGAGGTATGTTCACCTTAGACTTAATCATTAGATTCCCTACCAAAATAATTTGGTTTGCCACAACTTCTCAAAGAAAGCTCGATTTTCTTATAACATGACATACCATTTTTCTCAGCCGAGTCAAATAGGACCATACCAATAAATTGGATATCAACTTAAAACGCTCATCTAGTCAAATCAATTGACATCGACTACTTTTTTAAATTCTTTTGCAATACATCAAAACGTTTTATGATGTCATGATACCGTACTTTTCACTGTACGTTGAGGACTTCGTCAGCTTATGACTTCGTCATTATACATTATACCATAGCGGATTGTTGATCCTAAGATCACATCCAACACCAGGTTCAATTGCATTAATAACTCCATCCTTTTACCATCTTTGCATCGAATGCACAGATGATATAAAATTTATTTTGACATTTCAAATCAATTTCTGTCTAGCCGAAACAATTAGCATAGACATACCAAGAATAGTTCTATTGAAATCCATTGGTTCCAAAAGTTGAACCAATTCTTTTATTTTCAAAACGCGCATACTCAAGATTCAATAAATTTCAAAATCTAGCGTAGCTAGATTACTTGGAATATCCTATTCTCCATCTTCCTTCAGTGTCTTACTCACGACAATACTTAATCTTCTCTAACACCTTCAATGCTAAGTCTATTGAAAATTCTCATTTTCAGTCTAAACATTCCTACACCTTAGTATAGTCCATCGACTTACCACAATTTATGTGTTTAGGAACTTTTCACAACCATATATATGTGTTTAAGAACTTATCTTCGCAATATGTAGTCCAAGAACAAATCAAAGACTATCCATAAGCTTAGGGCTCAGAAATATAGCATATAACTATGAGTCACAAACTTTTCATAAGTATGAGTTTCAAGAACTCGCACCTAACTTATCATTCTCTACCTATCAAGCATATATATGAGAAAAGATTCACCTTCTCGTCATATACATATTGATAGCGTGACCAATTCCAATGATTATCACTGTAATAAACTGAGTGGTTGTTTTCCCAAAGCACAAACCTTCTCAATACAACTCAGCTATCACATGAGTCCTTAATTGAAATTTTACAACTTCTAAATTTCTTTTTACTTAATACGAATTTTCTTTAATTCGTATGCTATCCTTCTCAACTTAATCTGAATTCTTCTTCCCATACTACTTCGTAGTACCATTCATTTATAGCATTAGCTATAAATCATTCATCGTTTAATAGCTCATCTGTTACTACGATTCACTATGATCATGTGGTGATCTTCTTATCCTTCTCTCTACGATTATAGTCTTAGGTACTCATACCTAAGATTTATAACCTATCAGCTCTGATACAACTCTGTAACGCCCCAAAATTCGGTCTATTTTCACACCCGGATTCCGTACGTCACGGTCCCACTTCTTACCAAACATACATCATTATATACTGAAATATAACAACATACATCCTCAAATCTCAGGTTCTAAAAACCTTATAACCTCTTTCATTACAAATAATGATAAATATATTATTCATTTCGTCTTACAAGAGTGACTTTTATCCGCCACCAAGGATACATAACAATTCATTAAACTAGTCTATAGTTCAATTTCATCTTTCTACATTACAAGTCTTCACTTGATCTTCTCGCTCATTCACATTCTGAATGACACTTCATCTGGATACCGTCAGCTTGATCTTTACGGGATCCTTAAGTTCTTCTAACATCGTTCGCTGAAAATATTTTTTATTTAAAGCAAATGTGAGCATTCAATTGCCCAGCAAGTCATAACAGTTGAACAAACAACTTCAAGAATTTTAAACATTCCTTTAGAACTTCGATAACTGAACAAAGGTTACGAAGCAGCTTGAATACTATGAATAATTTCAATTCCTATCATTTTTAAAACATTAATCACATTCACTTTGAAATACTTTCCTTCTTCTACCTTTTTCATACTCATCTTGTCTGGCTAGAATCATTAGCACAGACTTAACAATAACGGTTCATGTATAAATAGAACATTCTCATATTGAACAATTCAATCACAGAACAGTTCATCTCATAGAAACACTAAGTGTTCAAATTGTGGCACAAGGCCTCATACGTTCTACTACCTTGTACAAATATCGCACATTCGCGCATAGACAGAACTTATCAAGTTTAACATCTGAGAAGTTTTAGAAACTAGCATTCATTTAGAATATGAATGAAGTTAGGAAACTTGCCTTACGCACAGCTACAACTTACGCAGAACTGCTCATTCCAATTCCTATATAACACGTAAGGAAAACATAATTAGTCATATACTTGACTTACGCAATGGTTTATTTAACTTTACTTCTTAGGGTTCGCGTTCTTGCAATATAAGTTTACGCGACTAACTTCCATTATCGATTTACGGCTTCATGACATACGAAGATGTCTTACTCAAAACGTTCATTATCTTTGATGATTTACATTCTTATCTTCTTCTTATAACTTCTCTAGAACTTAGCACACATCTCTTCTCTGCTAGTAGTCCATATTGTACTCTGACTGGTTTTCCACAAACAACCAATAAACAAGTTCTCGTCTCATCTACACTGCCATCACAGTGAGTTAGATCGGTTGCCAGTTTTGCATATACCTTCGCTTTCTGAAGGAATTGTTTAGCCCAGCTCCCATATGTCAACCATCAAAGGTTATGATTGTACCACAACCTAACTTATCGTAACTTATCCGAATCATTAAACTATATTGTTCGTTAAGTCAATTTCTTATTCCTTACGGCTTTCTGGCAACTAAATGCCATACCTCAGGATTCATTCTTTATCGTCCAAGTCATACAGTCTTTTGTATACTCAGAGCGATCATTTAAGCTAATCATTAACCTGGGTTCGTTTTGTTAACGTCATTGTCTTAATTAAGTTCTTTACCAACTCACATTCGGCTTTCATTAATCTTATTACCATTCGTTACGGCTTTCTTGATAATTCATATCTTACTTACTACTTTCATCAACGTCTAAGTCATACAACCAGGGTATACTTAGAACATTTGTCCGACGCGAATACGATTCAAAAGGATTATTTACGTATTCAACGTTCACGTTGCTCTTCTCTTAATCTCTCATTCAACCTTTACTCAAGGTTTTAATCGCTTTCAATCGTTAACCATCCCATGAACCCAATGTTCATTATTCGTTGTATGCTAAGATATAGATCGTTCATCGCAACAGCGTTGCGTCACAGTATCTATACGTTTTACACTTATCTCTCATTACCACAACATAACATCGAAATGTTATTCATTACCCTCGTCACTCAACGTTTAAGGAATCACAGTCATAGCAATCCCTCACGTTCGTTCTATCGCGACTACGGTCCCCAGATATCGGTTACGTAACCCGCGTCTACATTCTTCGTCCTTTAATCTTGATTAATCTTTCAGTTCAACGTTTACTAAATGTTTAACTCGCTTGGTTAAGTGTTATTTTAGGTGAACTATATGTTCATGCTTCTTTCTTGCACATCCCCCAATAATTGAGCACTTAAACGCTCATTACTGGGTCTTGCCCTGCACCGATGCTGCGGCGTTGGTTCCCTTCATACAGTCTTTTGTATACTCAAAGCGATCATTTAAGCTAATCATTAACTCGGGTTCGTTTTGTTAACGTCATTGTCTTAATTAAGTTCTTTACCAACTCACATTCGGCTTTCATTAATCTTATTATCGTTCGTTACGGTTTTCTTGATAATTCATATCTTACTTACAACTTTCATCAACGTCTAAGTCATACAACCATGGTATACATAGAACGTTCGTCCGACGCGAATACGATTCATGAGGATCGTTTACGTATTCAACGTTCACGTTGCTCGTCTCTTAATCTTTCAGTCAACCTTTACTCAAGGTTTTAATCGCTTGCAATCGTTATCCATCCCATGAATCCCATGTTCATTATTCTTTCTTAATGTCGAAGCCATATTGTTCATTGTATGCTAAGACCGATCGTTCATCGCAATAGCGTTGCGTCACAGTGTCTATACGCACTTATCTCTCATTACCACAATATAATATCGAAATGTTATTCATTACCCTCGTCACTCAACGTTTAAGGAATCACAATCATAGCTACCCCACGCTCGTTCTATCGTGACTACGGTCCCCGGATATCGGTTACATACGTCTACATTCTTCGTCCTTTAATCTTGATTAATCTTTACGTTCAACCTTTACTAAAGGTTTAACTCGTTTGCTTAAGTGTTATTTTAGGTGAACTATATGTTCATGCTTCTTTCTTGCACATCCCCCAATAATTGAGCACTTGAAAGCTCATTACTGGGCCTTGCCCTGCACTGATGCTGCGGCGCCTATTCCCTTTCTTCCTCTCGCGCTGCGGCGTGAGTCTTCAGCAACTACCTCCCTAGCTTGGCAATGCGGCGTCGAGTCCTTCACATCGCGCTACGGCGCCAG
Source organism: Panax notoginseng (assembly GCA_016801055.1). Classification (NCBI taxonomy): domain Eukaryota; kingdom Viridiplantae; phylum Streptophyta; class Magnoliopsida; order Apiales; family Araliaceae; genus Panax; species Panax notoginseng. The sequence goes on along the minus strand of CM029016.1, from coordinate 104,383,975 downwards.
TTAACAGTGCATGGCATCTTGGGATGGCGTTGCGGCGCTGCCTCCAAAGGCTCAGCTGGCGCTGCGGCGCCGAGCAAGAAACCTAGAAAAATCTCTAAGTCTTTTACAAGCTTGAATCGCTTAATTCGAAATTTCGTAACTTATTCGTTACAACTCGGAACGAGGTCGTTCCAAAGTCATTCTCCTCCTTATCTTACGTACTTCAATTCCCCTTAGACAGAACTTCGTTCTGAATCCGTTAACATGCCATTCGATTGGCTTAATCTTCACCCTTTGTTCATTTTTACACTTTTAACGCTCTTCGTTCGTTCGTCCGTAATTCAGTCATTCGAACTCGAAACTCGTTCGTTCTTGAGTCCACGACTCACGTTTTCTACGTTCTCTTACTTTCCTACTAAACCCCACACATTCGGGTTCATTTACAAACTTTCAAATTCTCGTTCGTCTTTTACAAAATTTTCGTCATAACTTCGTTATAGTTAATCCGTTCTTCATGAACGTTTCTACCATTCCTAACCAAGCATTAAGCATCTAACTTATACGCGATGGTTTTAAACTTATCCATGAACAAAAATTACACTACGATGGTTTTAAATTTGTCCATCAATAACGTTCTTCGTGTTTTTCACGTGTTCTTCGTATTCTTCGTCCGTTCTTCATTTTTAATCGATATTTTGATTATGATTTCACATTTTCTTAGAATTTGATGTTATAGAACACCATCCCTTACTTATTTCACCTAATCATTCATATAATCCACTCGGATCGTTTTAATTCATTACGAATCTTACACTTCCTTAAGAAATTTATTTACTAAATTTTAAATGCTTATTTCTTCTTTTCTCAATGATTTCAACCATATGAAATCATTACTAACATTATTTACTTCTTATTCTCATTAAGTTATGTTTTTGAACATAGAAACTTAAAGAAAACTATATAAAAGTTAGGTTTCGGATTACCTTCCTTCTTTAATCTCCTTCCGTCGGACAAAATTTGCTCACGAGCCAACTTCTCCTCTTCTTCCTCCCATCCGAACCCTCTCCTCTCTCTCTCTCTCTCTCTCTCAAGTTGTAGGATTTTCAAAATCCTAAATTAATGAATTAAGCTTCCTATTTATAGAAAACCAAGGCTAGGGGCAAAATAGTCATTTTGCCCCCAAAACCTCCTTACTATTCACACCTCCATACTATTCCCACCTCCTCAATACACCTCCTTACTATTCACGAAACTTCCCTTAGAAGTTTCGTGGTTCCGTATTTCGGATTTCGTCCGACAGTTTTAAAAACTGCGATTCTCGGAATCCAAATATTTTTGGATATTTCGTCTTTCTTTTACCGATTAACTTTTACGTATTTTTCGGATCTTCCAAAAACTGAAAAATACTTTTTGACATTAAGCTTTTTTCTTCACGTTTTCCCCTAACGTAGTAAAACGAGTGAAAAGTACATAACAGTACTTTTCGTCATTTTAATTTCGTCCGATTTCTGCACCTTTTTCGAGAAAATCTTTTATCAGCTTACTTAACTTTTCACGATATATTATCGTCAAATCGTTCTACAGAATGCCATTTCGACATACCGAACTCTCGAAAAGGCTTAGGTTATTCAAACCCTAACCCTTAGGGTTTCGTCGGGTGAATAGTGCATATTTTGTCTTTTTCCCTGTAAATCTTTTGTTCCCGAAATAAATTTTATTTTCGTCTTGAAAATTCTTACTCGTTTAGTCTAGCTCGTAGCCTTTCCTCCCGTTTTATAATCATCCTAGGTTCTAGAACGATTACTAAACACATAGCACAAAATATTATTAATAAAAATTTATTTTATTAATAACTACTTCTCTAAACTTAAATTATGAACAATCCGGATTCTCCGGGTTGTTACACTTCTCCCCTTATAAAAATTCCTTCCTCGAAATTTCTTCAAACCACACCCATTCCCGGGTCATCACATTCATTCCTCCTTCACAGAATTTTACCTTACCATTCTTCTCAACTTCTCTTCAAAGAAGTTCTTATTTTTCAAACATTCCCTCACCTTCATAACTTATCAAAGAATTATGAAGTAGAATGAACAACGAAGAATATAAGAATTCCTTTAAAACATTTCATACTTTTGCTGAGGGGGTCAAATTGACCATGAACTCTTACTAGGTTTAACATCATGACGTCGTAACCTTTCTTCCACGGTCAGTTTATAATCACCAAGAAAGTAAACTACCTCTTTCATACGTAGGCGATCAAACCATTGTATAACCCCATTTCGAGGTATGTTCACCTTAGACTTAATCATTAGATTCCCTACCAAAATAATTTGGTTTGCCACAACTTCTCAAAGAAAGCTCGATTTTCTTATAACATGACATACCATTTTTCTCAGCCGAGTCAAATAGGACCATACCAATAAATTGGATATCAACTTAAAACGCTCATCTAGTCAAATCAATTGACATCGACTACTTTTTTAAATTCTTTTGCAATACATCAAAACGTTTTATGATGTCATGATACCGTACTTTTCACTGTACGTTGAGGACTTCGTCAGCTTATGACTTCGTCATTATACATTATACCATAGCGGATTGTTGATCCTAAGATCACATCCAACACCAGGTTCAATTGCATTAATAACTCCATCCTTTTACCATCTTTGCATCGAATGCACAGATGATATAAAATTTATTTTGACATTTCAAATCAATTTCTGTCTAGCCGAAACAATTAGCATAGACATACCAAGAATAGTTCTATTGAAATCCATTGGTTCCAAAAGTTGAACCAATTCTTTTATTTTCAAAACGCGCATACTCAAGATTCAATAAATTTCAAAATCTAGCGTAGCTAGATTACTTGGAATATCCTATTCTCCATCTTCCTTCAGTGTCTTACTCACGACAATACTTAATCTTCTCTAACACCTTCAATGCTAAGTCTATTGAAAATTCTCATTTTCAGTCTAAACATTCCTACACCTTAGTATAGTCCATCGACTTACCACAATTTATGTGTTTAGGAACTTTTCACAACCATATATATGTGTTTAAGAACTTATCTTCGCAATATGTAGTCCAAGAACAAATCAAAGACTATCCATAAGCTTAGGGCTCAGAAATATAGCATATAACTATGAGTCACAAACTTTTCATAAGTATGAGTTTCAAGAACTCGCACCTAACTTATCATTCTCTACCTATCAAGCATATATATGAGAAAAGATTCACCTTCTCGTCATATACATATTGATAGCGTGACCAATTCCAATGATTATCACTGTAATAAACTGAGTGGTTGTTTTCCCAAAGCACAAACCTTCTCAATACAACTCAGCTATCACATGAGTCCTTAATTGAAATTTTACAACTTCTAAATTTCTTTTTACTTAATACGAATTTTCTTTAATTCGTATGCTATCCTTCTCAACTTAATCTGAATTCTTCTTCCCATACTACTTCGTAGTACCATTCATTTATAGCATTAGCTATAAATCATTCATCGTTTAATAGCTCATCTGTTACTACGATTCACTATGATCATGTGGTGATCTTCTTATCCTTCTCTCTACGATTATAGTCTTAGGTACTCATACCTAAGATTTATAACCTATCAGCTCTGATACAACTCTGTAACGCCCCAAAATTCGGTCTATTTTCACACCCGGATTCCGTACGTCACGGTCCCACTTCTTACCAAACATACATCATTATATACTGAAATATAACAACATACATCCTCAAATCTCAGGTTCTAAAAACCTTATAACCTCTTTCATTACAAATAATGATAAATATATTATTCATTTCGTCTTACAAGAGTGACTTTTATCCGCCACCAAGGATACATAACAATTCATTAAACTAGTCTATAGTTCAATTTCATCTTTCTACATTACAAGTCTTCACTTGATCTTCTCGCTCATTCACATTCTGAATGACACTTCATCTGGATACCGTCAGCTTGATCTTTACGGGATCCTTAAGTTCTTCTAACATCGTTCGCTGAAAATATTTTTTATTTAAAGCAAATGTGAGCATTCAATTGCCCAGCAAGTCATAACAGTTGAACAAACAACTTCAAGAATTTTAAACATTCCTTTAGAACTTCGATAACTGAACAAAGGTTACGAAGCAGCTTGAATACTATGAATAATTTCAATTCCTATCATTTTTAAAACATTAATCACATTCACTTTGAAATACTTTCCTTCTTCTACCTTTTTCATACTCATCTTGTCTGGCTAGAATCATTAGCACAGACTTAACAATAACGGTTCATGTATAAATAGAACATTCTCATATTGAACAATTCAATCACAGAACAGTTCATCTCATAGAAACACTAAGTGTTCAAATTGTGGCACAAGGCCTCATACGTTCTACTACCTTGTACAAATATCGCACATTCGCGCATAGACAGAACTTATCAAGTTTAACATCTGAGAAGTTTTAGAAACTAGCATTCATTTAGAATATGAATGAAGTTAGGAAACTTGCCTTACGCACAGCTACAACTTACGCAGAACTGCTCATTCCAATTCCTATATAACACGTAAGGAAAACATAATTAGTCATATACTTGACTTACGCAATGGTTTATTTAACTTTACTTCTTAGGGTTCGCGTTCTTGCAATATAAGTTTACGCGACTAACTTCCATTATCGATTTACGGCTTCATGACATACGAAGATGTCTTACTCAAAACGTTCATTATCTTTGATGATTTACATTCTTATCTTCTTCTTATAACTTCTCTAGAACTTAGCACACATCTCTTCTCTGCTAGTAGTCCATATTGTACTCTGACTGGTTTTCCACAAACAACCAATAAACAAGTTCTCGTCTCATCTACACTGCCATCACAGTGAGTTAGATCGGTTGCCAGTTTTGCATATACCTTCGCTCTCTGAAGGAATTGTTTAGCCCAGCTCCCATATGTCAACCATCAAAGGTTATGATTGTACCACAACCTAACTTATCGTAACTTATCCGAATCATTAAACTATATTGTTCGTTAAGTCAATTTCTTATTCCTTACGGCTTTCTGGCAACTAAATGCCATACCTCAGGATTCATTCTTTATCGTCCAAGTCATACAGTCTTTTGTATACTCAGAGCGATCATTTAAGCTAATCATTAACCTGGGTTCGTTTTGTTAACGTCATTGTCTTAATTAAGTTCTTTACCAACTCACATTCGGCTTTCATTAATCTTATTACCATTCGTTACGGCTTTCTTGATAATTCATATCTTACTTACTACTTTCATCAACGTCTAAGTCATACAACTAGGGTATACTTAGAACATTCGTCCGACGCGAATACGATTCAAAAGGATTATTTACGTATTCAATGTTCACGTTGCTCTTCTCTTAATCTCTCATTCAACCTTTACTCAAGGTTTTAATCGCTTTCAATCGTTAACCATCCCATGAACCCAATGTTCATTATTCGTTGTATGCTAAGATATAGATCGTTCATCGCAACAGCGTTGCGTCACAGTATCTATACGTTTTACACTTATCTCTCATTACCACAACATAACATCGAAATGTTATTCATTACCCTCGTCACTCAACGTTTAAGGAATCACAGTCATAGCAATCCCTCACGTTCGTTCTATCGCGACTACGGTCCCCAGATATCGGTTACGTAACCCGCGTCTACATTCTTCGTCCTTTAATCTTGATTAATCTTTCAGTTCAACGTTTACTAAATGTTTAACTCGCTTGGTTAAGTGTTATTTTAGGTGAACTATATGTTCATGCTTCTTTCTTGCACATCCCCCAATAATTGAGCACTTAAACGCTCATTACTGGGTCTTGCCCTGCACCGATGCTGCGGCGTCGATTCCCTTCCTTCCTCTCGCGCTGCAGCGCGAGTGCTCAGCAACTACCACCCTGGCCTGGCGCTGCGGCATCGAGTCCATCACTAACTCTCGCGCTGCGGCGCCAGTTAACAGTGCATGGCATCCTGGGCTGGCGCTGCGGCGCCACCTCCCAAGGCTCAGCTGGCGCTGCGGCGCCGAGCAAGAAACCTAAAAAAATCTCTAAGTCTTTTACAAGCTTGAATCGCTTACTTTGAAATTTTGTAACTTATTCGTTATAACTCGGAACGAGGTTGTTCCAAAGCTATTCTCCTCCTTATTTTACGTACTTTAATTTCCCTCAGACAGAACTTTGTTTTGAATTCGTTAACATGCCATTCGATTGGCTTAATCTTCACGATTCATTCATTTTTACGCTTTTAACGCTCTTCGTTCGTTCGTCCGTAATTCGGTCATCCGAACTCGGAACTCGTTCGTTCTTGAGTCCACGACTCACGTTTTCTACATTCTCTTACTTTCCTACTAAACCCCACACATTTGGGTTCATTTACTAACTTTCGAATTCTCGTTCGTCTTTTTCAAAATTTTTGCCATAACTTCATTATAGCTCAGTTTTAATCCGTTCTTCGTGAACGTTTCTACCATTCCTAACCAAGCATTAAGCATCTAACTTATACGCGATGGTTTTAAACTTGTCCATGAACAACAATTACACTACGATGGTTTTAAATTTGTCCATCAACAACGTATTCGTATTTTTCGCGTGTTCTTCGTATTCTTCTTTCGTTCTTCATTTTTAATCGATATTTTGATTACGATTTCACTTTTTCTTGGAATTTGATGTTATAGAACACCATCCCTTACTTATTTCACCTAATCATTCATATAATCCACTCGGATCGTTCTAATTCATTACGAATCTTACACTTCCTTAAGAAATTTATTTACTAAACTTCAAAAGCTTATTTCTTCTTTTCTCAATGATTTCAACCATATGAAATCATTACTAACATCATTTACTTCTTATTCTCATTAAGTTATGTTTTTGAACATAGAAACTTAAAGAAAACTATATAAAAGTTAGGTTTCGGATTACCTTCCTTCTAAAATCTCCTTCCGTCGGACAAAGTTTGCTTACGAGCAAACTTCTCCTCTTCTTCCTCCCATCCGAACCCTCTCTCTCAAGTTGTAGAATTTTCAAAATCCTAAATAAATGAATTAAGCTTCCTATTTATAGAAAACCAAGGCTAGGGGTAAAATAGTCATTTCGCCCCCCAAACCTCCATACTATTCATACCTCCATACTATTCCCACCTCCTCAATACACCTCCTTACTATTCACGAAATTTCCCTTGGAAGTTTCGTGGTTCCGTCTTTTGGGTTTCGTCCGATAGTTTTAAAAACTGCGATTCTCGGAATCCAAATATTTTTGGATATTTCATCTTTCCTTTACCGATTAGCTTTTACGTATTCTTCGGATCTTCCAAAAACTGAAAAACACTTTTTGACATTAAGCGTTTTTTTCACGTTTTCCCCTAACGTAGTTAAACGAGTGAAAAGTACATAACAGTACTTTTCGTCGTTTTTATTTCGTCCGATTTCTGCACGTTTTTCGAAAAAAACTTTTATCGGCTTACTTAACTTTTCACGATATAACCCTATTACTTTATTGTTTCCCGGAAATCTTTTGTTCCCGGAAAAATTTTATTTTTGTATTGAAAATTCTTACTCGTTCAGTCTAGCTCGTAGCCAGAATCCTCCCGTTTTATAATCATACTAGGTTCTAGAACGATTACTAAACACATAGCACTGAGTATTATTAATAAAAATTTATTTTATTAATAACTACTTCTTTAAACTTAAATTCTGAACAATCCAGATTCTCTGGGTTGTTACACTTCCCCCCTTATAAAAATTATGTCCTCGAAATTTCTTCAAACCACACCCATTCCCGGGTCATCACATTCATTCCTCCTTCACAGAATTTTACCTTACCCTTCTTCTCAACTTCTCTTCAAAGAAGTTCTTATTTTTTCAAACATTCCCTCACCTTCATAACTTATCAAAAATTATGAAGTAGAATGAACAACGAGGAACATAAGAATTCCTTTAAAACATTTCATACTTTTGCTGAGGGGTCAAATTGACCATGAACTCTTACTAGGTTTAATAGCATGACGCCGTAACCTTTCTTCCACGGTCAGTTTACAATCACCAAGAAAGTATACTACCTCTTTCATACATAGGCAATCAACCCATTGTATAACCCTATTTCGGGGTATGTTCACCTTAATCATAAGATTCCCCACCAAAACAATTTGGTTTGGCACAACTTCTCAAAGAAAGCTCGATTTTCTTATAACATGACATACCATTTGTCTTAGCCGAGTCAAATAACTTAGACCATACCAATAAATTTGATATCAAATTGAAACACTCATCTAGTCAAATCAATTGACATCGACTACTTCTTTAAATTCTTTTGCAATACATCAAAACGTTTTATGACGTCATGATACCGTACTTTTCACAGTACGTTGAGGACTTCGTTAGTTTATGACGTCGTCATTATACATCATACCATAGCGGGTTGTTGATCCTAAGATCACATCCAACACCAGGTTCAATTGCATTAATAACTCCATCTTTTTACCATCCTTGCATCAAATGCACGGATGATATAAAATTTATTTTGACATTTCAAATCAATTTCTGTCTAGCCGAAACAATTAGCATAGACATACCAAGAATAGTTCTTTTGAAATCCATTGGTTCAAAAAGTTGAACCAATTCTTTCATTTTCAAAACGCGCATACTTAAGCACGATTTCAATAAATTTCAAAATCTAGCGTAGCTAGATGACTTGGAATATCCTATTCTCCATCTTCCTTCATTGTCTTACTTGCGACAATACTTAATCTTCTCTAGTACCTTCAATGCTAAGTCTATTGAAAATACTCATTTTCAGTCTAAACATTCTTATACCTTATTATAGTCTATCGACTTACCACACTTTATGTGTTTAGGAACTTTTCACAACTATGTGTTTAAAGAACTTATCTTCGCAATATGTAGTCCAAGAACAAATCAAAGACTATCCATATTCTTAGGGCTCAGAAACATCGCATATAACTATGAGTCACAAACTTTTCATAAGTATGAGTTTCAAGAACTCGCACCTAACTTATCATTCTCTACCTATCAAGCATATACATGAGAAAAGATTCACCTTCTTGTCATATACATATTGATAGCGCGACCAATTCTAATGATTATCACTGTAATAAACTGAGTGGTTGTTACCCCAAAGCACAAACCTCTGCCCATAACAAAGGTTCATACAACTCAGCTATCACATGAATCCTTAATTAAAATTTTACAACTTCTAAATTTCTCTTTACTTAATACGAATTTTCTTTAATTCGTATGCTATCCTTCTCAACTCAATCTGAGTTCTTCTTCCCGTACTACTTCATAGTACCATTCATTTATAGCATTAGCTATAAATCATTCATCGTTTAACAGCTGATCATCTGTTACTACGATTCACTATGATATCGAGGTGATCTTCTTTTTTTTTGCTAAATTTTTGTTTGTATAAAGAGGAACCAAATAACAAAGGCAAAAAGGCATACCCCAGAATATAGCAACATCGTCTATGGACATGCCCAAAGATGAGGAAACTATACAAGGAAGGATCCCAACAAAAACTAACTAGTTAAAAGCCAATTACAAAAATATTGGTTGTTGGTGGCTTTAGTAAATGATTTGCATGTGGAAAGCCGAGACTTAATAATATGAATAACATCCTTTTGAATGCTGGTGATAGGAGGTAGATGATCATCATGAAGCTTATTGTTCCTTGCCTCCCAAATTTTGTAGAAACAAACAGCCACAGTCAAGCTTAGAATATTTCGTGACATATTATTGCCTTGAAATGTAGTGAGGAAATCCATAATGGCATCCCAAGAGATAGGGAAAGAAGTCCAATTGGCAAGACTTATAGCCTTTATAAGAACTGATTTGGAGAAGCCACAGTTGAAGAACAAGTGATCAAATGTCTCAGGAAGAAGGTTGCAGAATGGATAGTGCCATGATCTATTAGAGAAACTTACCGTTCTATCATTAGTTGGAAGCTTCTTGAGAATGCCCATCCACATAATGAAAGAGTACCTTGGGACATGGCATTTATTCGAGAGGATGGAGCTCCATGGGACCGACTGCTGCCTCGTTCGAAAGGATTCCCATAACTGTTTTGCTTTTATAGTCTTTGTATCCCACTGGTCCCAAACAATCTTATCCAGTTGCTGAGAAGGGGGGGGGGAAGGTGAGCCATGTTCCTTCTCAAGAGGATCAAATCATGGTGATTGCCTTGAGGAAGAACCCAATTGTTGTGCCTAATAAGGTGGCTAATAGTTGTAGACCTTTGAATCCCAGAGTTAGATAGTAAGGATGGGGAAGGATTGATTGCCGTGGCATTTAACCAAGGGTCATACCATAGGCTTGTATCCTGCCCATTGCCAACATGATAGTGTAAGTGTTGAAAGGCAAGTGGCCGAAGCTTCAAAACTTGTTTCTAGATCCAAGAGTATGCTGCCGTAATATGAAATTGCCAAAAGGATGTGTGTTTCAGAGTAGTGGCTTTGACCCAATTTGCCCAGAGAGAAGAGGAACGAGGTTAGATAATGCAAACCTTGCTGGAGAATAAGAGCAGTATTCCATTCCACCAGATTTTTGATGCCAAGACAGCCACACTCAAGCTCAGAGAGTGGAAGTGAGATGGTGGACCAAGCAACCTTTGCCCCATACTTATCAAGAGTTGCACCTTTCCAAAGAAAACGAGTTAAGATTGATTGAATGTCTTTTAGTACCTCTTTTGGCAAAAGGAAGTGGGAACTCTAGAAGACTTGAAAAGAGAAAAGTATGGATTTAATAAGTTGAAGTCTGCCCGAGTAAGAGAGGATCTTTGAGGTCCAAGAGGATGCATGAGTTGTGATCCTTTGGATAAGGGGTATACAATCAGAAGATGACAACTTCCTGGACAGCAGTGGAACTCCCAAAAACTTTGAAGGCAAAGTTCCAGATTGGAACCCAAGAATGAGAGAAATATCACTAGCTGCTGTAGTTGCCGAGTTAGATAGAAAAAATGGCTTTTGTGTGAGTTAGGGATAAGGCCAGAATATAAGGTGAAAGAAAGAATACATGAGTTAATGATTGAAATGGATTGCAAGCATGCATTACAGAAAATCAAAATGTCATCCGCAAAGAATAAATGAGTGAGTTTGCAAACTTTTGCTCTCCAATGGTATAAGAAATCTGGATTCGAAGTAGCATCATTAAGCTTTTGGGATAACATTTCCATAACCAACAGAAAAAGAAATGGAGATAGGGGGTCTCCTTGTCAGAGACCTCTAGAGCTACCAAAGTATCCTGCAAGAGTACCATTGACCTTAATGGAAAACATAGAAGAAGTTACACAAGCCTTAATCCAATCAATGTAATGAACAGGAAACTTGAAAGCTCTTAAAGTGTCAAAAAGGAATTCCCATCTTACAGTGTCAAAAGCTTTGGTGAGGTCAATCTTTAGAGCACACCTAGCCATACCCGTAGATAGATGATAGCCTTTTAGCATCTCTTGGGCAAGAAGGATGTTATCACTTATGCTCCTACCTTTCACAAAGGCTGATTGGGCTTATCAATAAGAAATGGGAGTACCTCCTTCAGACGATTAGAGAGGAGTTTTGCAATGCATTTGTAAATCATATTGCAGCATGAGATAGGTCTAAAGTCAATCATTGAAGTAGGGTTGGAACTCTTAGGGATAAGAGGAAGAGCAGTGGAATTGAGGCCTTTGGAGAGTCTGCTATTATCAAAGAAGAAGTGCACAACTTTTAAAAAATCAGCACCTACAATGTCCCAACAACTGAGGAAGAAATTAACATTAAACCCATCTGGTCCTGGACTTTTGTTTCGTTTCATGGATTTGAGGATTCCTAGAATTTCCAAGTCAGAAATAGGAGCAATCAGCTTATTGGCTTGAGTCGAACTGAGCAACTTGGGAAGAGTTATGGCATAATTATCAAACCCAGGATAGGGGTCCTCAGAGGTGTTGAAAAGGTTGTAAAAGTACCCCACGGCCACATCTTCAATGTTCGTTTGACCATAAACCATATTCCCTTCATTATCAGTGATGGACAAAATCTTGTTTGCATTCCATCGATTTTTCATCATGTTGGAAAAGAAATTGGAGTTCCTGTCACCCAAGGACAACCAGTTTGCTCTAGATTTCTGTTAAAAGAAAGTTTCCTCCTTATTCAAGGCATTCCAGAGTTGCTGTTGACTAGTTTTTTCACGAGCAAGAAGGTCCAAATCCAAAGGCTGATCATTGAGTCTGCACAGAATGTAGTTCCTCTTTTGTAGTTTAAACTAAGGTGGTGACATTCCCATTGAGAAGATTAAGGGCCACTAGAGCTTGCCTAGTACGTTTTAGTTTCTCAGAGAACACATGAAATTGGTTACCAGAGATGGTCGAGGTCCAAGCATAGGTAACCGAGTCCTTGAAACCATCAAGAAGAAGCATATGGTTGAAGAATTGAAACTGACGTCTAGATTGATTAAGCTGAATACCAATTTGAAGCAGAGTCAAGGAATGGTCAGATAACCCACGAGGTGCAAAAGTAACTAGTGACATGCTGAAGTTGGAGAACCAATCAGAATTCCCCATAGCTCGATCCAATTTTTTATGAACCAACCGAGAAGTTTGCATGTTCCACCAAGTAAATAATGGACCAACACCTCTAATATCATCAACCCCAACAGAAGTGGTACATGATTTGAATTCATCCATCCCAATGTCCCAGGTATCATTATCTTGGTTGGTTTCAGTAAGATCTTTAATAACATTAAAATCACCCAGCATAGACAAGCTAGTATTAGGAGCAAAGGAGAGTGTAAGAATTCAGCCCATAGACAAAGGATATCAAGAAGGATGTGCTAATGAGGTCAACAGATTGAACCTTGCAATGTATTACTTGAGAAGACACAAAAAGGATATCAACATTCCAAATACTTGGATTCCACCCAACCCAGATTCTGCCATTTGGGTGAGTATCATAGGTGGAAGCCCATTTCCAAAAATTACAAAGATTCCTAGAGATTTTTTGAGCTTTGGTTTGTTTAACCCGAGTTTCAAGAAGACCCAAAAGAGAAATTTTATTATCAGCTATTATTTGCTTTACATAAGCCTGCTTAGGCTTTTTATTGAGACCTCTAATATTATAAGAAGCTAACATTAGGAAACTAAGATGTAGGGGAGTGACCAGCCTTTCCTTTCCCTTTTCTTTTCTTAGCAGCCTGCAGATTGATGAAGCTAGAGCCATGTTTATTCTTAATTTCTTTCCCTTCCTTTTCATCAATAGCCTTGAGTCTGGAGATAAGAGGGTTTGGACCAGAAGGTGATTCATCTTCAGAGATACCTTCTACAGTGATAGGAGCAAAGGTGTTGGAGATATTAAGAGCATGTCCAGGACAAATATGGTCTGATCCTTGCTTTACACCTCGTGAGACATTTACCCATTCATTTTGTGGGAAAAGGTGGCCAAGACCAGAATGCTCGAAGGGTTGGCATTAAGAGGAGGAATGATAGAGCTGGTATGAGCAGAAGTAGTCTTATTATTTGCTGTCGGTATCCATTTATAGTTAGCTTTAGGGCATTTAAGTTGTGAGTGACCAAACACATTGCATGAGGGGCAAGAAGGAGGCCTACTCTGGTATTCTATCTTAACTGGGACAAAGATGTTAGCAGTAGAGTCCTCATTTTTAACAATCACACGAATGGTAGGTGGGAAGGAGAATGAAGCTTTAACTTCTATACAGACCCTTGCAAAGTTTAGGAAGTCATTCTTTGCAGTCATTTCATCAGTAAACAGAGGTCGCCCAATAGCACTTACAATATAACTTATGCCTTCATCAGACCAGTAGGAGAGTGGTTTATTGGATAGCTTCACCCAAACAGGAAACACATCACATTCAGCCTTTATGAAGGCCACACCTTCCTTCCATTTTTGCAGGACAATGCCTTTAGATGCAAACTGCCAAGGGCCGGCTGCAAGGATGTCTTCACAGTCAGAGATTGATTCAAATTTGAATAGGTAATAACCTTTGTTGTGCAAGAAGACCTTTGATATCCCAAGATGTCCCCATAAACGTCTAGCAATAGGTTCAACCACTTTGTAGGGTAACGAGGGCTAGAGAAAGTACCCCACTAGACTAAAAGCCCAAAACTTATTTCCTCTAGAAAGCATATCATCTGGAGGGATGACAGTGATAATCTCATCTACAGAGGCTTGAGGATGGTACGAAAGATGACGAGAGGATTTCTAGGAAGATTTGCCCACAATATCACTCCAGGACTTGGCTGCCACCTTAACCAATGTTACAGGTATTTCACCTTCCTCAAGAAAGGTGGCAGAATTTGTAGCAGGAATTTTGAAATTTGAGGGACCCTCTGGCATAAGTCCAGGAAAGGTCTTGTCCAAGATAGACTCCTTCGAGACGAGTGTACCAGTAACCGGAAAAGTGCCTTCCCCCACGTATACCACCAGAGAAAAAACACCCCCAGAAAGAGTAGCCGGAGAAACCTGGATACTATTAAGAGGATTTTTCTCAGACACCTTGGGAGCATTGTCAAAATTGATAATTTTCCCCTCAGAAAGGAAGGCTTGAACGTCATTAGATGAGATACCATGAGCTGTTAAGAATGACATAAGATGAAGGTTTTTCCTCCTTTCAAAAATAACATTTTCACGGTCTTGATGTGAGAAATGTTGAGCAGTTGAAAAAATCTCACGAGCATCTTCACCCAGAACAGGCCCTAAGTTAATCTCTGTTCCAAGTTCAAGATTAACCGATACATCAGAGCTCACTTGGACGCCCAGAGGGATAGGGGAGGCATCAGATTCCCCCATCGCCTCAATACCAAGACTAGGAGGGAGCGAAGAAGGGCTAGGCAAATCCGGTTTGGAGACCCCAAAATCAGCAAAGAGTTCCTTTGACACACTGCTAACAGAATTACCAGCTGAAAGATGATTATAACTCACCATGAGGGCAGCCCGAGAAGAAAACAATGTAGAGGGGGAAGATAAAGAAGAGAACGAGAAGGAAGAAGAGACGAAGACCCAAAGAGTGGCAACCAGAGAAATCAAGTGGGTGAGAAGACAGAGTTGCAAAGGAGAGAGCAAGAGAGAAGGCAGAGCGAAAGTTTTAGAGAAAGAAAATCCATGTTCATTCTTTGAGCGATCTTCTTATCCTTCTCTCTACGATTATAGTCTTAGGTACTCATACCTAAGATTTATAACCTATCAGCTCTGATACCACTCTGTAACGCCCTGAAATCCAGTCTATTTTTACACCCAGATTTCGTACGTCACGGTCCCACTTCTTACCAAATATACATCATTATATACTAAAATATAACAACATACATTCTCAAATCCCAAGTTCTAAAAATCTTATAACTTCTTTCATTACAAATAATGATAAATACATTATTCATTTCATCTTACAAGAGTTACTTTTATCCGCCACCAAGGATACATAACAGTTCATTAAACTAGTCTATAGTTCAATTTCATCTTTCTACATTACAAGTCTTCACTTTATCTTCTCGCTCATTCACATTCTGAATGACACTTCATCTGGATACCGTCAGCTTTATCTTTACGGGATCCTTAAGTTCTTCTAACATCGTTCGCTGAATATGTTTTTCATTTAAAGTAAGTGTGAGCATTCAATTGCCCAGCAAGTCATAACAGTTGAACAAACAACTTCAAGAATTTTAAACATTCCTTTAGAACTTCGATAACCGAACAAAGGTTACGAAGTGGCTTGAATAATAGGAATAATTCCGATTCCTATCATTTTTAAAACATTAATCACATTCACTTTGAAATACTTTCCTTCTTTTACCTTTTTCATACTCATCCTGTCTGGCTAGAATCATTAGCACAGACTTAACAATAACGGTGCATGTATAAACATAACATTCTCATATTGAACAATTCAATCATAGAACAGTTCATCTCATAGAAACACCGAAGTTTTCAAATTGTGGCACAAGGCCACTTACGTTCTACCACCTTCTACAAATATCGCACATTCGCACATAGACAAAACTTATCAAGTTCAACATCTGAGAAGTTTTAGAAACTAGCATTCATTTAGAATATGAATGAAGTTAGGAAACTTGCCTTATGCACAGCTACAACTTACGCAGAACTGCTCATTCCAATTCCTATATAACACATAAGGAAAACATAAACACCAATTAGTCATATACTTGACTTACGCAATGGTTTATTTAACTTTACTTCTTAGGGTTCTCGTTCTTGCAATATAAGTTTACGCGACTAACTTCCATTATCGGTTTATGGCTTCATGACATACGGAGATGTCTTACTCAAAATGTTTATTATCTTTGATGATTTACATTCTTATCTTCTTCTTATAACTTCTCTAGGACTTAGCACACATCACTTCTCTACTAATAGTCCATATGGTCTGAGTGATTTCCCACAAACAACCAACAAACAAATTTCCGTCTCATCTACACTGTCATCACAGTGAGTTAGATCGGTTGCCAGTTTTGTATATACCTTCGCTCTCTGAAGGAATTATTTAGCCCAGCTCCCATATGTCAACCATCAAAATTTACGATTGTACCACAACCTAACTTATCGTAACTTATCCAAATCATTAAACTATATTGTTCGTTAAGTCAATTTCTTATTCCTTACTGCTAATCATTAACTCGGGTTCGTTTTGTTAACGTCATTGTCTTAATTAAGTTCTTTACCAACTCACATTCAACTTTCATTAATCTTATTACCGTTCGTTATGACTTTCTTGATAATTCATATCTTACTTACTACTTTCATCAACGTCTAAGTCATACAACCAGGGTATACTTATAATGTTCGTCCGATGCGAATATGATTCACGAGGATCGTTTACATATTCAATGTTCACGTTGCTCGTCTCTTAATCTCTCATTCAACCTTTACTCAAGGTTTTAATCGCTTTCAACCGTTAACCATCCCATGAACCCCATGTTCATTATTCTTTCTTAATGTCGAAGCCATATCGTTCGTTGTATGCTAAGACCGATCGTTCATCGCAACAGCGTTGCGTCACAGCGTCTATACGCTTTACACTTATCTCTCATTACCACAACATAACATCGAAATGTTATTCATTACCCTCGTCACTCAACGTTTAAGGAATCACAATCATAGCAATCCCTCACGTTCGTTCTATCACGACTACGGTCCCCGGATATCGGTTACGTAACCCGCGTCTACATTCTTCATCCTTTAATCTTGATTAATCTTTTCGTTCAACCTTTACTAAAGGTTTAACTCGCTTGCTTAAGTGTTATTTTAGGTGAACTATATGTTCATACTTTTTTCTTGCACATCCCCCAATAATTGAGCACTTAAAAGCTCATTACTGGGCCTTGCCCTACACCGGCGCTGCGGCGCCGGTTCCCTTCCTTCCTCTCGCGCTGCAGTACAAGTCTTCAGCAACTACCTCCCTGGCCTGACGCTGCGACGTCGAGTCCTTCACTAACTCTCGCGCTGCAACACCAGTTAACAGTGCATAGCATCCCAGGCTGGCGCTGCGGTGCCGCCTGCTAAGGCTCAGCTGGTGCTGCGACGCTGAGCAAGAAACCTAGAAAGTCTTTTACAAGCTTGAATCACTTACTTCGAAATTTCGTAACTTATTTGTTATAACTTGGAAAAGAGGTCGTTCCAAAGCCATTCTCCTTCTTATCTTACATACTTCAATTCCCCTTAGATAGAACTTTGTTCTGAATCCGTTAACATGCCATTCGATTGGCTTAGTCTTCACCCTTCATTCATTTTGACGCCTTTAACGCTCTTCGTTTGTTCGTCCGTAATTCGGTCATCCGAACTCGAAACTCGTTCGTTCTTGAGTCCACGACTCACGTTTTCTACATTCTCTTACTTTCCTACTAAACCCCACACATTCGGGTTCATTTACCAACTTTCAAATTCTCGTTCGTCTTTTACAAAATTTTCGCCATAACTTCGTTATAGCTTATTTTTAATCCGTTATTCATGAATGTTTCTACCATTCCTAACCAAGCATTAAGCATCTAACTTATACTGATGGTTTTAAACTTGTCTATCAACAACAATTACACTACGATAGTTTTAAATTTATCCATCAACAATGTTCTTCGTGTTTTTCGCGTTTTCTAAGTGTTCTTCGTTCGTTCTTCATTTTTAATCGATATTTTGATTACGATTTCACATTTTAATGGAATTTGATGTTATAGAACACCATCCCTTACTTATTTCACCTAATCATTCATATAATCCACTCGGATCGTTCTAATTCATTACGAATCTTACACTTCCTTAAGAAATTTATTTACTAAACTTCAAATGCTTATTTCTTCATTTCTCAATGATTTCAACCATATAAAATCATTACTAATATCATTTACTTCTTATTCTCATTAAGTTATGTTTTTTAACATAGAAACTTAAAGAAAACTAAAAGTTAGGTTTCGGATTACCTTCCTTCTTTAATCTCCTTCCGTCGGACAAAGTTTGCTCACGAGCCAACTTCTCCTCTTCTTCCTCCCATCCGAACCCTCTCTCTCTCTCTCTCTCTCTCAAGTTGTAGGATTTTCAAAATCCTAAATAAATGAATTAAGCTTCCTATTTATAGAAAACCAAGGCTAGGGGCAAAATAGTCTTTTACTATTCACACCTCCATACTATTACCACCTACTCAATACACCTCCTTACTATTCACGAAACTTCTTTTGGAAGTTTTGTGGTTCCGTCTTTCGGGTTTCGTCCGACTATTTTAAAAACTGCGATTCTCGGAATCCAAATATTTTTGGATATTTCGTCTTTTTTTTTGGCTAAATTTGTTTGTATATTAAATTGCAAAAACTTTAAATATTACAATGAAGATCATAGCATAGTCCTCTTCTCCAGAGAGAACTAAAACACCTAGAGAGCCTAGGGAACATTTTACCTAACCTAATAGTATATTCCTCACATCCCGAGATTAGGTAAATTGAACACTTAAAATTACAATAAGAAACAAACACCACGGAAAATGCCCAACAGCCATCCGGGAAAGCAGGCCGAGCAGGTGAACCAAGAGAGTCCACCAGTTGAGCAACCCATCCCACGTGAGCAAAAAGCATATGCAGTATAAAACATAGTTCACGCAGGCAGCAAACTACAAGTCAGTGAGATCAGCACCACGTGATCCACAAATGGAATAAATCGGAATTTCCATTGACTGGCCTGAAAATCTCCGGCAAGCTGCTAGGAGAAAACACAGGACCTAGCCCAGATTTCGACAACCCAAGCCATAGATTCCAACATCAGTAGCAAAACCTAAAGCAACCTCGACAATCAGTCGAACAAGTCTATAAGAACTGAAAAGGCAACTACAAAAGTCATGGCAACCATCTTAACAACATCCCACAAAAACTATGAGCAGCAAACTAGCTGGCAAAAAATTGAAAACCCAGGTCCGAGCTTTTGGCGAACTTGAGCAGCTGTAAAAGCTATATATTCCCAAGAGCAACCAAAAATCTAAATGTCAGGTGGTTTTGGTTCCATAATCCTCAATATTGGTCTAGGAGTAGTTACTTTTAAGCACGACTTGAGAACATGAATAGTAGACAAGGCAACTTTTTGAGTATGTTGAACCTTTGTAAGCAAGAGCTCGGTCTTGTCAAAACGAACTTTTTTCGTAGCACTTGAGTCAGGGGTAGAACCCTTAACAACCAAAGCACTAGAAAATTTCGAGACATTTTCCTTTCCTTTCCCCGTAATAGGTGATGGAGTATTCTCCGAATAGCAAGGAGCAGAAGATGGACAATCCTTCCTTTTTGGCAATTCCCTTCAATCAAACCTGGGCTTAGATTTCATTTCCTCCTTTTTCCCCTCACGAGGTTGTAGGGAGCAAGTGGAATCGGAATGACCATAGGTTTTGCAAAGCATACATTTTCGGGGCTGCCAAGGAATATCAATATAAATTTCATGGGGAGCACAATTCTCAATTTGAACTTTAAAAGACTTAGGTAACTGAGTTGTGACTACAATATCAATACAAACTCTAGCAAAAGAGAGTTTATTGCCAAATTTAGTAGCATCATCAATAAATAGAGGTTTGCCAAAATAACTAGCAAGATAGGCAAACCCATCATCGTGCCAAAGTGGGAGTGGGACATTATGAAAATTGACCCAGACAGGAACAATTGTAGGAGATCACGTTTAAGAAAATCCATACCCGCTTTCCATCTTTGGAGGATCAAAAGAGATTTACCAAAGTAAGTATGCTCACGAAAAGCAATTGGAATAAGGTCTTCCTCCGTCCTGAAATAGAAGAAATAAAGGCCATTTCCTTTAAAAACACCTTTGCTACCTTGTCACCCCAAATCTGTTTTGCCCAAAAGGTAGCATAATGGATAGACTTTTTCCCTCTAATAAAATGCCTACAAGAGAAAGAGACCAAGAAGTGATCCCGGGTTATGAGATTTCAGGAGGTATAGCAACAATATCATGATTATTTAGAAAATTGACGTTATGATTTATGAGGTTGGAAATATCATGAGGCATTTTATATTTATTAGGAGCAGATTTGGGAGGTAAGGAAAAAAACTAGCCGAGAGATACAAGGTAAAACTGAACAACCTTCTTTTGGGTGTAATAAGGATATTGTATGCTTCAAGTGTCAGGGCAGAGGACATATTTCTAGCCAATGTCCAAATCAGAGGAAAATATTATTACTTAACAATGGAGATGTGGAGACCGAGGGGGAAGAGAGCGACACTGATTCTATGCCACCATTAGAGCACTTAGCACGCAAGTTAAAGAGGAGAGTAGTGAACAGCGGGAAAATCTATTTCATACTCGGTGGCTTGTGAATGGGAAAATCTATTGTGTAGTCATAGATGGAGGCAACTGTACAAATGTGGCAAGCACTACGATGGTGGAGAAATTGGGGTTACCTACTACCAAACATCTGCAGCCGTATCGTTTGCAATGGCTCAATGACAATGTAGACATTAAAGTTACCAAACAGGTGTTAGTTTCATTTGCTATTGGTCAGTATGTTGATGAGATATTGTATGATGTGGTGCCTATACAGGCAGGGCATATGTTATTGGGTAGACCATGGCAGTTTGATAGGAGGGTTCAACATGATGGGTTTACCAACATATATTCCTTTGTTCACTACAAGAAGAAGATCTCTTTGCGTCCTTTGTCACCACGACAAGTACATGAGGATCAGATTCATTTGCAGAAAGATTATGTACAAAGAAAAGAGAGTGAAGAAAAGAAAATTCAAGAATTAAAAAAGAGAGAAAAAGAAAGAGAGAAAAGGAAAGATGAGAGAAAAACAAATATACTAGCAAAAAAGAGTGATGTGAGAAGATGTTTAATTTCTAAACAGCCTATAATTTTACTTCGGTATAAAGAGGCGCTTTTGAATACTAACGCTAATGAATCTTTTCCTAGTGATGTTTTATCTCTTTTATAAGAATTCAAAGATGTATTTCCCGAGGAGCTTCCTCATGGACTACCACCTATTTGGGGAATTGAGCATCAAATTAATTTTGTTCTCGGTGCAACCATTCCAAACCATCCGGCTTATCGGAGTAATCCCGAGGAGACGAAGGAATTACAAAGGCAAGTTGACGAGCTAATGGGGAAAGGATTCGTGAGAGAAAGTATGAGCCTGTGTGCAGTTCCGGTGATTCTAGTGCCGAAAAAGGATGGAAAATGGGTTACATAATCATTGTTCAACCATAAGATGCGTCATAAGCCTAAAAGGAAATTAGTTCATCACAAATGAATTAAAAACTGCAATTATCGTGAATTTCTTCTTCAAGTCCTTCCTCCAATGCTCTTGCTCCAATTTTGGTCTTCAGATTCTCAATTGATTGTTAGTTGTTTTTTCCTTGTTGTTTTTCTTGTTAATATCCAACTTAGGACACACCCTCTGACCATAATTCGATGCCCCATAGAGTTCCATACCATGCCAACCACCATCCTTCACGCTTCTGCAATGTTCCAATTAGAACAGAACTCTGGCTTTTCCCGTACCCCCGCCCCGGTGGGATTTTTTCTTACTTAATAGCCCGCCCCGGAGGGCATAGCTTCTGTTCTCGATCAGGTACCCCCGCCCCGGTGGGAGTTTTGTGTGTATAAAGTTCGCCCCGGCGGGTGGTCTTCCTGCTAAAGTCCAATTGCTGCTCATTTCCTTGCCAAATTCCGCCACGAAACCATCTTTTACGCCCAAATGATATGCCACCACACCTAAACGTAAAACAACACTAAAAAAGTAAAAACGAACATAATTATAACGAGTTAACACAGTTTAAGCTCGAATTAGAAGCCGATTCATAGGTATAAAACCCATTCATCAGTAATAACCGAAATTAAGAGATAAAGAGTCTGATTTTTTTTTGACTAACTCGTGTAGATTTTTTGGTGGAGTACGAGGGCTATAAATTTCTACGGTGCCTGCCTGCTTCACATTGTTGAATTGTGACCAATTTGAACCATGATGGGCATTTCTAATATTTGGGAATGGAGGCATGTTCCCATTTGAGTAAGCATCCCATGGTTTGTCCTCTACTTTCCTAACAACAAGTTTTTCCCAAAAATCTTTGTGATCCTCAGATGCTCCACCATACCAAAATTCGAGAATTAGGCATTTCCATTTTCCTTCTCACTCACCAATAGAGCCGTTGGGCTTACTAACTGATGAAAATGATGAAAACAAAGATTTAATTGACTGAACTAGTTCTAAGCTTTTAGGTATGGATTTGGGTTTTTAAGATCTATGGGTAAGAGGTGAGAGATTGATTTGGGTTTTAAGATTTGAGAGTGAAAGATGAGAGATCGATTGAGCAAATAGATCTAAGGGTGAGATCTGAGGGTGAGATGAGCGATGAGAGATGAGCGAGTCTATGAGTTGTGACTGTGAGAGGAGAATAAGTGAATAACAACAAAGTCTCCCTTTTTTTCCTATTTCGGTTATTCGGTTAATCGAATAGCCCAAAATTAAAAACCAAACCCGAAAATCAAAAATAAAATCGGATATAACCGAATTATAAAGAATACCCGAATAACAGAAAAAATTTGGTTAAAAAAATCGATTTGGTTCGGTAATTCGGTTTTATCTATTTTTTGCTTAGTCCTAATGGTTAGTCCAAGGAAAGCAAAAAATTCGAGTGTCTACAGTTGCCCCCTTTGTCATGTTTATGCAATGCAATGAGATGAACATGAAAAAGATTACTAGACACTTGAAATATGACAAGATAAATTTAATGTTGCAATGCAATGCAATGAATGGTATGATGAATGTTAAAATGCTTTCGCAAATCACACTTCGTAAATTGCAAATCACACTTCGCACATCGTAAAATTGTACTTCACACATCATATATCAAGTTATGTATCACACACCATCAGGCATTGTCGATGTTTAGGCTGTGGCTGACTCCAACGACTTGATTTCCATTGGGGTTGATTTCAACGATTTCATTTCCATCAGTGCTGCTAATGCCTATGCTAGTGTTGACTCCAACGGTTTGATTTCCATCAAGTTGATGTCGATGCTTACGTTGGGGCTGACTCCAACGATTTGATTTCCATCGAGTTGATGTCGATGCTTACGTTGGGGCTTACTTTAACGGTTTTTCAATATTGAATAACCTAATATCTTCGTTGAAGTAGTTTTCAACGACTTATATCATCGAATAATCTCGATGCTTACCCTGACGGTTGTTTACAACAGCCTACATCATCGAATAATCTTGATGCCTACCTTGACGGTAGTTTACAACGACTTACATCATCGGACAATCTTAATGCCTACCCTAACGGTAGTTTACAACGGTTTACCTCATCGGGTTGATGTCGATGCCTACCCTGCCGGTAGTTTACAATTGTTTACCTCATGAGTTAATGCTGATGACTACCCTGCTGATAGTTTATAAATGTTACTCTCATCGGGTTAACGCCGATGCCTACCTTGTTGGTAGTTTACAAAGGTTTACCTCATTGGGTTGATACCGATGCCTACCCTTTCAATTGTTTATAAATGTTTACCTCATCGGGTTGATGCCGATGCCTACCCTGCCAGTAGTTTATAAAGGTTTAACTCATCGGGTTGATGCCGATGCCTACCCTACCGGTTTATAAAGGTTAATCTCATCGAGTTGGTGCCAATGCCTACCCTGTAGATAGTTTACAAAGGTTAATGTCATCGGGTTGATACCAATGCCTACCATATTGGTAGTTTACAAAGGTTAATCTCATCGGGTTGATGTCGATGCCTTCTCTGCTGATAGTTTACAATGGTTTACCTCATCGGGTTAATGTAGATGCCTACCCTACTGGTAGTTTAAAAATGTTTACATCATCGGGTTAAAGTTGATGCCTACCCTGCCGGTAGTTTATAATTGTTTACCTCATCGGGTTAATGCAGATGCCTACCTTGCTGATAGTTTACAAAGGTGAATCTCATCAGGTTAATGTCGATGCCTACCCTGCCGGTAGTTTACAAAGGTTTATCTCATCGAGTTGATGCTGATGCCTACCCCGTCAGTAGTTTACAAAGGTTTACCTCATTGGGTTGATGTTGATGCCTACCCTACAGGTAATTTTCAAAGGTTAAACTAATCGGGTTGATGTTAATGCATACCCTACCGGTAGTTTACAAAGGTTTACCTAATCGGGTTGATGCCGATGCCTACCCTATCGGTAGTTTACGAAGGTTAATCTCATCGGGTTGATGTCGATTCCTACCCTGTCGGTAGTTTACAAAGGTTTACCTCATCGGGTAGATATGCTGATGCCTGTCGGTAGTTTACAAAGTTTTATGTCATCGGGTTGATGTCGATGCGTACCCTGCCGCTAGTTTACAAATGTTTGCCTCATCGAGTTTATGTCGATGCCTACCCTGCCAGTAGTTTACAAAGGTTTTACCTCATTGGGTTGATGTCAATTGTGACGCCCCTATATTCGGGTTTCCTAACCTCGGGTTTGGTGCTCACGATCCATCATACATATCACATCTAATTACCCATTTAATTATGAATTTTATCATTCATTACGTTACCTTAATAAAAACATACATTAAAACATAATTATACCATTGTTATCCCATGTTAACTAACCTTAACCTTTCATGTATATACAAAAGACTTAAACAAAATTATAATATAATAATCATTGAATAACTTGATACTACTCGGTCGCCTTCGCTTTCCCTTTGTCCTTATTAGAACCTTCTACTACCTCGACTTTAGCTGAAATATTTTATATAAGCAAGGGTGAGCAACGAGTTTGCTCCGCAAGTTAAAGCGTACAATAAAAGTAAAGAAGAATTTAACTTTCTAGAATTTCAACGATATTCGAAAGATTTCGAAGTAGCTGAATAATAAATCATTTGTAATAACAAGGATTTTCTTTAGTTTCATACTGAATAACATTCTAAGGATGAAAGAGTAAAATTTTATCGAAGGTTTAATAATATTCAATTGATTAAGAAGAATTATCAATACTAGAACAATATTCAACAAAGTGGGATATTCCCAGATTTCATGCTAAGTGATCACAAATGGATTAAGAACTACTCGAGGAATCATCAATAATTAAAGCTGAATTACCTCAAGAATATAAGTTAGTTATAAAAACTAATTATACTCTTCTGCAAGTACATGAAGTGATCAACTCCATTGTACCATATATTATACATAATACTCAAAAAAATCGCGCATGGGTCGTTTTACGACAATAAAGTTCCCCCTTTTATAAGGGTTGTTCTTCTTAGTCTTACATCATGAGACTGTACCATGACAATATGGTTTGGATTGAATTCAAAGAAGTGCTATAAATTTATCATATAATATCAATGTTGATCTAGCCAAAGTAAATGACATAAATCTTCCAATAATAAATCATCTCATAATAAATAGAATGTTTCATGCTTTAACAAATATTAGTCTCGCCAAGACACAACTCATAAACAGTTCATGCATAAAATAACTTTAAATTATTTCACAGAGAAAGTAATTGCTCAGTTTAATTAATGAGTCATTTTGAAGTCAGATCCTAAGATTATAATTGTTTATCAGATCCTTAAACAATTTATTATAATTATTTAATTAATGAGTCATTTAAATTATCTTTATTTATTAACTCTATCTTTATTTAATTACCATTTAATATTAGTTAAATAGTAATTAATTAATTACCTTTAGTTATTATTTAATAAATAATAGCTAATTACATCTACTTATTATTTAATGTTAATTAAACAATGAATAATTACATTATTAACATTATTTGTCTTTAATTATTATTTAATATTAATTAAGAAATAATTAATTAATCATTTATCCTTGAATAATAAATAATTGATATATTTTCTTCATTAGTCTTTAATTATTCATTACTATTAATAAATGAACAATTAATTAACATTGTCCTTATTTAATATTAATTATTTTTCCTTGAATAATTAATTCACTTCATAAGTTTATAATTATTCTTTTTTTATTAATCTAAGAATAATTAATTATCATTTGTTCTTATTTATCATTTAATTAATTATTTATTTATCCTTGAAAAATAATTAATTAATTAATTTCTAAGTCTTTAATTATTATTTCTTATTAATCTAAGAATAATTAATTATCATGTGTTCTTATTTATTATTTAATATTAACTAAATAATAAATAATTATTTTATAAATTTTATGTAAGTAAGTAATTACATTATTACATAATCTTACTTAAGAATTCTTTAATCATTATTTAATATTAATTAATAGTTTAACTGTATTTATTATTTAATCTTAATTAAATAATTAATAATTACTTTATTAATACTATCTCTACTTAATTATCACCTAATACCACTTAGATAAATATTAAATAGTTAATTACATTCAAATTACATGTAATTAGTTTAATAATCATTTAATGACATTAAAATTATAAATTAGTACATTTTAAAATGATTTAAATGTGTTTAAACCACTAATTACTTAATAATTACATAATTGTTCCGAAAAAGTATGAATTAAATATCTTAATATTCTTCGTAATTTTAGAAAAATTTGGGCCCAAGAACCGTCGCCGGAACAGTACCGAACTGGTCGCCGGCAAATTTGCCTCGGTTCGGGAATAGTGAACCGGCGTTAGGTTTTCTATTTTTTTTGATTTTTTTTTTCAAATTTGGGGTCCTTTACGAAAACTTGAATAGAATGAAATCTACAACTTTGATTTAGGTCCAATCAATCTCGTTGGATTTGTATCTTCCCGAACTACAATTTTCATTCATCAAACATCAAATTTGTATTAGTTTTGGTCCCGGAAAACTGCCCAGAAGTGGATGTTCTTGCAACATGAGTTCGTAGTTGGAGTGTTTTGGTAATAAATCCATATCTTGCTCATTTTATAAACATTTTTACATGCTTCCAAAGAGGTTTTACTCTTAACTCATAGTTCTAGCATACTAAGAAACAAAATCACAAAAACCTTTGTAGATTTCAAAATGAAAAGCATAGATCACCCCTTTTAAATAAATTTTTCCTAAAAACTTCCTTAGCTTCCTTTTCCGCAAATTTCCAACACAAACTTATATAGATTAACAAGTTAAACATATTATACTCAAGATTTATCATTCTCATGAGACTCTAGACTTTTAGGACTTGCACTTCCATGAAGCTATCATAAGATTACATAAAACATACAAAACATAAAACTAGGGTTTGTTTTTTCTTACCTAGTCTTGTGGGATGTCCTCCTTTTCTTTCCAAAGTAAGTTAGGAACTTGGGATGCATGAACCACTTCCTTCTCTTCCTTCCCTTAAGGTCCGAACCTCCCTCTCTCTTTTTCTCTTGGTGTTTTGCTAGTTTGGGAGAAAATGAAGAGGAAGAATGGTGGAGAGAATGAAATGAAATGAAGATGTGGTGAAATGAAATGGGATGTAGTGATTAAGCTAATATCCCCCATGTTACCCCTTGGATAAAAGGGTTAGCCTTATCTCTTCCTAATCATGCCTAATCATGTCATTAAAGACGTTAATTAGATTTTCCACCAATGAGAGCATGACACACTTGTCCTTGTTGTAAGAACTTCTACTTAAGGAACTTGATTAGCTTAAACTTATTGCCTTAAAAAGCCTAAGAGGGGAGGTCCCCCATGCCCATTATTAGCCACTCCATTTTGCTTTTATTTTAATGCACAAATTTGATTAATCTAAAGTCTAAAATACCCTTAATCAAGTGGACTAGGGCAAAGTCTTTCATTTTATTTCTTTTGGGCTTCTAACTTAATTAGTTGGGCTATGTAAGTAACATAGTTTAACAATTTTAATTTATATTACCCTAATTGTTTATTTAGGATTTCTATTCCCAATCTTATGGAATTTAATTACTTATACATGTCTCTTTAATCAATAACCTAATTAGGTTTGTTTTAATTAGGTTTAAAATTATTAATCACTTGAAATAGACAAATTTAATCTATTAGGTTAGTATAACTTTTAAATACTAACATTTACTCAATATCATAACCCTTAGGTTATATAAATACCTTATCTAATATATAATTAGGTTATGTGGCTTCCTTTTTAAGGAAATCTATAAATATACATATCCATAACTATAGTCATATTAATTAATCATTTAAAGATTATAAATATTTCTATTTAACATTCAAGGCTAACACTCAAGCTATGTTAATGTTTCAACATAACTTATCTTACTCTTCCTTAATCAACTTGATTAAGTATTGATCTTAGTTAATTTGAAATAACTAAATAAACTTGTTTAATTTATATCTCATAACACATATTCACTTATAAACAAAAAAAAATTTATTCGTAAAAATTTAAATATATAATCATATAAAGTTCTTGGTCCTTACATCAATACCTACCCTGCCGGTAGTATATAAATGTTTACCTCATCGGGTTGATGCCGATGCCTGCCATGACTGTAGTTTACAAAGGCTAATCTCATCAGGTTGATGTTGATGCCTACCCTGCCGATAGTTTACAAAGGTTTATCTCATCGGGTTGATGTCGATGCCTGCCCTGCCAGTAGTTTACAAAGGTTTACATCATCGGGTTGATACCAATGCGTACCCTACCGATAGTTTACAAAGGTTAATGTAATCGGGTTAATGCCTATGCCTACCCTGCCGGTAGTTTATAAAGGTTTTACCTCATCGGGTTGATGTCGATGCCTATCATGCCGGTATTTTACAAAGGTTAATCTCATCGGGTTGATGCCGATGCCTACCTTACCGGTAGTTTACAAAGTTTTACCTCACCGGGTTGATACCGATGAGTACCCTGATGGTAGTTTACAAATGTTTACCTCATCGGGTTGATGCCGATGCATACCCTACCGGTAGTTTACATAGGTTAATCTCATCGGGTTGACGCCGATGCCTACCCTGCCGATAGTTTAATAAGGTTTACCTCATCGGGTTGATGCCGATGCCTACCCTGCCGGTAGTTTATATATGTTTACCTAATTGGGTTGATGCCGATGCCTACCTTGCTGGTAGTTTACAAAGGTTAATCTTATTGGGTTGATGCCAATGCCTACCTTGCCAGTAACAAAGGTTTACCTCATCGGGTTGATGCCGATGCCTACCCCATCGTGTTGATGTCGATGCTTACCCTGTTGGTAGTTTACAAAGGTTAATCTCATCGGGTTGATGCCATTGCCTACCCTGCCAGTAGTTTACAAAGGTTAATTTTATCGGGTTAATGTCGATGCCTACCCAGCTTATAGTTTACAAAGGTTAATCTCATTGGGTTGATGTCGATCCTTCTAGTAGTTTACAAAGGTTTACCTCATCAAGTTTGTCGACCCCATGTTTTTCCCTTTTCTATTGTTTGTTTACTACTTTTTATGTGATCTATGTTGACTTATCTTTCAACGGTATATTTTTAGAAAAGACTGACATAAATGTTAACAATTTGAAAAGTTTGATTTTAATGATCTGACCGAATTAGACAGAGCCTCTAGTTGATATGAGTTTAAATGGATGTATCAACTCATCTGAGTTTTGAAAGGTTTCACAATATGGCCCAATATATGACTCTATTTAATTGGTTTGGAACTCGAGATTCATAGAGTTCAAAGGCTTGCTTAAGCAAGTGGAAGGTGTTAGGCACCCCTCGCCGTGAAACATGGTTACCACTACTTTTTTATTCGCGATGCATTGTGTGTGTGTGTGTGTGTGTATGTTGATAACTTTTGATTTGAAAAGATATTTTGTGCTTTATTTGAAAGTAGTGCTATACCTTTTTGAACTTATATACGAAGGGATTTTATTTATTAAAAAGTTTATTTTTAACAAGCATATGAAAGTGAAGTTTTGAAAAACTATTTTCAAACCCTTTCGCTCACATAGAAATTGAAGCCTTTGATACTTCCTTTTATCTTGTATTAAGCCTTTCTTTTGATCCTAGAAGCTGCTTCATTTGATTTTATTGAAATGCAAAGCATCTTTGGGGGGTGGTTTAGAACTCAGGGTTCAAATGGGTTGATTTTTCTTAAGTCTATCCCGATGCGATTTGTATTTTATAAAATCTTTGTTAATTTGATTTGAAAATCATTTTGAGTGACGAAATGAAAACTATAAAATATAAGGGTTGGGCTCCTTATGAGCATGGAAGCCATTGAAGTAAGCCCGAGCACCACAAACCATGATTTCACTATTTTAGCGCCTTAAATCTGGATAACCATTTTAAGACCCTAGATTTACATGTACAAAGGATTGCTAGCTGGCATTTACAACTTAAACAAGTCCATTTTCAGAATCAGATCTAGATCCATTGATTGAATCTTCAATCCATTGTAGTTCCTAGGCTCACATGAATATTTAAAGCTTGCACAATGAATATTTAAACATATTATGCATGAATAAATTAATCTTATCCCCAATGCTCTTAAAAGTATATGATTTCTTGCCAATGTCCCCAATGATGTCAAGGAAAGTATATACCAGTTGTTGGGGTTTTCGATAGGTGTCTTGCCAATCAGGTTTCTTGGGGTTCCCCTTATCTCTTCTCGTCTCTCCCACTCTGAATGTCAGCCTCTAATTCAGAGAATTACTGCCCGGGTTTCTTCTTGGACATCGCGTTTCCTCTCCTATGCAGGTAGAATGCTTTTGATTAGAGTTGTTGTGACAACCCCAAAATAGGTATACATCACCCAACCTATTCTGAGTCGCCAAATACATGGTACAGAAAATAACTACAACTTTATTACAACAATTGTCGTGCAAAATACAACAACACATATGCTGTGAGTTTGGATACTTATATACCAAATGTGACTCATGTCCCAACCGTGGACAACACCTCACAATGACACCTTACATAAAGGTATAGTCAAAAACTGTTTTAGAAATTAGAATCTTTGGGAAGTGCTCAAGGAAACCTTCGTACATTGGCCATGCTTCTAGGTTATGATAGATATCATATGGCCACAGAATTATCCTTGGTTGACCCAATAGACCCCAAAGAAAAACGAGAAGATTACTATCATATTCTTCCCAATGGGGAGTCTTCTCTTGACATATCATTATCTCCACTATCTCTAATTGAGAATTATACTTCAAACAAACACCAAGATTATATAGGTAGTGCTCGTAAATATACTCAGCAAGTGGATGAGCACATCCCTGTCTTATGATGACACGAGGTTGTATATCATTAGACATCTTGTATGATAGTGGCAAAACACCCTTCTAACGTTGGGTTCGCCTCACCCTATTTGATTCACCAAATATAACTACTAAATGATGTATGCAACACTTTTCTATACTGCTTAGGGGAAACCTCCACAGCTAGATACCACCGTTCTATTTTTTCGTTACCCTCGCTCGACCCAGCTACACTCTTATTACCTGAAAAGAATTGTGAAACAAAAGGGTGAGCACAACTAGCCCAGTAAAGAATATCATGACTAAAGATAAATAATTTATCAATAGCCTTTAATAGTAATAAATCAGAGATTTAGAACATATGGTAGATGATAAAAATTTTCAACCATAGTTGCAGCGGAACGAGCAATCCATTAGAAGAGTAAAATAGACCATAAAGTCTATTATCTTCTCCATGTTAAAAATCCACCAACAATGTTTTATCCCTGTAACATCACTCAACAGTTCCTTTCCACAATCATATGAATAACTCATAATCATAATTGTGATTCTAAAGTTTTCTTCGCACCCAAGACGAAGAATATTTTCATCACCTGTCTTTACCTGAAACATCAAAGATCATGGTTATACCAAATCACAGTTTCTGTTTATAATCATACTAACAATTTCATTTTTGCACTACGTCTCAACAGACCATCTTTGCACTACAGGCCGAAGATATTCATCAACAATTCATCTTTGCACTACAGGCCAAAGATATTCCTCAACAGTTCATATTTGCACTACAGGCCAAATATATTAATATCTCAAAGAAATATATAATCATTTCAGAATTTATATAAACAATTATAACCATGGTGATCATTTCACCTTTGCACTTAAGCTAAAGATATTCAATTATAAATTCAATGGTAATGATCATACCAGTCAACAATTTAACTTTGCACTACTGGCCAAAGAGAACCCATAGTCATGATCATACCAAAAATCTACCCATCTTTACACTCAAGTCAAACAGAAATATCATCATTAGGGTTATAAAAATGTTATATATGATAATAAAAAATAATATAATCAACATATAGTTTTAATCTCAAGAGTAATATTCATAAATCAACTATAATTTGATCAGAAAAAGAAATCAATTTTTCTGTGAATAATAACTCGTGAATAGTAACTCATGAATAGTAACTCGTGAATAGTAACTCATGAATAGTAAACTCGATACAAAAAGGTAAAAATTCTACAATAAAATACATACCAATATTTTGGTATAATGATATTGAAAGAATAATATTTCTTAAGCTTATAAACAATTTATTTTAATTGTTTACACTTTACTAAATAATGCATTTAATCATCCTAAAATGCCAAACTCATAAGATTTCATTACCAACAACCAAAACCCTCATCAAAAATTTGCATATACCTCATATAGGATTCTCAAGCCATAAAATCCTATTTTTCAATTTTTTTACTTCACATAACATATTTAATTTATTTACTCATAACTAGTCTATTTTCATAAAAAATAACAAATCAGTTCCAAAAATATTTCTTTTCTGAGATTTAGCATAATATAGTCCCATATTGAACATATATTTTTCTCAAAATTTTTAAAACTCATTTACTATTTTTCATATGGCCAAAACTGCCGAATATTTAGACATTTATCATAAATTGTACTTTTATCCAAAAATTCCGAAATTCACCGAGTACACTAATATTATATAGATGTACTCCCAATAAAAATTTTATCAATTTTAGAGTTAACCACAAGGAGTTATAAGTGGTTAATTTTAAAATAGTCTTTTCTCATAAAATTCATAACTCTTAATCTTCTATACATCCAAAAATCACCATTTTTGGACACAATCAATAAAACTCATCAAAATATCATTTCAAATTTTTCTAGAATTTTCTGAAGGTCGGAAGAAGTACGAATTGAAAAACATAATAACCCTTAAAATTCCTTACCTCAAAAGAGCAGTACTTCTGATCGGTATAAGGCTGAAAGATACTTGTGCTGAATAACAACTCTCAAAGTATCTAAATACTCACTAGAATATGCTTGACAATATAGAGAGAAAGAAAACTTGTTTCTGGTGTGATTTTTAATTATAACTTAAGCACCTATTTATAGGAAAATGCTAGAACGCTAAAGGAGACTAAAATAATAAATTAATATTATTTATTCTCTATTTTCAACACACCAACCATCAGCAATCAAAGCATGCCAAGGCTGAAAAAAAATCCCAGCAGCCCACATGTGTTCAACAACCAAAGTGGGTCCCACCCATAAATTAATAAAAGTCATTTTATTTTCCAAAACTTCAATAATTCATAGAAAATAGCCCTTTTATCAGAAAATTCGAATCTCGCAATTTTTTATAGAAAATTCAATTCTTTACAACTTTGCAGAAGAAAGTTTTTCCAAATTCCAAACAGAAATTGACCGAAATCCATAAACGGGCGATTTTACAGG
Source organism: Panax notoginseng (assembly GCA_016801055.1). Classification (NCBI taxonomy): domain Eukaryota; kingdom Viridiplantae; phylum Streptophyta; class Magnoliopsida; order Apiales; family Araliaceae; genus Panax; species Panax notoginseng. Next base: position 104,349,905 of record CM029016.1, on the reverse strand, counting down.
CTATAATCAAATTTCAGTCAAGAAATGGGGTCCACCGACACACAAAACATGTGTTAATCATTTAATACAACAAAAATACTCTTCCTCCTCATATACTCATATATCCCACATTCATTGTAAAACTATCACCATTATTATATTATTAAATATAATAATAAATTATTTTATCAGAAAAGATAAAATATCATTTTTCAATAATTGTCACTTTAAAAATTTTCTCCATCTATATCCACATAAAATTAATATTTTTCTCATCATATAAATCAATAATTAATTATTCACAAATAATATTACAGAATCACAGTACAGGCAACCAGGCCGTTCCCAGGAAAGGGGGCTTTTCAATAAAGATTTTTCCTTACTGGCGCGCAATTAGGTGACCAAATCTCTCCTTAGACAGAACTTTCTAGACATTGCCAATAATACCATCTAATAATATTATTCCAAATAATATGAATTATTGATCTGATAATGGAGATGATGTGCAGTGACAATTATTGAGCAATAATAATATAAAATATCAACGCAGCAATTATTGAATTAATAAAATAAAATATTAAACAGTAATTACTGTAACAATTATTGAGTAGTGTCTTCTTACGTAAGGATCAATAATTTAAAAATACTGTGTAAAACCGTGTGCTACTGTGCAAACACGCGTATTACTGTATTTTAACCACCGGGTATTCTAACAGTGTTAACGGTAACAACGACGCCGTTATTTATAAAAACTCAATTTTGTCGTTATCTTCATCCGACAGTTATTCTGTTATGGGGCCCACAAATGACTGCGCCGTCGTACGGATATTCCCGACAAAAAGAATATTCCACGACCAAACGAATATTCTCCGACAACAATGAATATTTTATAGCCACTTGCGTATTTTGTAAAATTTGAATATTTCACCCATAACTTTAAACTTTTATCAATTTAACCATTAACCGAATAATAATTATAAGAAAAATTAAATAATTTTATTTCATAAAATTCGGGGTCTTACAGTTGTGCTTTTTGTCATTCAAACTTATTGGGCAACCCATTTTATTCTTCCTAAATCTGTTTTGAGAGCAATTCAATCTATTTTTTGTAGATTTCTTTGGAAGGTTCTTCTCTTCTTAGCCATGGCTTTAAAGTATCTTGGAAGGACATAGCCCTTCCTTTCTGTGAAGGCGGTCTAGCAATAAAAAATCTCACTGAATGGAATTCAGCTCTCATCATTCTCCATCTTCTTAAGGTTATTTCCCCTTCTCCAACCTCCTTATGGGTTAAGTGGGTCAATTCTACGCTGCTCCTTAGAAATAATTTTTTGCATATCTCTATCCCTGTAGACTGTTCTTGGATTTGGCGTAAAATTCTAAAATTGCGTCCCATTGCCCTTAATTTCCTTAATTATAATGTTGGGAATGTGAATTTCTTCAGTCTCTGGCATGATCCGTGGTTGAATGGCCTGGCCATTAACCCATTCGCGTCGCTTCTCTCCAACACCCGAATTCCTGTGAATGCCGTATTTCCGCTATCACGTCCTTGGGTGCTTGGTCATTACCTTCTAGTAACCATCATGAGGTTATACAATTTCGAAGTTGGTTTAGTTCTCTCCCTGTTCCCTCGGCCTCTGAGGATAGAATCTTATGGGGTACTAGGGATATTAAAATAGTTAAAGCCTCCATTATCTGGGAATCTATTCAAACTCCAGCTCAGAAGGTTCCTTGGGCTCAAATGCTATGGCACTCCCTTCATATTCCTCGGTACTCCTTTACTTTGTGGAAGACTTCCTTTACCTTGTGGCAGACTTCCTACCAATGATAGATTCTCCTCTTATTCTAGTTTTTGCCCTCTAAAATGCCCTTTTTGCGAAATTCATGTTGAGACTTTTTCCCACTTGTTCTTTGAATGTAGTTATTCATCTTCTGCCCTCTCCTCTGTTCTTGTTGTTGGAGGCTGGACTAATGTCCCATTGAGGAGGGATAACCTCATGGACTTCATTATCCAATTTAGTGGAAGTAGCATTAGGTCCGATATCCTTAAGCTTGCTTTGGCTTCAACTGTTTACAAAATCTGGGCGGTTAGGAACTCCTTTGTTCACGATCAAATTAAGAAGCCTTTGGGTGTATTGGTTAGGGAGATTTTGAACGTCATCAAATCCAGGCTGTCTTCTTCTACCAAATTCCTTTTGGCTACTCAGTACCGCTCTAGTCTCAGTGTGTGGTTGTAGAGCTGCAGTTGCAGCCTGTTCTGCTTCAGTTATTGCCACAGGTGGGTCTGGTTATGTTTGTTTCATGTTTGCTTCATGATTAGATTCATGCTTTGAGCTTTGAGCTTGCTGCGATGGTTGGGAAGTTGGAGTTTTTTTTTGCTGCTTTGACGTTGTGATCTCCATACTATTATGGAGGTGGGATTTGTTATGCTGGGCTTGTACAATGCTCATGAGACTGATGAGGCTGGTGAGATTTGGCTGGGCGAGCTGGTGAGATCTGGTCTGGGTGAGCTCAATGTTCATGAACGTAACAAGGTTTGGTGAGGTGTTACCCCATGTTTTCCCTTTAGGCTGGTATGGGCGAGGTGGTGAAGCTGGGCGAGCTGGTGTGGGATTTGTGAGGTTGGGTGAGCTGGTATGGGCGTGGTGGGGCTGCTGCTGCTCTTCGAGTGCTCTTCGGGTGCCGGTGTGGGCGAGCTGGTTTGGGTCGACTGGTGTGAGGCAGCTGCTCTTCGGGTGCTAGCAACAGCTGCTTTTCGACACTTTCGGCACTTGGGTTGGGTTCAGCTGCTCTTCGGCACAGGTTGGCGAGCTGAGTTTCGGGCAGCTGCTACTCGCCACTTGCCAGCAGATTCTTTCTTTTGGCTCCTTTGGCTCTCGTTATTCATTTTATATGCACGTTTATTTTATAAATTTGTAATTCCGTTTGGTTGGTCGATGGTCTTTAGTTGTTCTTTTTGGGGGGTTGTCCCATGAGGTTCATTCTAAAGTTTCTGGGTATGCCCCTTTGCGATTGTTTAATCTCTCTTTCTTTTCTATATATACAAACAAACTTAGCAAATAAAAAATAAAAAATAAATAAATTAATCTTCGCTAAATAAGAGATTTATTGAACAAATCATTGTACGCGAGTAAACAAGCCTCCCGTTTCCTCTAGATACAGATCTCACGTGGTTGCTAAATATTTACAAAAACTAGAAAGTAAACTAGATCTATACATATCTTAGCCATTCTAGCTTTCAGGTTCAAGTTTTACAACTTTTGAACCGGTTAAAAGCTAGATCTGGCTAGATCTAGTATACATTTAGTCAATACAACATAAATATTGACTATTTACACAAAATGAACGGTTAAAAAGCCAGATCTGTGCAATACAGAGACATATATTATAGCACTTATATATATAGTAAAGCAAGAAAAGGAAGTAGATCTGAAGAGATCTTACAGTCTGGCATGAATATGACTATTGAACGGCTTTAGGCACCTCTAAACTTGATTTCCACTAGTTAAAACTTGATATGTTGTTGTCGACGCTGGGATTTTTTCCTGTTTGTGTTCTCTACCCTTTATGTGTTCTAGGTTGATTTGATCTTGCTTAAAGGTGAGATTTTTTAGAAAGACCGGCATACAATGTCGATGATTTGAAAAGTTTGATTTTAATGATTAGGCCAAATTAGACAGAGACGCCAGTTGGTATGAGTTAAATGGTTGTACCAACTCAACCAAAGTTTTGAAAGATTTTACAATATGGCCCAATATGTGACTCCGTTTAATTGGTCTTGGAAACTGAAAGTCATAGAGTTCGGGGTTTGCTTAAGCAAGGAGAAGGTGTTAGGCACCTCCCTGACTTCTGTGAAACACGGTTACCGCGTCTTTTCAATTCCCTAAGCATGTGAAGTGTGTGTGTATATGTGATGCAGATAAATGTGATCAAAGTGCTTTATTTGAAAGTAGTGCTATGCCTCTTTTGCACCTATATACAACTGATTTGACTTATTGAAAAGTTCCATTTTAAACAAAGAATGTAAAAGTGATGTTTTGAAAACAAGTTTACAAACCCTTATGCTCAAATAGGAATTGAGGCCTTTGATACTTCAATTTTATTCCATATTCGGCTTGTTTTGATTTTATTCAAGATGCAAAGCATCTTTGACAGGATATATATATATATATATATATATATATATATATATATATATATATATATATATATATAAGTGTCAGACATCTTATGGGCATGAAAGCCATTTATGTAAGCCCTAACACCACATGCATGATTTTTGTGACAACCCCAAAATAGGTCCATTCCATCCAACCCATTCTGAGTCGCCAAATACATGGTACAGAAAATAACTACAACTTTATTACAACAATTGTCGTGCAAAATACAACAACACATATGCTGTGAGTTTGGATACAAATATATACCAAATGTGGCATTGGACACCATCATGTATCAGCACCTCACAAAGGTACCTTACATAAAGGTACAGTCAAAAACTGTTTTAGAAACTAGAATCTTTGGGAAGCGCTTAAGGAAACCTTCGTACATGGGAGGCCATGCTTCTAGGTTATGATAGATATCATATGGCCACAGAATTATCCTTGGTTGACCCAATAGACCCCAAAGAAAAACGAGAAGATTACTATCATATTCTTCCCAATGGTGAGTCTTCTCTTGACTTATCATTATCTCCACTGTCTCTAATTGAGAATTATAGTTCAAACAAACACCAAGATTATATAGGTAGTGCTCGTAGATATACTCAGCACGTGGATGAGCACAACCCTGTCTTATGATGACACGAGGTTGTATGTTATTAGACATCTTGTATGATAGTGACGAAACACCCTTCCAACGTTGGGTTCGCCTCACCCTATTTTCTTCACCAAATATAACTACTAAATGATGACCACCGTTCTATTCCCTTGTTACCCCCGCTCGACCCAGCTACACTCTTATTACCTGAAAAGAATTGTGAAACAAAAGGGCACAACTAGCCCAGTAAAGAATATCATGACTAAAGATAAATAAATTATCAATAGTCTTCATCAGTAATAAATCAGAGATTTAGAACATATGGTAGATGATAAAAATTTTCAACCATAGTTGTAGCGGAACGAGCAAACCATTAGAAGAGTCAAATAGACTATAAAGTCTATTATCTTCTCCACGTTAAAAGTCCACCAACAATGTTTTATCCCTGTAACATCAATCAACAATTCCTGTCCACAATCACGTGTATAACTCATAATCGTAATTGTAGTTCTAAATTCCTTTTCTCTTCCAGGACAAAGATAATTTTTATCACCTGAAACATCAAAGATCATGGTTATACCAAACACAGTTCATGTTCATAATCATACTAATAAATTCATCTTTGCACTACGGCCCAAAGATATTCATCAACAAGTCATCTTTGCACTACAGGCCAAAGATATTCATCAACAACTCATCTTTGCACTGCCAAAGATATTCAACAACAGGTCATCTTTGCACTACAGGCCAAAGATATTCAATAACAGGTCATCTTTGCACTACGGGCCAAAGATATTCATCAATAATTCATCTTTACACTACGGGCCAAAGATATTCATCAACAAGTCATCTCTGCACTACATGCCAAAGATATTCCTCAACAGTTCATATTTGCACTACAGGCCAAATATATTCATCAACAGTTCATATTTGCAGTACAGGCCAAATATATTAATATCTCAAAGAAATATATAATCATTTCAGAATTTATATAAACAATAATTATAACCATGTTGATCAATTCAACTTTGCACTTAAGCTAAAGATATTCAATTATAAATTCAATGGTCATGATCATACCAGTCAACAGTTCAACTTTGTACTACTGGCCAAAGGGAACCCATAGTCATGATCATACCAGAAATCTACCCATCTTTACACTCAAATCAAAGAGAAATATCATCATTAGGGTTATAAAAATGTTATATATGATAATAAAAATAATATGATCAACATATAGTTTTAACCTCAAGAGTAATATTCATAAATCAACTATAATTTGGTCAGAAAAAGAAACCAATTTTGTAAGACCCCAAATTATTAATAAATGAAATTTAATTTCCTCTATTTATTATTCTGAAATAGTAAGGGTTGATTTGATTAATGTGGTTAGTTATGGGTAAAATGCGCAAATATTTCAAATAAGCAAGTGGTCCTAAAATATTCATTGTTGTCGGGGAATATTTGTTTGGTCATGGAATATTCTTGTTGTCGGGGAATATTCGTACGACGGCGCAGCCTTGTGTGGGTCCCATAACAGAAAGTGATTGGATGAAGAAAATGACAAAAACAAGTTGTTTATAAATAACGGCGTAGTTGTTACCGTTAATACTGTTGGAATACCCGGAGGTTAAAATACGGTAATACGCGTTGTTGCATAGTAGCACACGGTATTGCACCAATTATTGATTCTTACGTAAGAAGGCACTACTCAATAATTGTTACAGTAATTACTGTTCAATATTGTATTTTATTGATTCAATAATTGCTGCGTTGATATTTTATATTACTGTTGTTTTAATAATTGTCACTACACAGTATTTTCTATTATCGGAGCAATAATTCATATTATCTGAATAATATTATTAGATAACATTATTGGCAATGTCTAGAAAGTTCTGTCTAAGGAGAGGTTTGGTTATCTAATTGCGCGCCAGTAAGGAGATATCCTTATTGGAAAGCCCCCTCTTTCCTGGGAACGGCCTGGTTGCCAGTACTGTGATTCTGTAATATTATTTGTGAATAATTAATTATTGATTTATATGATGAGGAAAATATTAATTTTATGTGGATATAGATGGAGAAAATTTTTAAATGTGACAATTGTTGAAAATTAATATTTTATCTTTTCTGATAAAATAATTCAATTAAATATATTATTTTAATAATATATTAATGGTGATATTTTTTTATAATGAATGTGGGATATATGAGTATATGAGGAGGAAGAGTATTTTTGTTGCAAAAGTTGTTTAACACATGTTTTGTGTGTCGGTGGACCCCATTTCTTGACTGAAATTTGATTATAGCCTGTAAAATCACCCGTTTATAGATTTCGGTCAGTTTCTGTTTGGAATTTGGAAAAACTTCCTTCTGCAAAGTTGTACAGAATTGAATTTCCTATAAAAACTCGCGAGATTTGAATTTTCGGATAAAAAGGGCTATTTATTATGAATTATTAAAGTTCCGTAGTTCCGAAATAATTGATTTTGGAAGTTTTAATTATTTAAATTAAGAAAAACGTTTTTAATGATTTGTCACATGGTGGCTGATGTCTTGGACCAAATTAGTGGGCGTAGGAAATTTGAAAAAATAATATTATTAATTTATTAAATTTTCTGCTTTGGTGTTCTAAGTATTTTCCTATAAATAGGGTGCTTAGGTTAGAATTGAAAATCACACCAGATACTTCAGATTTCTCTCTCTTTCTCTCTCGATATATTGAGCGTATTCTTGTGAGTATTTTAGTACTTTGAGTATTTCTATACGGTGCAAGTTCTTTCAGCACTATATCCAGGCAGAAGTACTATCCTTTTGAGGTAAGGGATGTTATTTCTTCTTAAATGATATTATTTTCTTCAATATCATTATGCCGAAGTATTGATCTGAACTTTTTATCAAATTTAGAACTTTTCATGTCGGGGTCACTATTCACGAGTTACTATTCATGAGTTACTATTCACGAGTTACTATTCATGAGTTACTATTCACCGAAAAATAAAAATTTCTTCTTTTTGTCCAAATATCTATTCTGGATAATAGCTTTGATTGTATCCATGTTTTGATCATTCTTGAATTTTACTTCACTATGATTATTTAAAAGGTATTTTTGGACATGGATAAATCGAAATACGAATCCTTAATATTTATTATTTTGTTTCACTGGATTCGTTTCCTTAAAAATATTTTTCATCATCCTCAGTCCTAAATGATGATATAAATGAATATCTTTGGCCTGTAGTGCAAAGATTAATGATTTCTGATGAATATCTTTGGCCCGTAGTGCAAAGATGAACAGGTGTTGAGGTGAACATGACCAATTGATGAATATCTTTGGCCTGTAGTGCAAAGATGACTATTTGATTCAAGATATTTATTGATTGATATTACAAGGATAAAATGTTGATGATGGGCTTTTAAATTCATAGATAATCGTAGATTTCATTCTCTACGTAACTTTTCTATGAATTATGATTTTCCGCTGCGAATATTGATTTAAAACTTGTTGTCTATTGTATTCTATTAAATTTTTTTTCCTGTTGAAGACTAACGATAATTTGTTGTATATTATCTTAGTCATAATATTCTTTACTGGGCTAGTTAAGCTCACCCTTTTCCTTGTTGTTCCATTTTCTTCTCAGGAGGCGAGAATGTAGCAAGTACTAGTCGGGGTATGGAATGAAGGTTCTAGGAAGTTGTTTTAGTAGTCCTCACCAATTTTATTTTTTTTGTAAAATATTGTACCAATAATTGCAATGAGGACTTATTTGAGTGTGGATATTGTCTAGATGACAATATTTGTATTTACACTCACAGTTTTTATGTTGTATTAATAAAGTTGTAGTTGTTTCTGTACCATGTTATTGACGACTCAGAATGGGTGTTGTATACCTGTTTTGGGGGCGTCACAGTTGGTATCAGAGCTTAGGGATATGATCTCTGGCGGAGATCGGGGAATAGAACTAGGAGGGGAGAGACGAGTAAATCCTTTGCTAGTGTGTCCTACCTAAGCTTATTGTTGGTCGGTCATAATATAGGGATATTATGTGATTTGTTAGTTTGTTAAATTAACCTTTGTTTTATGGCAGTATTTGAGAATGTCGACTGAGAATGTTAACAGTGGAGTAAATGAAACCGTGGAGACACCTGTACTCACCAACGAGGAGAACGTGCAACAGGCTGGCAATGTTCCTCCTGTGAACAACACCACTGAGCAGACGGTGAACGATGAGATGTTTAGAAGCTTTTTGCGATTCATGCAAAACCAGACGAAGGAGATTCCTGTTCAAAATATAGGAAGAAACAATGGCAACGCACAGCTGGTCACAGCCAAGCAGTTCAAAGAGTTGGGACCACCAGATTCTGGGGAAAGCCGGATCCGATTAAGGCGGAGACATGGGTCAAGCAAATTACCAAGTATTTGATGTCTTGGGATGCACGAAGGAACAGAAGGTTCCATTCGCCACCTTTATGTTCCGTGGCGAGGCAGACTATTGGTGGGAGTCTGTAAAGCGTACCCATCCAGCCGCACTCAGCATGTCTTGGGAGACATTTCAGAAACTATTCAATGACAAGTACTTTCCTGAAAGTATTCGTCATATGAAGGAGGTAGAGTTTATTAGACTGGAGAAGAATAACATGACGGTGTCCCAGTACGAGGCGAAGTTTGCAGAGTTGTCCAGGTTTGCACCTCATTTGGTGGAGAATGAGGAACGTATGACGCGGATGTTTCTGAGAGGTTTGAAACCCGGCATACGTCAATATCTCATTTCTCATAAATTTTCTCTCTATTCAGATGTTGTCAACAGGGCTCAATTATTAGAGCGAGATAACGAGTACGGTCAACCGAGGGACCACAACCAGGATCATATCGGTGACAACAGTCATCAGAACAATGATAACCAGCGGAGAAAGAAGAATACGGACAAGAACGGTAACCACTCTGGTGGTAATCGTGGCTATGAAAATAGAAGAAGCGAGTCAGGAGGAGATTTTAAAAAGAGGAGATTCAACAATGACAATACGAAGACGTCAGCACCAGCAGCAACTGGTTCCAAGGGAGGAGAACGACCACCGGTCATATGCTATAAATGTGGAAAAGAGGGACATATCAGCCCAAACTGTCCACAACAGTTCAAGGTATGCTATAATTGTGGAAAGGAAGGACATATCGCTCGAGATTGTACGATAGCGAAACCAAGTTCAGCGGGGACGGTGACTCAAAAGGCTGTCCTAAAAAAGTCAAAGTCAACGGTTCTTGGAAGAGCGTTTGTCGTGACTGGTCAACATGCGAGGAACCCAAACGAGGTGATCACGGGTAAGCTAATTATAAATTTATGTGAAGTTTATACCTTACTAGATACCGGTGCTACCCATTCATTTATTTCTCCTACTTGTGCTCAACGTTTAAACTTAACTCCGAAGAAATTAGACCTTGATTTATCTGTGGAGACTCCGTTAGGGGAAACTTTCATCACATCCACTGTTTATAAATCTTGTTTGATCCAAGTTGGTACCATCACCTTACCTGTTGACCTTATCTCTTTAAAGATACTTGCATTTGACGTGATTTTAGGAATTGATTGGTTAACTACTCATCATGCCAAAATTGATTATTTTCGTAAGGTGATTAGTTTTCATATTCCTAATCAACCTGTTGTTCGAATTCAAGCAACAAAGCCATTAAAATCAATCACTGTCATATCAAGTCATAAAGCCATTCGTTTATTGAAAAATGGATGTCAAGCTTTCTTAGCCCATGTTATGGATTTAAATAAAGACACGTCAAATTTGAATAATATTCCTGTTGTTAATAACTTTCCTGACGTATTTCCTGAAGAACTTCCCGGTCTACCCCCAGAACGTGAAGTTGAATTCTTTATTGATCTTGAACCTGGTACAAAGCCCATTTTTAAAACCCCATATCGAATGGCTCCTATTGAACTTCAGGAGTTAAAAGTCCAACTACAAGAATTGTTGGACATCGGTTTCATTCGTCCTAGTACATCTCCTTGGGGTGCTCCTGTTTTATTTGTAAAGAAGAAAGACGGGAGTATGCGACTTTGTATCGATTACCAGGAAATAAACCATGTCACCATCAAGAATAGGTATCCGCTACCTCGTATTGATGACCTGTTTGACCAGTTACAAGGAGCACAATTCTTTTCAAAAATCGATCTTCGTTCTGGATATCATCAGCTGAAGGTTAAAACTGAGGATATTCCAAAGACTGCCTTTAGAACTCGGTACGGGCATTATGAATTCTTAGTCATGTCTTTTGGATTGACTAATGCTCCTGCGGCTTTCATGGATATGATGAACCGAATATTCAAGGATTATTTGGATCAGTTCGTTGTTGTCTTTATTGATGACATCCTCATATATTCCAAAAGCCGAGAAGATCATGAGCACCATTTGAAGCTGGTACTCCAAAGGATGCGTGAAAACAAGTTATATGCTAAGTTGAAGAAATGCTAGTTCTGGCTTGAGAAAGTAGCATTCCTAGGGCATGTGGTGTCGAAACATGGAGTATCTGTGGACCCGGCGAAGATTGAAGCAATACAAAGCTGGGAGCAACCGAAGACGGTGACCGATGTACGTAGCTTTCTAGGCTTAGCTGGTTATTATCGGAGATTCGTAGAAGGGTTTTCTCGAATCGCTACCCCGTTAACTCAGCTGACTCGGAAGGATATCAAATTCGTATGGAGCGAAGAATGCGAGAAAAGTTTCCAAGAGCTTAAGAGGAGACTCATTTCGGCACCTGTTCTGACAATACCATCTAGTTCGGATGGATTTGTTATCTACAACGATGCTTCAGGCAAAGGGTTAGGATGTGTTCTCATGCAACGTGGGAAAGTCATAGCCTATGCATCGCGACAACTTAAAGAATATGAGAGGAATTATCCTACTCATGATCTAGAGTTGGCAGCAGTCGTTTTCGCGCTAAAGATCTGGAGGCACTATCTATATGGGGAGAAGGTGGAGATATATTCAGACCATAAAAGCCTCAAATATTTCTTCACTAAAAAAAAACTCAACATGCGGCAACGACGTTGGCTCGAGCTGTTGAAAGATTACGACCACACTATTCAATACCATCCTGGAAAAGCAAACGTGATAGCTGACGCGTTGAGTAGAAGATCATATGCAGGAACGAGTGCGATGATGTCAAGTATACGCGTAGAACCAACTTTAATCGATAAAGCTAAAGTTGCTCAAGCTACAGACCCGGAGCTGATGCGTATGAAGAAGAAAGTGCAAGAAGGTGCTATTCCAGAAGCAAGAATCGATGAAGATGGAATACTTCGAGTCCACTCCAGACTTTGTGTTCCTAACGATTTTGATTTGAAGTACAAGATCATGATGGAGGCACACAATACACCATTTGCAATCTATCCTGGAAGTACTAAAATGTATCGTGATCTTCGACATACATTTTGGTGGAACAATATGAAGAGAGAGATTGCAAAGTTTATCTTGAGGTGTTTAACTTGTCAACGTGTAAAGGCGGAGCATCAAGTACCAAAGGGTCCATTGCAACCACTTGAGATTCCGAAATGGAAGTGGGAACACATTACCATGGATTTCGTTACGGGTCTTCCCACGGTTTCTCAAGGCATAAATGTTATTTGGGTTATAGTTGATAGATTAACCAAGTCTGCTCATTTCTTGCCGATACGGGAGACTTATTCCCTTGAACGTCTTGCTAATATGTACGTGAATGAGATTGTAAGGTTGCATGGCATGTCAGTATCCATAGTTTCGGATCGTGACCCAAGATTCACTTCAAGATTTTGGGTTAGCTTGCAAAAAGCTATGGGCACAGATTTACGGTTCAGTTCGGCATACCATCCTCAAACGGACGGGCAATCAGAGAGGACTATTCAAACTCTTGAAGACTTATTAAGACTTTGTGTCCTAGATTTCAAAGGAAGTTGGGATAAGTACCTACCATTGGTGGAATTCTCCTACAACAACAGTTATCAGGCAAGTATAGGTGTGGCTCCCTTTGAAGCATTGTATAGACGAAAGTATCGCTCTCCAGCATGTTGGGATGAGGTGGGAGAAGCAACGTTATTGGGACCAGAGTTGGTACGAATGACTACAGAGAAGATCCAAACGATTCGACAACGTATACAAACGGCACAGGATCGACAAAAGAGTTATGTGGATCTTCATCGAAAGGACGTGGAATTTGACATTGGGGATCATGTATTATTACGTGTAGCTCCATGGAAAGGAGTTACAAGATTTGGGATGAGAGGAAAGCTCAATCCACGATTTATTGGTCCATTTCAGATTCTTGACCGAGTAGGAAATGTGGCCTATAGACTCGCGTTACCTCTAAGTATGTCTCATGTTCATAATGTTTTTCATATATTTGTGCTTCGTAAATATGTGAAAGACCCGAACCACGTTATTGAGTTAGAACCGGACGAGATAGCCGAAGACTTAACGTACGAGGAGGTACCTGTCAAGATTCTGGATAGGAAGGAGCATGTCCTACGCACGAAGGTCATACCAGAAGTTAAAGTTTTGTGGAGAAACCATGCTATTGAGGAAATGACCTGGGAGTTGGAAACGGAAATGAAAGCGAGGTATCCTCATCTTTTCGAAACACCAGGTACGTATGTCAATTTCGGGGACGAAATTTCATAAGGAGGGGAGGTTGTAAGACCCCAAATTATTAATAAATGAAATTTAATTTCCTCTATTTATTATTCTGAAATAGTAAGGGTTGATTTGATTAATGTGGTTAGTTATGGGTAAAATGCGCAAATATTTCAAATAAGCAAGTGGTCCTAAAATATTCATTGTTGTCGGGGAATATTTGTTTGGTCGTGGAATATTCTTGTTGTCGGGGAATATTCGTACGACGGCGCAGCCTTGTGTGGGCCCCATAACAGAAAGTGATTGGATGAAGAAAACGACAAAAATAAGTTGTTTATAAATAACGGCGTAGTTGTTACCGTTAATACTGTTGGAATACCCGGAGGTTAAAACACGGTAATACGCATTGTTGCATAGTAGCACACGGTAATGTACCAATTATTGATTCTTACGTAAGAATGCACTACTCAATAATTGTTACAGTAATTACTGTTCAATATTGTATTTTATTGATTCAATAATTGCTGCGTTGATATTTTATATTACTGTTGTTTTAATAATTGTCACTACACAGTATTTTCTATTATCGGAGCAATAATTCATATTATCTGAATAATATTATTAGATAACATTATTGGCAATGTCTAGAAAGTTCTGTCTAAGGAGAGGTTTGGTTATCTAATTGCGCGCCAGTAAGGAGATATCCTTATTGGAAAGCCCCCTCTTTCCTGGGAACGGCCTGGTTGCCAGTACTGTGATTCTGTAATATTATTTGTGAATAATTAATTATTGATTTATATGATGAGGAAAATATTAATTTTATGTAGATATAGATGGAGAAAATTTTTAAATGTGACAATTGTTAAAAATTAATATTTTATCTTTTCTGATAAAATAATTCAATTAAATATATTATTTTAATAATATATTAATGGTGATATTTTTTTACAATGAATGTGGGATATATGAGTATATGAGGAGGAAGAGTATTTTTGTTATAAAAGTTGTTTAACACATGTTTTGTGTGTCGGTGGACCCCATTTCTTGACTGAAATTTGATTATAGCCTGTAAAATCACCCGTTTGTAGATTTTGGTCAGTTTCTGTTTGGAATTTGGAAAAATTTCCTTCTGCAAAGTTGTACAGAATTGAATTTCCTATAAAAACTCGCGAGATTTGAATTTTCGGATAAAAAGGGCTATTTATTATGAATTATTAAAGTTCCGTAGTTCCGAAATAATTGATTTTGGAAGTTTTAATTATTTAAATTAAGAAAAACGTTTTTAATGTTTTGTCACATGGTGGCTGATGTCTTGGACCAAATTAGTGGGCGTAGGAAATTTGAAAAAATAATATTATTAATTTATTAAATTTTCTACTTTGGTGTTCTAAACATTTTCCTATAAATAGGGTGCTTAGGTTAGAATTAAAAATCACACAAGAAACTTCAGATTTCTCTCTCTTTCTCTCTCGATATGTTGAGCGTATTCTTGTGAGTATTTTAGTACTTTGAGTATTTCTATACGGTGCAAGTTCTTTCAGCACTATATCTAGGCAGAAGTACTATCCTTTTGAGGTAAGGGATGTTATTTCTTCTTAAATAATATTATTTTCTTCAATATCATTATGCCGAAGTATTGATCTGAACTTTTTATCAAATTTAGAACTTTTCATGTCGGGGTCACTATTCACGAGTTACTATTCATGAGTTACTATTCACGAGTTACTATTCATGAGTTACTATTCACCGAAAAATAAAAATTTCTTCTTTTTGTCCAAATATCTATTCTGGATAATAGCTTTGATTGTATCCATGTTTTGATCATTCTTGAATTTTACTTCACTATGATTATTTAAAAGGTATTTTTGGACATGGATAAATCGAAATACGAATCCTTAATATTTATTATTTTGTTTCACTGGATTCGTTTCCTTAAAAATATTTTTCATCATCCTCAGTCCTAAATGATGATATAAATGAATATCTTTGGCCTGTAGTGCAAAGATTAATGATTTCTGATGAATATCTTTGGCCCGTAGTGCAAAGATGAACAGGTGTTGAGGTGAACATGACCAACTGATGAATATCTTTGGCCTGTAGTGCAAAGATGACTATTTGATTCAAGATATTTATTGATTGATATTACAGGGATAAAATGTTGATGATGGGCTTTTAAATTCATAGATAATCGTAGATTTCATTCTCTACGTAACTTTTCTATGAATTATGATTTTCCGCTGCGAATATTGATTTAAAACTTGTTGTCTATTGTATTCTATTAAATTTTTTTCCTGTTGAAGACTAACGATAATTTGTTGTATATTATCTTAGTCATAATATTCTTTACTGGGCTAGTTGAGCTCACCCTTTTCCTTGTTGTTCCATTTTCTTCTCAGGAGGCGAGAATGTAGCAAGTACTAGTCGGGGTATGGAATGAAGGTTCTAGGAAGTTGTTTTAGTAGTCCTCACCAATTTTTTTTTTTTTTGTAAAATATTGTACCAATAATTGCAATGAGGACTTATTTGAGTGTGGATATTGTCTAGATGACAATATTTGTATTTACACTCACAGTTTTTATGTTGTATTATAAAGTTGTAGTTGTTTCTGTACCATGTTATTGACGACTCAGAATGGGTGTTGTATACCTGTTTTGGGGGCGTCACAAATTTTGTCGTGAATAGTAACTCGTGAATAGTAACTCCGACACAAAAAGGTAGAAATTCCACAATAAAATTCATACTAATATTTCGGTATAATGATATTGAATGAATAAAATTTCTTAAATTTATAAACAATTTATCTTAATTGTTTACACTTTACTAAATAATGCATTTAATCATCCTAAAATGCCAAACTCATAAGATTTCATCACCAATAACCAAAAACCCTCATCAAAAATCTGCATATACCTCGTATAGGATTCTCAAGCCATAAAATCCTATTTTCTAATTTTCTTACTTCACATAACATATTTAATTCATTTACTCATAAATAGTCCATTTTCATGAAAAATATCAAATCAGTTCCAAAAATATTTTTTTTCTGGGATTTAGCAGAATATAGTCTCATATTAAACATATATTTTTCTCAGAATTTTTAAAACTCATTTACTATTTTTCATATGGCCAAAACCGCCGAATATTTAAATATTTATCATAAATTATACTTTTATCCAAAAATTCCAAAATTCACAGAGTACACTAATATTATATAGATATATTTCCAATAAAATTTTTATCAATTTTGGAGTTAACCACAAGGAGTTATAAGCGGTTACTTTTAAAATAGTCTCTTCCCGTAAAATTCATAACTCTTAATATATACGTCCAAAAATCACCATTTTTGGACACAATCAATAAAACTCATCAAAATATCATTTTAAATTTTTCCAGAATTTTTTGAAGGTCAGAAGAATTACGAACTGAAAAACATAGTAACCTTTAAAATCCCTTACTATCCCTTACCTCAAAATAGCAGCACTTCTGACCGGTATAAGGCTGAAGAAAACTTGCACTGATGAATAGAAACTCATAAAGTATCTAAATTCTCACAAAATATGCTTCATAATATATAGAGAGAAAGAGAGAAAGCTTATGTTTCTGGTGTGATTTTCAATTCTAACTTAGCCCTCTATTTATAGGAAAATGTTAGCACGCCGAAGCAGACTTAACCTGCAACCTGATGGCTTTACCTGCTACTATTCTCACCCACCACATTTGAATAAAAATCTCAGCACATTTCTTCACCAACCAAGAGTGGGGCCCACCAATTCTAGAATTTTCCATCAAAATGATAAACTCCAAAAATGCAACAATTTCTGAACCTGTCATCTCGTAAAATTCATAATAAATCATACGTTTATTTTTAACGGTTCAAAATTTGTGGACATATACTCAACTTATATATGTATAACATATTTAAAAATTACCACGATCCAACGGTCGGATTAAAAATTATAACCCCCTCAAAATATCTCAAAAACCCTGATTTTTAATACCTCCATTCCGACAAAAATACTGATAAAAACCTCAACATTGACTCCTTCATTTTCAACCACAAAAATATATCCCTCATTTATATCCACATAAAATAAATATTTCCTTATCATATGAATCAATAATTAATTATTCACAAATAATATTACAGAATCACATTTATGACAACCAGGCCGTTCCCAGGAAAGATGGGGTTTTCCAATAAGAATTTCTCCTTACTGGCGCGCAATTAGGTGACCAAACCTCTCCTTAGGCAGAACTTTCTAGACATTGCCAATAATACTATCTAATAATATTATTCAAATAATATAAATTATTGATCTGATAATGGAAAATACTGTGCAACAACAATTATTGAAACAACACTAATATAAAATATCAACGCAGCAATTATTGAATCAATAAAATAAAATATTGAACAGTAACTACTGTAACAATTATTGAGTAGTGGCTTCTTACGTAAAAATCAATAATTTCAAAAATACTGTGCAATACCGTGTGCTACTGTGCAATAACGCGTATTACTGTATTTTAACCACCGGGTATTCCAACAGTGTTAACGGTAACAACTACGAAGTTATTTGTAAAAACTCAAATTTTTGTCGTTTTCTTCATCCGACAGTTATTCTGTTATGGGGCCCACAAATGGCTGCGCCGTCGTACGAATATTTCTCGACAGAAAGAATATTCCACGACCAAACGAATATTCTCCGACAACAATGAATATTTTATTACCACTTATGTATTTTGAAAAAAAATTTATATATCACCCTTAACTTTAACATTTATCAATTTAACTATTTACTGAATAGGAAAATTGAATACTTTTATTTCATAAAATTCGGGGTCTTACAATCTCCTCTCCTTATGAAATTTCGTCCCCGAAATTTACGTACCTGGTATTTCGAAGAGTTGAGAATACCTTGCTTCCATTTTAGATTCTATCTCTCAGATCATCATGATTTCTCCATTGCTCATCTCCCATGATAACTTCATTTGGGTTCCTCATTTGTTGGGAAGTCATGACAACTGCCATCCCTCGAACTACTCGGCTTTGACTTGTCTGGAGCAGCATTTGGCGTCATCATTACCGTTGGAATATACTTTTCTATAGGACATATTCCTCCCTCAACTGCCTCTTCGTACTCCTCATTCATGATCTGAATCATCAATCTTCGATCCATATCGGATTCAGGTTGACCGCTATGTACAGTGTAATTCAAAACTCAATGTTGGGTTCTCCCAATTGCTTTCCAAAAAGAGAAATTCATATCATCTATTTTAGCCTTCTTAGATCGAACATCTCTTTCTACAATATCCACGTGTCATGCGGCTTTTGCCCATGCATCACTTATTCTCACTCGAACAGTTTTTTCTTCTTTCAGCTCAGATTCCATTTTTATCATTTTATACTCTGCCAAAGAATGCTTCTGTTCAAGCATCACATATCGGGTAACACAAGCTTGAATTGTTGCATCCTTTTGTTCTACGACCGCCTGTCGTTCTTCTGCCTGCTCTTCTACCTCATGAATACGATTTTGAAATTCTACATTTTGATCATATAATACCTCTAATAAACTCTCCTCAGGTACTTCTTCTTCCTCTTTTTCCTCAGTCTCAGCTGTTACCTCTGCAACTATCTCGGGTGCAACTATCAATTCTTCACTCACCACATAGATATCTCTAATTCCTTCTTCGTCTGACATCACATTATCACGGTTAGTGATTAGAGGTATCCCCACAGTCTCAGTCACTCCATTGTTAGCATTCTCAGCTACCATTCTCAAATACTGCCATAAAATAAGGGTTAATTAAACAAATTAACATATCACATAATATCCCGATATTATGACTGACCAACAAATAAGCTTAGGTAGGACACACTAGCGAAGGATTTACTCATCTCTCCCCTCCTAGTTGTATTTCCCGATCTCCGCCAGAGATCATATCCCTAAGCTCTGATACCACCTGTGACAACCCCAAAATAGGTCCATTCCATCCAACCCATTCTGAGTCGCCAAATACATGGTACAGAAAACAACTACAACTTTATTATAACAATTGTCGTGCAAAATATAACAACACATATGCTGTGAGTTTGGATACAAATATATACCAAATGTGACATTGGACACCATCATGTATTAGCACCTCACAAAGGTACCTTACATAAAGGTACAGTCAAAAACTGTTTTAGAAACTAGAATCTTTGGGAAGTGCTTGAGGAAACCTTCGTACATGGAAGGCCATGCTTCTAGGTTATGATAGATATCATATGGCCACAGAATTATCCTTGGTTGACCCAATAGACCCCAAAGAAAAACGAGAAGATTACAATCATATTCTTCCCAATGGTGAGTCTTCTCTTGACTTATCATTATCTCCACTGTCTCTAATTGAGAATTATACTTCAAACAAACACCAAGATTATATAGGTAGTGCTCGTAGATATACTCAGCAAGTGGATGAGCACAACCCTGTCTTATGATGACACGAGGTTGTATGTTATTAGACATCTTGTATGATAGTGACGAAACACCCTTCCAACGTTGGGTTCGCCTCACCCTATTTTCTTCACCAAATATAACTACTAAATGATGACCATCGTTCTATTCCCTTGTTACCCCCGCTCGACCCAGCTACACTCTTATTACCTGAAAGGAATTGTGAAACAAAAGGGTGAGCACAACTAGTCCAGTAAAGAATATCATGACTAAAGATAAATAAATTATCAATAGTCTTCATCAGTAATAAATCAGAGATTTAGAACATATGGTAGATGATAAAAATTTCCAACCATAGTTGCAGCGGAACGAGCAAACCATTAGAAGAGTCAAATAGACTATAAAGTCTATTATCTTCTCCACGTTAAAAGTCCACCAACAATGTTTTATCCCTGTAACATCAATCAACAATTCCTGTCCACAATCACGTGTATAACTCATAATCGTAATTGTAGTTCTAAATTCCTTTTCTCATCCAGGACAAAGATAATTTTTATCACCTGAAACATCAAAGATCATGATTATACCAAACACAGTTCATGTTTAAAATCATACTAATAAATTAATCTTTGCACTACGGCCCAAAGATATTCATCAACAAGTCATCTTTGCACTACAGGCCAAAGATATTCATCAACAACTCATCTTTGCACTACATGCCAAAGATATTCAACAACAGGTCATCTTTACACTACAGGCCAAAGATATTCAACAACAGGTCATCTTTGCACTACGGGCCAAAGATATTCATCAATAATTCATCTTTGCACTACGGGCCAAAGATATTCATCAACAAGTCATGTTTGCACTACAGGCCAAAGATCTCAACAGTTCATATTTGCACTACAGGCCAAATATATTCATCAACAGTTCATATTTGCAGTACAGGCCAAATATATTAATATCTCAAAGAAATATATAATCATTTCAGAATTTATATAAACAATAATTATAAATAACCATGTTGATCAATTCACCTTTGCACTTAAGCTAAAGATATTCAATTATAAATTCAATGGTCATAATCATACCAGTCAACAGTTCAACTTTGCACTACTGGCCAAAGGGAATCCATAGTCATGATCATACCAGAAATCTACCCATCTTTACACTCAAGTCAAAGAGAAATATCATCATTAGGGTTATAAAAATGTTATATATGATAATAAAAATAATATGATCAACATATAGTTTTAACCTCAAGAGTAATATTCATAAATCAACTATAATTTGGTCAGAAAAAGAAACTAATTTTGTCGTGAATAGTAACTCGTAAATAGTAATCCCGACACAAAAAGGTAGAAATTCTACAATAAAATTCATACCAATATTTCGGTATAATGATATTGAAAGAATAACATTTCTTAAATTTATAAACAATTTATCTTAATTGTTTACACTTTACTAAATAATGCATTTAATCATCCTAAAATGCCAAACTCATAAGATTTCATCACCAATAACCAAAAACCCTCATCAAAAATCTGCATATACCTCGTATAGGATTCTCAAGCCATAAAATCCTATTTTCCAATTTTCTTACTTCACATAACATATTTAATTCATTTACTCATAAATAGTCTATTTTCATGAAAAATATCAAATCAGTTCCAAAAATATTTATTTTCTGGAATTTAGCAGAATATAGTCCCATATTAAACATATATTTTTCTCAGAATTTTTAAAACTCATTTACTATTTTTCATATGGCCAAAACCGCTGAATATTTAAATATTTATCATAAATTATACTTTTATCCAAAAATTCCGAAATTCACAGAGTACACTAATATTATATAGATATACTTCTAATAAAAATGTTATCAATTTTGGAGTTAACCACAAGGAGTTATAAGCGGTTACTTTTAAAATAGTCTCTTCCCGTAAAATTCATAACTCTTAATATATACATCCAAAAATCACCATTTTTGGACACAATCAACAAAACTCATCAAAATATCATTTCAAATTTTTTTAGAATTTTCTGAAGGTCAGAAGAATTACGAACTGAAAAACATAATAACCCTTAAAATCCCTTACTATCCCTTACCTCAAAATAGCAGCACTTCTGACCGGTATAAGGCTGAAGAAAACTTGCACTGATGAATAGAAACTCACAAAGTATCTAAATACTCACAAAATATGCTTCATAATATATAGAGAGAAAGAGAGAAAGCTTATGTTTCTGGTGTGATTTTCAATTCTAACTTAGCCCTCTATTTATAGGAAAATGTTAGCACGCCGAAGCAGACTTAACCTGCAACCTGATGGATTTACCTGCTACTATTCCCACCCACCACATTTGAATAAAAATCTCAGCACATTTCTTCACCAACCAAGAGTGGGGCCCACCAATTCTAGAATTTTCCATCAAAATGATAAACTCCAAAAATGCAACAATTTCTGAACCTGTCATCTCGTAAAATTCATAATAAATCATACGTTTATTTTTAACGGTTCAAAATTTGTGGACATATACTCAACTTATATATGTATAACATATTTAAAAATTACCACGATCCAACGGTCGGATTAAAAATTATAACCCCCTCAAAAACCCTGATTTTTAATACCTCCATTCCGACAAAAATACTGATAAAAACCTCAACATTAACTCCTTCATTTTCAACCACAAAAATATACCCCTCATTTATATCCACATAAAATAAATATTTCCTTATCATATGAATCAATAATTAATTATTCACAAATAATATTACAGAATCACATTTATGACAACCAGGCCGTTCCCAGGAAAAAGGGGGTTTTCCAATAAGAATTTCTCCTTACTGGTGCCCAATTAGGTGACCAAACCTCTCCTTAGGCAGAATTTTCTAGACATTGCCAATAATACTATCTAATAATATTATTTAAATAATATGAATTATTAATCTGATAATGGAAAATACTGTGCAGCAACAATTATTGAAACAACAATAATATAGAATATCAACGCAGCAATTATTGAATCAATAAAATAAAATATTGAACAGTAACTACTGTAACAATTATTGAGTAGTTGCTTCTTACGTAAAAATCAATAATTTTAAAAATACTGTGCAATACCGTGTGCTACTGTGCAATAACGCGTATTACTGTATTTTAACCACCGGGTATTCCAACAGTGTTAACGGTAACAACTACGGCGTTATTTGTAAAAGCTCAATTTTTTGTCGTTTTCTTCATCCGACAGTTATTCTGTTATGGGGCCCACAAATGGCTGCGCCGTCGTACGAATATTTCCCGACAGAAAGAATATTCCACGACCAAACGAATATTCTCCGACAACAATGAATATTTTATTACCACTTATGTATTTTGAAAAAAAATTTATATATCACCCTTAACTTTAACATTTATCAATTTAACTATTTACTGAATAGGAAAATTGAATACTTTTATTTCATAAAATTCGGGGTCTTACAATTTTCACTATTTTGGGGCCTTAAACCTGTATAACCGTTTTAAGGCCCTGGATTTACAAGTACAAAATTTGGCAAGCTAGTTGTACAACTAAAAGTGTCCATCGTGGGAAGTAGATTTAGATCCATTAATGGGATTGTATTCTCTATAGTTCCTAGGCTCACATAATATCACATAAATAGCCAGCATAATGAATATACATAAATAAAACATATAATAATTTACTCTAAACGTTGCAAAACAAAGGATTCATCAGCCAAATCCTTGCATGCACGTAGCCAAAGTTTCCAATGTCCTCTAGATACAGATCTAGGGCCACGTGATTGCTAAATACTTACAAAAGATAAGAAAGAAAATTGGATCTTTTTTTTTGTTAATGTGGAGTTTTCCAACCGCAGTCGGACTAAGTCTCCCCACCCCAGACCAGGCTTTGCCCATAGGCTCGGCCTAAGACATGGCTCCGCCCAGAAATGTGCGATCCGTGGCCACACGGACCAGTTTTTAATTGGTCCTCACACTTGTTGCAGGCGGGGATCGATCCTAGGATGCCCGGGTTTACGGTTCACCTCAGGTCAAAACTTATCGATGCGCCAAGAAAACTGGATCTGTACGGATCTTAGCCATTCTAGCTTCTAGGTTCAAGTTTTACAACTTTTAAACCGATTAAAAGTTAGATCTGGCTAGATCCAGTACAGATCTAGTCAATAAAACTTAAATATATATATATATATATATATATATATATATATATATATATATATATATATATATATATATATATATATATATAGTACTTAGATACAATGTAAAGCAAGAAAAAGCAGCAGATCTGAAGAGATCTTACAATTAAGCGCGAGAATGACTATCGAACGGCTTTAGGCGCCTATAAACTAGATTTCCACCTATTCAAACTTGATATGTTGGTATTGGTGCCAACACTTCATGCTTCCTAAGGCTATACTCCGGGAATTGCATTCCCTCCTCGACAGATTCCTGTGGAAAGGTCCATCTCTATGCAAATTTGGAGCTAAAGTGGCATTGAAGGGGGTTTAGGTAGCAAGAACATTCTTGAATGGAATACTGCCCTGATGCTGCAACACTTCATTCAAATTATCAATTGAGATACAAAGTCTCTTTGGGCCCATTAGACTCAAGTCACCCTGAAGGACAAGTCAATCTGGCAGGTAACGGTAAGCCAAGACTGCTTTTGGACTTGGAAACAAATCCTCAAACTACGTCCCAGTGCTTTACAACATCTGAAATACATTATTGGTTATGGAAATCATACTTCCCTTTGGTATGATCCTTGGTTGAATGAAGCCCCTATCAACCCCTCTGCCACTCTATTGACCAACTCCGGGCTTCCAGCCTCTGCCAAGGTCAGCCATATGATCACAGACTCCCATTGGAATCTCCCAGCTAGCAACCACCATGAAGTAATTCTCTTTCGACAACAAGTTATGCAATTTCCTTTCCCTCCTATGCAGGATGACCAGATTTTGTGGGGCATACATGCTATCAATACTGTTACGGCTAACCAAATATGGGATTCTATCCGGGCTAGAGAACCTCAGGTGTATTGGAGCTCTATCCTTTGGCACAAACTCCATGTGCCAAGGTACTCCTTTATGATGTGGCTTGGGCAGTTAAGGAAGCTATCTACAAATGACCGAACCATCCTCTACACTTGTCAATCATGGAATTGTCTTCTGTGCAACCAATACCCAGAAACCTTTGAGCACATGTTCTTCGAATGTACCAACTCTTCGATAATAATACAAAGTGCACTTGACTTAGGAAATTGGGTTTCCATTCCAATAGCATGGAATGCTCTCATTGGATACCTAACCAACTACCAAGGCACTAAACTGACCAAGAATATTCTGAGCCTTACGGTAGCCACATGCTTCTACAAAGTTTGGGAGGCTAGGAACACAAAGATGCACAAGGGTATCATTATACCACCTCAGTCTCTTGCCAAAGACACTATAAATCTCATAAAGTCAAGACTCTCATCTAGTAAATCTTTTATTAAGGCTACTAATTGTAATCACTATTGTAATTGGTTGATAACTCACTAGAATGGTCGGGATCTCTTCCTTGTATCGTATCCTCATCTTTGACCCTTAGATGATGTTACTATATTCTGGGGTATGCCCCTTAGCCATTGTATTTTGGTCCTTTATACAACAAACAAATTTTGCAAAAAAAAAAAAACCCGAGATTCGGCAATATCTTATCTCTCATAAATTTTCTTTATATTCAGATGTTGTAAACATGGCTCAATTATTAGAGCGAGATAATGAGTAAGTTCAACCGAGGGACCACAACCAGGGTCATACCGGTGGCAGCAGTCATCGGAGCAATGACAACCAGCGAGGAGGAAAACATTCGGACAAAAGCGGTAACCACTCTGGTGGAAATCGTGGTCATGATGGTAGAAGAAGCGAGTTAGGGGGAGATTTTAAAAAGAGAAGGTACAACAATGATAACGTGAAGACGTCAACACAAACATCAACTGTTTCTAGGGGAGGAGAACGATCATCGGTCGTATGTTACAAATGCGGGAAAGAGGGACACATCTGCCTAAACTGCCCACAACAATCCAAGGTGTGTTATAACTGTGGAAAGGAAGGTCATATAACTAGAGATTATCTTGTAGTGAAACCAAGTTCATCGGGAATGGTGACTCCAAAGGCTGTCCCAGACAAGTCAAAGTCAGTGGTTCCTGGAAGGGCGTTTGTCGTGAATGCCCAAAACGCGAGAAACCCGAACGAGGTGATCACGGGTAAGCTAATCATAAACTCTTGCGAAGTTTTTATCTTATTAGATACCGATTCTATTCATTCTTTTATCTCTCCTGCTTGTGCTCAATGTTTGAACTTGACTCCGAAGAAATTAGACCTTGACTTATCTGTTGAGACTCCATTAGGAGAAACTTTCATTACATCTACTGTTTATAAATCTTGCTTGATTCAAGTTAGTACTATCACATTACCTGCCGATCTAATTTCGTTGAAAATACTTGCATTTGATGTGATTTTAGGGATTGATTGGTTAACCACTCATCATGCTAAAATTGATTATTTTCGTAAGGTTGTTAGTTTTCATAATCCTAACCAACCTGTTATGCGAATTCAAGCAACCAAACCTCTAAAGTCAATCACTGTCGTATCAAGCCATAAAGCTATTCATTTATTAAAAAACGGATGTCAAGCTTTCTTAGCCCATGTCACGGACTTGAACAAAAATACATCAGATTTGAATAATATTTCTGTTGTTAGTGAATTTCCTGACGTATTTCCTGAAGACCCTCCCGGTCTACCCCGATAACGGGAAGTTGAATTCTTTATTGACCTTGAACCTGGTACAAAGCCCATTTCTAAAACCCCATATCGAATGGCTTCTATTGAACTTCAGGAGTTAAAGGTCCAACTACAGGAGTTGTTGGACATCGGTTTTATTCGTCCTAGTACATCTCTTTGGGGTGCTCCTATTTTATTCCTAAAGAAGAAAGACGGGAGTATGCGACGTTGTATTGACTACCGGAAATTGAATCATGTCACCATCAAGAATATGTATCCGCTACCTCGCATAGATGACTTGTTCGACCAGTTGGAAGGAGCACAATTCTTTTCAAATATCGATCTTCGTTCTGGATATCATCAGCTGAAAATTAAAACTGAGGATATTCCAAAGACTGCCTTCAGAACTCGGTACGGGCATTATGAATTCTTAGACATGTCTTTTGGATTGACTAATGCTCCTGCTGCTTTCATGGATATGATGAACTTACTTTCAAGGAATATTTGGATCAATTCGTTGTTGTCTTTATTGACATCTATTCCAAAAGCCGTGAAGATGTGTTCTCATGCAACATGAGAAAGTCATAGCATATGCCTCGCGACAACTCAAAGAATATGAGAGAAATTATCCTACTCATGATCTGGAGTTGGCAGCAGTCATTTTCGCATTGAAGATTTGGAGACACTACCTGTATGGGGAGAAAGTTGAGATCTATACAGATCATAAAAGCCTCAAATATTTCTTCACCCAAAAGGAACTCAACATGCGGCAATGACGTTGGCTCGAGTTGTTGAAAGATTACTACCATACCATCCAATATCATTCTGGAAAAGCCAAACGTGGTAGCTGACGCATTGAGTAAAAGATCATATGCGGGTACGAGTGCAATATTGTTAACACAAAGGCCCATTTTATATGACTTGCAAATGATAGAGATAGAAGTAAAGGCTCCAAGCACCCACATGATGATATCAAACATACAAGTAGAACAGACTTTAATCGATAAAGTTAAAGTTGCTCAAGCTTCGGACATGGAGCTGATGCATATGAAGAAGAAAGTGCAAGAAGGTGCTATTCCAGAAGCAAGAATCGACGACGAAGGAATACTTCAAGTCAACTCCAGACTTTGTGTTCCTAACGATTCTGACTTGAAGCATAGAATCATGATGGAGGCACACAACACACCGTTTGCAATCCATCTTGGTAGTACCAAAATTTTTCATGATCTTCGACATACATTTTGGTGGAACAATATGAAGAGAGAGATCGCGGAGTTTATCTCGAGGTGTTTAACTTGTCAACGAGTAAAGGCGGAGCATCAAGTGCCAAATGGTCTATTGCAACCACTTGAGATTTCGAAATGGAAGTGGGAACACATTACTATGGATTTTGTTACGGGTCTTCCCAAGGTTTCTAAAGGCATAGATGCGATTTGGGTCATTATTGATAGATTAACCAAGTCTGCCCATTTCTTGCCTATATGGGAGACTTATTCCCTTGAACGTCTTGCTCGTATATACGTGAATGAGATTGTGAGATTGCATGGCATGCCAGTATCCATAGTTTTAGATCGTGACCCAAGATTCACTTCACAATTTTGGGTTAGTTTGGAGAAAGTTATGGGCACGGATTTACGATTCAATTCGGCATACTATCCTCAAACGGACGGGCAATCAAAGAGGACAATTCAAACTCTTGAAGATCTATTAAGACTCTGTGTCCTAGATTTCAAAGGGAGTTGGGATAAGTACCTACCATTGGTAGAATTCTCCTACAACAACAGTTATCAGGCAAGAATAGGTGTAGCTCCATTTGAAGCATTGTATGGACGAAAGTGCCGCTCTCTAATATGCTGGGATGAGGTGGGAGAAGCAACATTGTTGGGACCAGAATTGGTACGCATAACTATATAAAAGATCCAAACGATTCGACAACGTATACAAACGGCACAGGATCGACAAAAGAGTTATGCGGATCTTCATCGAAAGGACGTGGAATTTAATATTGGGGATCATATATTGTTACATATTGCTCCATGGAAGGGAGTTACAAGATTTGGGAAGAGAGGAAAGCTCAATCCAAGATTTATTGGTCCATTTGAGATTCTTGACCGAATAGGAAATGTGGCTTGTAGACTCGCTTTACCTCTAAGCATGTCTCGTGTTCATAATGTTTTTCACATATCTATGCTTCGTAAATATGTGAAAGATCCGAACCACATTATTGAGTTAGAACTAGACGAGATAGCCGAAGATTTAACGTACGAGGAGGTATCTGTTAATATCTTGGGTAGGAAAGAGCATGTCCTACGCACCAAGGTTATACCACAAGTTAACGTTTTGTGGAGAAACCATGCTATTGAAGAAATGACCTGGGAGTTGGAATCAGAAATGAAAGCGAGGTATCCTCACCTTTTCGAAACACCAGGTATGTACGTCAATAAGGTGTTAATTTGATATAATGCTTTGGTTATGGGTGAAATGTGCAAAAATTTCAAAATAAGCAAGTGGTTATAAAATATTCTTTATAGTCGGGGAATATTCGTTTGGTCGTGAAATATTCTTTCTGTCGGGGAATATTCGTAGAACGGCACAGCCATTTGTGGGCCCCATAACGAAAAACGGTCGGAATTGATTCTTACGCGTGGTTGCACAGTAACACACGGTATTACACAGTATTTTTGAATTATTGATTCTTACGTAAGAATGAACTACTCAATAATTGTTACAATAATTACTGTTCAATATTTTATTTTATTGATTCAATAATTGCTACGTTGATATTTTATATTATTATTATTTCAATAATTGTCACTGCACAGTATCTCCATTATCAGATCAATAATTCATATTATTTGAATAATATTGTTAGATATATCATTATTGGCAACGTCTAAGGAAGTTCTGTCTAGAAAAGGGGTTTGGCCACCTAATTGCGCTCCAATAAGGAGAAATTTTTATCGGAAAGCCCCCTCTTTCCTGGGAACAACCTGGTTGTCATAATTGTGTTTCTGTAATATTATTTGTGAAATATTTATTTTATGTGGATATAAAAGATGGATATATTTTATGTGGACATAAATGAAGAAATTAATGCTGAGGTGTTTTATCAGTATTTTGTCAGAATAGAGGTTTTGAAAATCGTCCGTATGTGGATTTCGAGCATTTTTCGTTTGGAATTTGGAAAAACTTAAATCTACAAAGTTGTAGAGAATTTAATTTCCTATATTCAGACATAAAATTCGTATTTTTTATGATAAAAAGACTATTTATTATGAATTATTGAAGTTTCAAAAATAAATATTTTTATTAAAAATATGGCGGGCCCCACTTTTGGTTGGTGAGAAATGAAATGTGCTGGAATTTATTTTCAAAAGTGGTGGGCGTGAATAGTAGCAGGTAAAACCATCAAGTAGTAGGTTTGGCATTCTAAGCATTTTCCTATAAATAGGGTGGTGCTTAGTTAGAATTGAAAATCACACCAGAAATAAGTTTTCTCTCTTTCTCTCTCTATATTATCAAGCGTATTTTGTGAGTATTTAGATACTTTGTGTAAGACCCCGAATTTTATGAAATAAAAGTATTCAATTTTTCTTATAATTACTATTTAGTAAATGGTTAAATTGATAAATGTTAAAGTTAAGGGTGATATATGAATTTTTTTTCGAAATACACAAGTGGTTATAAAATATTCATTGTTGTCGAGGAATAATCGCTTGGTCGTGGAATATTCTTACTGTAGGAGAATATTCGTACGACGGCGCAGCCTTGTGTGGGCCCCATAACAGAAAACGATTGGATGAAGAAAACGACAAAAATAAGTTGTTTATAAATAACGGCGTAGTTGTTACCGTTAATACTGTTGGAATACCCGGTGGTTAAAACACGGTAATACGCGTAGCACACGGTATTGCACCAATTATTGATTCTTACGTTAGAAGGCACTACTCAATAATTGTTACAGTAATTACTGTTCAATATTATATTTTATTAACTCAATAATTGCTGCGTTGATATTTTATATTACTGTTGTTTCAATAATTGTCACTATGTAGTATTTTCTATTATCGGAGCAATAATTTATATTATCTGAATAATATTATTAGATAACATTATTGGCAATGTCTAGAAAGTTCTGTCTAAGGAGAGGTTTGGTCATCTAATTGCGCGCCAGTAAGGAGAGATCCTTATTGGAAAGCCCCCTCTTTCCTGGGAACGGCCTGGTTGCCAGTACTGTGATTCTGTAATATTATTTGTGTATAATTAATTATTGATTTATATGATGAGAAAAATATTGATTTTATGTGGATATAGATGGAGAAAATTTTTAATGTGACAATTGTTGAAAATTAATATTTTATCTTTTTCTGATAAAATAATTCATTTAAATATATTATTTTAATAATATATTGATGGTGATATTTTTACAATGAATGTGGAATATATGAGTATATGAGGAGGAAGAGTATTTTTGTGGCATTAAATGATTAACACATGTTTTGTGTGTTGGTGGACACAATTCTTGACCGAAAATTTATTATTGACTGTAAAATCACCCGTTTGTGGATTTCGGTTAATTTCTGTTTGGAATTTGGAAAAATTTTCTTCTGCAAAGTTGTAGAGAATTGAATTTCCTATAAAAAAACGCGAGATTCGAATTTTCTGATAAAAGGGCTATTTATTATGAATTATTGAAGTTCTGAAGTTCCGAAATAATTGATTTTTGGAAGTTTTAATTATTATTTTAAATAAAAACGTTTTTTGGCATTTAAGTGGGCTAACATGTGTTATGAATGAGCTGAAATCAGATTCCTTGGTGATGGGCTTGAATATTTGGTAAATATTAATATTTTATTAAATTTTCTGCTTTGGTGTCCTAAGCAATTTCCTATAAATAGGGTGCTTAGGTTAGAATTGAAAATCACACCAGAAACTGAAGTTTTTTCTCTATTTCTCTCTCGATATATTGAGCGTATTCTTGTGAGTATTTTGATACTTTGAGTGTTGCTATACGGTGCAAGTTCGTTCAGCGTTATTCCAGTCAGAAGTACTGCTCTTTTGAGGTAAGGAATAGTAAGGGATGTTATTTTTTTTATCAATGATATTATTTCTTTTAATATCATTATACCGGAATATTGGTAAGATTTTTCTTGTAAAATTCTTATCTTTTCATGTCGGGGTTACTATTCACGAGTTACTATTCATGAGTTACTATTCACGAGTTACTATTCATGAGTTACTATTCACGAGCTACTATTCATGAGTTACTATTCATGAGTTACTATTCACGAGTTACTATTCATGAGTTACTATTCACGAGTTACTATTCACGGGTTACTATTCACGGGTTACTATTCATGACAAAATTGGTTTCTTTTTCTAACCAAATTATAGTTGATTTATGAATATTACTCTGGAGATTAAAACTATATATTGATTATATTATTTTTATTATCATATATAACATTTTATAACCTTGATGTTGAAATTCTCTTTCACTAGAGTGTAAAGATGGGTAGATTATTGGTATGATCATGACTAGGGTTCTCTTTGGCCAGTAGTGAAAAGTTGAATTGTGACTGGTATGATCATGACCATTGAATTTATATTAAATATCTTTAGCTTAAGTGAAAATGTGAATTTATCAACATGGTTATAATTATTGTTTATATAAATTCTGAAATGATTATGTATTTCTTTGATATATGAATGTCTTTGGCCTGTAGTGCAAAGATGACCTGTTGTTGAATATCTTTTGGCCTGTAGTGCAAAGATGAACTTTTGATGAATATCTTTGGCCTGTAGTGCAAAGATGAATTTATTAGTGTGATTATGAACAGGAACTGTGACTTGGTATAATCATGATCTTTGATGTTTCAGGTAAAGACAGGTGATGAAAATTATATTCGTCCCGAATGCGAAGAGAAATTTAGAACTACAATTATGATTATGAGTTATTTATATGATTGTGGAAAGGAACTGTTGATTGATGTTATAGGGATAAAACATTGTTGGTGGACTTTTAACATGGAGAAGATAATAGACTTTATGGTCTATGTGACTCTTCTAATGGATTGCTCGTTCCGCTGCAACTATGATTGAAAAATTTTATCATCTACCATATGTTCTAAATCTCTGATTTAATTCTGTTGAAGGCTATTGATAATTTAATTATCTTTAGTCATGATATTCTTTACTGAGCTAGTTGTGCTCACCCTTCTGTTTCACAATTCCTTTCAGGTAATAAGAGTGTAGCTGGGTCGAGCGGGGGTAACAGGAGAATAGAACGGTGGTCATCATTTAGTAGTTATATTGGTGAATCATCTAGGGTGAGGTGAATTTAACTTGGAAGGGTGTTTTGCCACTATCTTACAGGATGTATAATGACATACAACCTCGTGTCATCATAAGACAAGGTTGTGCTCATCCACTTGTTGAGTATATTTACGAGCACTACCTATATAATCTTGGTGTCTGTTTGAAGTATAATTCTCAATTAGAGACAGTTGAGATAATGATAAGTCAAGAGAAGACTCACCATTGGGAAGAATATGATAGTAATCTTCTCGTTTTTCTTTGGGGTATATTGGGTCAACCAAGGATAATTCTGTGGCCATATGATATCTATCACAACCCAGAAGCATGGCCTCCCATGTACAAAGGTTTTCTTGAGCACTTCCCAAAGATTCTAATTTCTAAAACAGTTTTTGACTATACCTTTATGTAAGGTGTGTAAGACCCCAACTTTTATAAATAAAGATGAATTTTCTATAAATATCATTTTTGAATATTATGGAGTTAATTTGATATAATGTTATAGTTGTGGGTAATATTTATAAATTTTGCAAAGTACGCAAGTTGTTATATAATATTCGATTGGTCGGGGAATATTCGTTTTAACAGGGAATATTCGTACAACGACACAATCATTGGTGGACCCCACAACGGAATTATTGTCGGATTGAAAAAACGACAAAAATATTTTATTAATAATAACGGCAGAAATTTTACCATTGTTACTGTTGAACTACTCGGTAGTAAAAGTACAGTAATACGTGTGGTTGCATAGTAGCACACGGTATTGATTATTAATGCTTATGTGAGAAGTCACTCAGTTTGATTCAATTATTGTCAGTTAATAATATGAATTATTTAGCGATAATGACGTTTTGTTTTATTCGTATTATTAACATAATAAAACAGAAATATCTTTTTATATAAAACAGAATACTTTATTAAAGTTATTCTATAAATAGAATATATTATATTTTATTTAAAAGATTTTTCTTTAAATATGGACCGTCAGATTAAAGTAATCAATCTGGACCGTTCATGGATTAGTTACTATGCATTCTATTTTTCTATAAATAGCAGCTCATTCCTTCATTATTTCTTACGAATTCACTGAACTCTAGAGAGAGAAACTATAGAGAGAAACTATAGAGAGAGAGAAGAAGAGTATTCTGCTACTTAACTACTTCCTTATTTCAGCTCGTCTTTAAAACGGTAAGGGGTGTTATTCTTTCTTATTCATGAAGAGAACTGTTGTTATTCCATTTCTTATTATTCTGTTGGAATAACCTGTATACGCGGTCTACCCTATACTTGGTGACATTCTTTTATTATTCTGTTGGAACATCCTGTCTGTGTGTTTTACACCGGACCTGGTTCCGTTTTTATTATTATTCTGTTGGAACATCCTGTCTGTGTGTTTTACACCGGACCTGGTTCCGTTTTTATTATTATTCTGTTGGAACATCCTGTCTGTGTGTTTTACACCGGACCTGGTTCCGTCTTGCTATTATTCTGTTGGAACATCCTGTCTGTGTGTTTTACACCGGACCTGGTTCCATTATTTATTATTCTGTCGGAATATCCTGTCTGTGCGTTTACGCCGGGCCTGGTTCCATTATTTATTATTCTGTTGGAATAACCTGTCTGTGCGGTCTATCGCATGCATGGTGATTTCTTTTGTTATTCCATTCTTTATTATACTCAGTTGGTTAAGTTTTGACTTCTATACTCCATGAAATTTGTGGAATATCCTTGATATTTGCGTTTCATCTAGTATCTATTCATGAAAATATTCTCCTGATCATTCTTGAATTTTACTCCACAAAGCAGTATCATGTTGACAATTTGGACGTTGTTAATTCTTGGATAAATTAATTCTTGAACTTGTTTTATTGAATTCTTATATCATTGTCATCATCCTCATGTTTATAAAATGTTGAAAGTCATCTGTGGCCTGTAGTGCATAGATGGACTTGGTATGATTATGACCAGGGATTATTCGGTATAATCATGACCGTAATGTTACAAATGATGTGGTAAAAGTCCTCATTGGCCCGTAGTGCATTGATGGACAGTTGTTGGCATGATCATGACCATTAATGAATACACGAATATCCTTGGCCGTAGTGCAGGGGTGATTCGATGAGGGATGATGTGAATTATTTATTAAGCTGAGTCTCAGCGATAAAAGTGTTGAAAAACTTTTTAAATCATAAAAGATAGTAGAGTTTATTTTCTACTTGACTCTTTTAATGGATTGCTTGTTCCGCTGCAGTTAAACTTGATGTCTATTATATTTTATCAGTTTAACATTGTTGAAGGCTAATGATAATTTATTCTGCATTATCTTAGTCATAATATTTCTTACTGGGCTAGTTGAGCTCACCCTTTCTTTCACTGTTCTCTTCAGGAAATGAGAACGTAGCTGGGGCAAGTCGGGGAACGGAGTGATGGTCCGAATGATAGTATTAGTTAGCAGTCCTCACTATTCTATGTAATGGTGTGTTAATAAATGTAATGAGGACTCCTTTTGAGTATGAATACTCTCTAGAAGATAATATTTGTATTCAAACTCACAGTTTATGTTTTGTCGTATTGTACACGACAGTTGTATTAGTAAGTTGTATTTGTATTTTGTACTATGTATCTGACGACCCAAGATGGGTGATGTATACCTAATTTTGGGGGCGTCACAGTTGGTATCAGAGCTTAGGGATATGATCCCTGGCTAAGATGTGAGAATAGAACTAGGAGGGGAGAGACGGGGAATTCCTTCGCTAGTATGACCTACCTAAGTTTATTTGCATGGTATTTAATTGGTCGGTCATAATATAAGGATAATATATGACATATCAATTAAATTTTATTTTGTGGCAGTATCTGAAAATGGCATCTGAGAATGTTGAGAATAGCAATGGAGCACAGACGATTATTGATTCACCACATATCAATAATCAGGATAATGTTCATCAGGAAGGTGACAATCCTCATGCAAACAACAACACTGACCAGATGATGAATGATGGAATGTTCAGAGGTTTTATGCAATTCATGCAACAACAGGTGAAAGCGGCTCCTGTCCACAACGTAGGTGGAAATACTGGAAACTCTCAGGCGGTCACCGCTAAACAGTTTAAGGAGCTGGGACCACCGGAGTTTAAGGGAGAACCCAAACCACTTGTAGCTGAAACATGGATAAAGCAGATCACCAAGATATTTGATGTCTTGGGTTGCTCCGAGGAGCAAAAGGTTCCCTTTGCCGCCTTTATGTTGCGAGGAGAGGCAGATTACTGGTGGGAATCGATAAAGCGTACTCAACCTGCCGCACTGAAGATGTCTTGGGAGAAGTTCCAAGAGCTGTTTAACGACAAATACTTTCCCGAGAGTATTCGTCACATGAAGGAGGTGGAGTTCATCAAATTGGAGCAGAATAATATGACCGTGTCGCAGTACGAGGCAAAATTTGCGGAGTTATCCCGGTTTGCGTCCCACCTGGTGGATAATGAAGAAAGAATGACGCGGATGTTTTTAAGAGGTTTGAAGCCGGAGATACGTCAACATCTTGTTTCTCATAAATTGTGTTTGTATTCAGATGTTGTAAATAGGGCTCAGTTGGTGGAGCGCGATAACGAGACAACGCAACCAAAAGAGAGCAGCCGGCAAAATGATAATACCAGTGAAAGCAGTCATCGAAGCGGTGACAACAAGCGTGGAGGGAATCAACAGGCCAGAAATGGTAACCACTTCGGTGGTAATCAGGGCCAAAATAATAAGAATGGGCATTTCAAGAAGAGGAGATTCAACAATGATGGAAAGACGTCAGCACCAGCACCTGTCGTTAAGGAAGGAGAACGACCACCTATCATATGTTTCAAATGCGGAGGGGAGGGGCACATCAGTCCAAACTGCGCGATGCCGTCCAAAGCATGTTATAATTGTGGAAGAGAAGGTCATTTAGCCCGATTTTGTCGTTTACCGAAGACAAATTCAGCTAGGATGGAGGCACCAAAGGCCGTCCCAGAAAAGTCAAAACCGGTTGTGCAAGGGAGAGCGTTTGTTGTGAACTCCCAGAAAGCAAGGAACCCGAATGAGGTCATCACGGGTAAGCTTATCATAAACTCTAACGAAGTCTATACTTTATTTGATACCGGTTCTACCCATTCTTTTATTTCTCCTACTTGCGCTCATCGATTAAATTTGATTCCGGAGAAATTAGACTTTGACTTAGCAGTTGAAACTCCATTGGGAGAAACCTTCATTACATCCACGGTTTATAAGTCTTGTTTGGTTCAAGTTGGTACCCACACATTACCTGTCGATCTTATTTCATTAAAAATACTTGCATTTGACGTGATTCTAGGGATTGATTGGTTAACTACTCATCATGCAAAAATTGATTGTTTTCGTAAGGTTGTTAGCTTTCATATTCCTAATCGACCTATTATGCGAATTCAAGCAACCAAACCATTAAAATCAATCGCTGTCATCTCAAGCCATAAAGCTATTCGTTTATTGAAAAACGGATGTCAAGCTTTCTTAGCTCATGTCACAGATCTAAACAAAAATACGTCAGCTTTGAATGATATTTCTGTTGTTAATAAATTTCCTGACGTATTTCCCGAAGAACTTCCTGGCCTACCCCCAGAGCGTGAAATTGAATTTTGTATCGACCTTGAACCCGGTACAAAACCCATTTCCAAAGCCCCATATCGAATGGCTCCTATTGAACTTCAGGAGTTAAAGACCCAACTGCAGGAATTGTTAGACATTGGTTTTATTCGTCCTAGTACTTCTCCTTGGGGTGCTCCTGTTCTGTTCGTGAAGAAGAAAGATGGGAGTATGCGACTTTGTATTGATTATCGGGAGTTGAATCATGTCACCATCAAAAATAGGTACCCATTGCCACGTATTGATGACCTGTTTGACCAGTTGCAAGGAGCACAATTCTTTTCAAAGATCGATCTTCGTTCTGGATATCATCAGCTGAAGGTTAGAACTGAGGATATTCCAAAGACTGCCTTCATAACTCGGTATGGGCATTATGAATTCTTAGTTATGTCTTTTGGATTGACTAATGCTCCTGCTGCCTTCATGGATATGATGAACAGGGTATTCAAGGAATATTTGGATCACTTTGTGGTCGTCTTTATCGATGACATCCTTGTTTATTCCAAAAGCCGTGAAGATCATGAGCAACACTTGAGGTTGGTACTCCAAAAGCTTCGTGAATACAAACTTTATGCCAAGTTGAAGAAATGCGAGTTTTGGCTGGAAGAGGTAGCATTCCTTGGGCACGTAGTATCAAGCCGTGGTATATCGGTTGACCCGGCAAAGATTGAAGCTATTCAAAGCTGGAGCAACCTAAATCAGTGACTGAAGTACGTAGCTTTCTTGGTTTAGCTGGTTATTATCGGAGATTCGTGGAAGGATTTTCTCGAATCGCTACTCCATTAACTCAGCTGACTCGGAAAGATACAAAGTTCGGTTGGAGCGAAGAATGTGAGCAGAGTTTTCAAGAACTCAAGAGGAGACTCATTTCAGCACCTGTTCTAACAATACCATCTGGCTCGGAGGGATTTGTCATCTATAGTGATTCTCATGTAACATAGAAAAGTCATAGCCTATGCATCAAGACAACTCAAGGAATATGAGAGGAATTATCCTACTCATGATCTAGAGTTGGCAGCTGTTGTCTTTGCACTTAAAATTTGGAGGCATTACTTGTACGGGGAGAAGGTGGAGATCTTTACGGATCATAAAAGCCTTAAATATTTCTTCACTCAAAAGGAACTCAACATGCGACAACGACGTTGGCTTGAACTGTTGAAAGATTATGATCATACCATTCAATATCATCCTGGAAAAGCGAACGTGGTAGCTGACGCATTGAGTAGAAGATCATATGCAAGTACGAGTGCGATATTGTCAACACAAAGACCCATTTTGTGTGATTTGCAAAGGATGGAGATAGAGTTAAAGACTCCAGGGACCCATGTGATGATGGCGAATATACGAGTAGAACCGACTTTAATCGATAAAGTTAAAGCTGCTCAAGCTACAGACCTGAAGCTGATGCGTATGAGGAAGAAAGTGCAAGAAGGTGCTATGCCGGAAGCAAGAATCGATGAAGAAGGAATACTACGAGTCAACTCCAGACTTTGTGTTCCTAACAACCCTGATTTAAAGTATGAAATCATGATGGAGGCGCACAACACACCGTTTGCAATCCATCCTGGAAGTACCAAAATGTATCATGATCTTCGTCATACATTTTGGTGGAGCAATATGAAGAGAGAGATAGCGTTGTTTATCTCAAGGTGTCTAACTTGTCAACGAGTCAAAGCGGAGCATCAAGTACCAAAAGGTCCATTGCAACCACTTGAAATTCCAGAATGGAAGTGGGAGCACATTATTTCGTTACCGATCTTCCTAAGGTTTCTCAAGGTATAGATGCGATTTGGGTCATTATTGATAGATTGACCAAGTCTGCTCATTTCTTACCGATACGAGAAACTTATACACTTGAACGTCTTGCTCGTATGTACATAAACGAGATTGTAAGACTGCATGGTATGCCAGTATCCATAGTTTCTGACCGAGACCCAAGATTCACTTCACGATTTTGGGTTAGTTTACAAAAAGCTATGGGCACGGAGTTACGATTTAGTTCAGCATATCATCCTCAGACGGACGGACAATCAGAGAGGACTATTCAAACTCTTGAAGATCTATTAAGACTCTGTGTCTTTGACTTCAAAGGAAGTTGGGACAAGTTCTTACCATTGGTGGAGTTTTCCTACAACAACAGTTATCTAGCAAGTATTGGCATGGCTCCATTCGAAGCATTGTATGGAAGAAAATGTCGTTCTCCAGTATGTTGGGATGAGGTGGTTGAAGCAACGTTGTTGGGACCGGAGTTGGTACGTATGACTACAGAAAAGATTCAAACGATCCGACAACGTATAAAAACATCACAAGATCGACAAAAGAGTTATGCTGATCTTCATCGAAAGGACGTGCAATTTGATGTAGGAGATCATGTGTTCTTACGTGTTGCTCCATGGAAAGGAGTTACGAGATTTGGAAAGAGAGGAAAGCTCAATCCTCGATTCATCGGTCCATTTTTAATCCTCGATCGAGTAAGAACTGTGGCTTATAGACTCGCTTTACCGCCAAGTATGTCTCGTGTTCATAACATTTTTCACATATCCATATTACGCAAATATGTGGAAGACCCGAACCACATTATTGAGTTATAACCGGACGAAATAGCGGAGGATTTGACGTATGAAGAAGTTCCTGTTCAAATCTTGAATAAGAAGGAACATATTCTACGCTCCAAGGTTATACCTCAAGTCAAAGTTTTGTGGAGAAACCACGATGTTGAGGAAATGACCTGGGAGTTAGAATCTGAAATGAAATCAAGGTATCCTTACCTCTTCGACATACCAGGTACGTACCCTAATTTCGAGGGCGAAATTTCATAAGAAGGGGAGGTTGTAAGACCCCAACTTTTATAAATAAAGATGAATTTTCTATAAATATCATTTTTGAATATTATGGAGTTAATTTGATATAATGTTATAGTTGTGGGTAATATTTATAAATTTTGCAAAGTACGCAAGTTGTTATATAATATTCGATTGGTCGGGAAATATTCGTTTTAACAGGGAATATTCGTACAACGACACAATCATTGGTGGACCCCACAACGGAATTATTGTCGGATTGAAAAAATGACAAAAATATTTTATTAAAAATAACGGCGGAAATTTTACCATTATTACTGTTGAACTACTCGGTAGTAAAAGTACAGTAATACGTGTGGTTGCATAGTAGCATACGGTATTGATTATTAATGCTTATGTGAGAAGTCACTCAGTTTGATTCAATTATTGTCAGTTAATAATATGAATTATTTAGCGATAATGACGTTTTGTTTTATTCGTATTATTAACATAATAAAACAGAAACATCTTTTTATATAAAACAAAATACTTTATTAAAGTTATTCTATAAATAGAATATATTATATTTTATTTAAAAGATTTTTCTTTAAATATGGACCGTCAGATTAAAGTAATCAATCTGGACCGTTCATGGATTAGTTACTATGCATTCTATTTTTCTATAAATAGCAGCTCATTCCTTCATTATTTCTTACGAATTCACTGAACTCTAGAGAGAGAAACTATAGAGAGAAGCTATAGAGAGAGAGAAGAAGAGTATTCTGCTACTTAACTACTTCCTTATTTCAGCTCGTCTTTAAAACGGTAAGGGGTGTTATTCTTTCTTATTCATGAAGAGAACTGTTGTTATTCCATTTCTTATTATTCTGTTGGAATAACCTGTATACGCGGATCTACCCTATACTTGGTGACATTCTTTTATTATTCTGTTGGAACATCCTGTTTGTGTGTTTTACACCGGACCTGGTTCCGTTTTTATTATTATTCTGTTGGAACATCCTGTCTGTGTGTTTTGCACCGGACCTGGTTCCGTTTTTATTATTATTCTATTGGAACATCCTGTCTGTGTGTTTTACACCGGACCTGGTTTCGTCTTGTTATTATTCTGTTGGAACATCCTGTCTGTGTGTTTTACACCGGACCTGGTTCCATTATTTATTATTCTGTCGGAATATCCTGTCTGTGCATTTACGCTGGACCTGGTTCCATTATTTATTATTCTGTTGGAATAACCTGTCTGTGCGGTCTATCGCATGCATGGTGATTTCTTTTGTTATTCCATTCTTTATTATACTAAGTTGGTTAAGTTTTGACTTCTATACTCCATGAAATTTGTGGAATATCCTTGACATTTGCGTTTCATCTAGTATCTATTCATGAAAATATTCTCCTGATCATTCTTGAATTTTACTCCACAAAGCAGTATCATGTTGACAATTTGGACGTTGTTAATTCTTGGATAAATTAATTCTTGAACTTGTTTTATTGAATTCTTATATCATTGTCATCATCCTCATGTTTATATTCTGTTGAAAGTCATCTGTGGCCTGTAGTGCATAGATGGACTTGGTATGATTATGACCAGGGATTATTCGGTGTAATCATGACCGTAATGTTATAAATGATGTGGTAAAGGTCCTCATTGGCCCGTAGTACATTGATGGACAGTTGTTGGCATGATCATGACCATTGATGAATACACAAATATCCTTGGCCCGTAGTGCGTGGAATTTGTGGGCGTGACCCTAACGAATATCCTTGGCCGTAGTGCAGGGATGATGTGAATTATTTATTAAGCTGAGTCTCAGCGATAAAAGTGATGAAAAACTTTTTAAATCATAAAAGATAGTAGAGTTTATTTTCTACTTGACTCTTTTAATGGATTGCTTGTTCCGCTGCAGTTAAACTTGATGTCTATTATATTTTATCAGTTTAACATTGTTGAAGGCTAATGATAATTTATTCTGCGTTATCTTAGTCATAATATTTCTTACTGGGCTAGTTGAGCTCACCCTTTCTTTCACTGTTCTCTTCAGGAAATGAGAACGTAGCTGGGGCAAGTCGGGGAACAGAGTGATGGTCCGAATGATAGTATCAGTTAGTAGTCCTTACTATTCTAAGTAATGGTGTGTTAATAAATGTAATGAGGACTCCTTTTGAGTATGAATACTCTCTAGAAGATAATATTTGTATTCAAACTCACAGTTTATGTTTTGTCGTATTGTACACGACAGTTGTATTAGTAAGTTGTATTGGAATTTTGTACTATGTATCTAACGACCCAAGATGGGTGATGTATACCTAATTTTGGGGGCGTCACAAGGTGTCATTGTGAGGTGATGTCCACGGTTGGAACATGAGTCACATTTGCTATATATTTGTATCCAAACTCACAGCATATGTGTTGTTGTATTTTGCATGATAATTGTTGTAATAAA
This sequence comes from Panax notoginseng, assembly GCA_016801055.1. Classification (NCBI taxonomy): domain Eukaryota; kingdom Viridiplantae; phylum Streptophyta; class Magnoliopsida; order Apiales; family Araliaceae; genus Panax; species Panax notoginseng. The sequence goes on along the minus strand of CM029016.1, from coordinate 104,307,133 downwards.
GTTGTAGTTGTTTTCTGTACCATGTATTTGGCGACTCAGAATAGGTTGGATGGAATGGACCTATTTTGGGGGCGTTACATTTGGTATCAGAGCTTAGGGATATATGATCTCTGGCGGAGATCGGGGAATAGGACTAGGAGGGGAGAGACGAGTAAATCCTTCGCTAGTGTGTCCTACCTAAGCTTATTTGTTGGTCAGTCATAATATCGGGATATTATGTGATATGTTAATTTGTTAAATTAACCTATGTTTTTAAAGCTGTATTCTAGAATGATATCTGAAATACAGGAGATGAGCAATGGAGAAATTATGATGACAGGAAAGATGGAATCTGAAATGAAAGCAAGGTATTCTCAACTCTTTGAAATACCAGGTACGTAAATTTCGAGGACGAAATTTCATAAGGAGGGGAGATTGTAAGACCCCGAATTTTATGAAATAAAAGTATTCAATTTTTCTTCTAATTACTATTTAGTAAATGGTTAAATTGATAAATGTTAAAGTTAAGGGTGATATATGAATTTTTTTTCGAAATATACAAGTGGTTATAAAATATTCATTGTTGTCGGGGAATATTCGCTTGGTCGTGAAATATTCTTACTGTCGGAGAATATTCGTACGACGGCGCAGCCTTGTGTGGGCCCCATAACAGAAAACGATTGGATGAAGAAAACGACAAAAATAAGTTGTTCATAAATAACGGCGTAGTTGTTACCGTTAATACTGTTGGAATACCCGGTGGTTAAAACACGGTAATACGCGTAGCACACGGTATTGCACCAATTATTGATTCTTACGTAAGAAGGCACTACTCAATAATTGTTACAGTAATTACTGTTCAATATTATATTTTATTGACTCAATAATTGCTGCGTTGATATTTTATATTACTGTTGTTTCAATAATTGTCACTATGCAATATTTTCTATTATCGGAGCAATAATTCATATTATCTGAATAATATTATTAGATAACATTATTGGCAATGTCTAGAAATTCAACATTATTGGCAATATCTGAATAATTCTATTATCGCCAGTAAGGAGAGATCCTTATTGGAAAGCCCCCTCTTTCCTGGGAACGGCCTGGTTGCCAGTACTGTGATTCTATAATATTATTTGTGTATAATTAATTATTGATTTATATGATGAGAAAAATATTGATTTTATGTGGATATAGATGGAGAAAATTTTTAATGTGACAATTGTTGAAAATTAATATTTTATCTTTTTCTGATAAAATAATTCATTTAAATATATTATTTTAATAATATATTGATGGTGATATTTTTACAATGAATGTGGAATATATGAGTATATGAGGAGGAAGAGTATTTTTGTGGCATTAAATGATTAACACATGTTTTGTGTGTTGGTGGACACAATTCTTGACCGAAAATTTATTATTGACTGTAAAATCACCCGTTTGTGGATTTCGGTCAATATCTGTTTAGAATTTGGAAAAACTTTCTTCTGTAAAGTTGTAGAGAATTGAATTTTCTATACAAAATCGCAAGATTCGAATTTTCTGATAAAAGGGCTATTTATTATGAATTATTGAAGTTCTGAAGTTCCGAAATAATTGATTTTTGGAAGTTTTAATTATTATTTTAAATAAAAACGTTTTTTGGCATTTAAGTGGGCTAACATGTGTTATGAATGAGCTGAAATCAGATTCCTTGGTGATGGGCTTGAATATTTGGTAAATATTAATATTTTATTAAATTTTCTGCTTTGGTGTCCTAAGCAATTTCCTATAAATAGGGTGCTTAGGTTAGAATTGAAAATCACACCAGAAACTGAAGTTTTCTCTCTATTTCTCTCTCGATATATTGAGCGCATTCTTGTGAGTATTTTGATACTTTGAGTGTTGCTATACGGTGCAAGTTTGTTCAGCGTTATTCCAGTCAGAAGTACTGCTCTTTTGAGGTAAGGGATAGTAAGGGATGTTATTTTTTTTATCAATGATATTATTTCTTTCAATATCATTATACCGGAATATTGGTAAGATTTTTCTTGTAAAATTCTTATCTTTTCATGTCGGGGTTACTATTTATGAGTTACTATTCACGAGTTACTATTCACGAGTTACTATTCATGAGTTACTATTCACGAGCTACTATTCATGAGTTACTATTCATGAGTTACTATTTACGAGTTACTATTTACGAGTTACTATTCATGAGTTACTATTCATAGTTGATTTATGAATATTACTCTGGAGATTAAAACTATATATTGATTATATTATTTTTATTATCATATATAACATTTTATAACCCTGATGTTGAAATTCTCTTTCACTAGAGTGTAAAGATGGGTAGATTATTGGTATGATCATGACTAGGGTTCTCTTTGGCCAGTAGTGAAAAGTTGAATTGTGACTGGTATGATCATGACCATTGAATTTATATTGAATATCTTTAGCTTAAGTGAAAATGTGAATTTATCAACATGGTTATAATTATTGTTTATATAAATTCTGAAATGATTATGTATTTCTTTGATATATGAATGTCTTTGGCCTGTAGTGCAAAGATGACCTGTTGTTGAATATCTTTTGGCCTGTAGTGCAAAGATGAACTATTGATGAATATCTTTGGCCTGTAGTGCAAAGATGAATTTATTAGTGTGATTATGAACAAGAACTGTGATTTGGTATAATCATGATCTTTGATGTTTCAGGTAAAGACCGGTGATGAAAATTATCTTCGTCCTGAATGCGAAGAGAAATTTAGAACTACAATTATGATTATGAGTTATTTATATGATTGTGGAAAGGAACTGTTGATTGATGTTACAGGAATAAAACATTGTTGGTGGACTTTTAACATAGAGAAGATAATAGACTTTATGGTCTATGTGACTCTTCTAATGGATTGCTCGTTCCGCTGCAACTATGGTTGAAAAATTTTATCATCTACCATATGTTCTAAATCTCTGATTTAATTCTGTTGAAGGCTATTGATAATTTAATTATCTTTAGTCATGATATTCTTTACTGAGCTAGTTGTGCTCACCCTTCTGTTTCACAATTCTTTTCAGGTAATAAGAGTGTAGCTGGGTCGAGTGGGGGTAACAGGAGAATAGAACGGTGGTCATCATTTAGTAGTTATATTGGTGAATCATCTAGGGTGGGGTGAATTTAACTTGGAAGGGTGTTTTGCCACTATCTTACAGGATGTATAATGACATACAACCTCGTGTCATCATAAGACAAGGTTGTGCTCATCCACTTGTTGAGTATATTTACGAGCACTACCTATATAATCTTGGTGTTTGTTTGAAGTATAATTCTCAATTAGAGACAGTGGAGATAATGATAAGTCAAGAGAAGACTCACCATTGGGAAGAATATGATAGTAATCTTCTCGTTTTTCTTTGGGGTATATTGGGTCAACCAAGGATAATTCTGTGGCCATATGATATCTATCACAACCCAGAAGCATGGCCTCCCATGTACAAAGGTTTTCTTGAGCACTTCCCAAAGATTCTAATTTCTAAAACAGTTTTTGACTATACCTTTATGTAAGGTGTCATTGTGAGGTGATGTCCACGGTTGGAACATGAGTCACATTTGGTATATATTTGTATCCAAACTCACAGCATATGTGTTGTAATAACCCATATCAAAATACAATTGTATTTAAATTGGAAAAGGTAAATGATTGTTGTTTCCCTCTTTTCTTCCTTGTTTTATTTAGAAAATTAAATTCTTTTAGTTGGTAATTAAATAATTGATTAAATTAAAATTGAGGAAGATAATTCCTTTTGTTAAAGTCTTGTGGTAAAATTATTCGGAGCGGGAAGCTACTTGGGAGATAGAGGAGTCTATTCGAGCGGAGGATCCGCATCTTTTGATAATTAGGTACGTTCATTCTTTTGATTCCGAGGACAGAATCCTTTTTAATGGGGAGGTAATGTAATATCCTGGAAAAAAAATAATATTAAATTTATATTCTTAAAACATATTGTTTGGACTTTGTCTTTATTTGGGTCAAATTAGTTATTTAATTTGTGTGGGCTAATAAATATTAATAAGTGATGGGTAAATTAATTTAGTAAAATTTGGGCTTTTAAAATTTATTTGGTTTAAATTATATTTGTGGGTAATAATAAATCCTATTTAAATTTGGAGAGTTAATATTTAATAAATTAATAACTAAACCTAATCTTCCTCACATATATTTTGTTACGAGTTGGTGGAGAGAAAAGAGAAAGATAGAAGGGAGCCGCCATTCAAGAACTTCTTGGTCCATTCATTGGAGAATAAGAAGTGATAGAAAATTCAAGATAACATTAATTAGGTATGTACCATTTATTTGTTATTTGTTTTTTTATATATATAATGATGTTAAGAAATCATGTGTTCATTCTTTCTGAAGAGCATTGATAAGCTGTATGGAAAAGGATTGGCATAACAATTAATATATATATTAGTGTAATCATAAATAATATAAAATTTATTTATTAAAAATGATTCATTCGCCTGTTGGTATTTTTTTCATGAAGTACTAATTTGAATAAGCTATATTGTATATATGCATGCAGATTTTTTTTAAAGTGGTATTACAGTAATACTTCTAGGATGTCACCTCTAATCCTATACCAAATTACAAGACTCACTTATAGCTAAATAATATTTAATTTGAGTCTGAATGTGATGATACTTTAGGTAATTTGAAAATGAATTATACATTATATTTGAAACGGAGAGAAGTGGGTGAATCTGTTGCATAATTAGTCTCATGAAGGAAATATATGTGTACTATTTAATAACAACAACAGTAATTATAATTCGGTAATTATACTTTTATTCATTTTTTTTATTAGTTCGGACGGAGGGAATTTAAAGAGTTATATTTGGAATATAAATTTTGGAGTATTAATAATTGATATAAGGCGATAATTAAAGGCATATTAAACAGATTATGAATTATCGTAGAATTATTAGTTTGAATTATTTTTAATTTGAGGTAAATATGTTTAGGTTGCGAATAAGTTTCGCATTTGATATCGTTAGCATTTGAGGGTAAAATTTTGTGGAGTGTGCTACAAATGGTTTGGAAGTATCAGGTACGGATTCCGTACTCTTTCAGCGATACCTTTGTTAAATTTGATTTGTTCGTTTTGTTCCTCGTTTCGAATTTCTGTTATTATTTCACATAATTGTTTCTTGTGAAATTGACATATTTATTTCATTTTGGAGTTGACACTTTGGACTCGTACTTGTACTCTTTGAATGAGGTTATCATGTCTAATATTTATTTTGATAATTGTAGAGCGGTACATGTTGCTACCTTCTTTTTGAGACCTTGTGACTATAATTTGATTTGGTTCAACATGTACATATAGAACCCTTTTGTTGATATTTTGTTGCATGTGTTGTGACATGATATTTTTGTTAGAATATACCGTAGGGTATACTTGAGCTATAACCACCTATGGGGGTACCACAGGCATGTCGTCTTGGCACGAGAGACATGACACTTTCCGTGGCGGTGTGATTAGTCCACGGCGTCTCCATTTTGGGCTCCGGAGTAAATGGGCCATTTGGTGTTTTGTTGTGGGAGGCGTATGGGTTAACCCTAGTTTTCTGTTCTGCGGATTGGTGATGTTGTGCCAAACACACTATCCGATTTGCATACATTTGGATTCGCGGTCCAATGTGTGATTTGCCTGTATGGCATTATTTTGGTTGCCTGTGTGGCATCATTTGATTTGCCTGTGTGGCATTAGTTTGACTTGCCTGTGTGGCATTAGTTTGACTTGCATGTGTGGCAAGATATATTTTTGAGCTCACTCGGTATGAAATAACCCCAGCCATTTGTTTCAGCCTATTATTTTATTGTATTAGTTTTGTTTGTTTCTGTTCAGTTCAAGTCATTGAGTTAGTTACTTCAGTTCGTTATTTCTTTATTCTTTTATTGATTTCGCCAATTATATTGATTCAGATATATTCATTACGTTGATTCAGATATATTCCATTCAGATCTTTGGATATTATATTTTCGTTCGTATTTGCACTTGAGGCTTTGTTCAGTATTTTGTCTCAGTTATTTTCGTATATCAGTTGTATATCTTTTGTATATCGATATCCGTACTGGGCAATTGGCTCATGCTGTATTTTTCTTCCAGCAGGTTTGCAGGGGTGATTCAGGGCTTGTGTGATGAGATTTTTGCCCTTGACCATCTAGGTGGATTAAATTTTAGGTTTTGATTATTTTGACTCAGTTTGGAGAATTGTACTTATTACTTTATTAATGGATCACCACTATTAATATTTTGAGGTTGTTAATACTCTGTTTATTTATTTTGAGGTTTGTTGTGCTTTGCACGTGACGTCCCTTTCCTTTTCGGGAAGGGGGTGTTACAGAGATGGTATCAGAGCTTAGGTTCTTTCTTGTAGCAAACCTATTTAGGTTTGACCTGTGAGTTGTGGGTAAAGCATTGGGTAGACGTAGGAGTTGATTCGATTGTGTTCTTTGTTTGGTTGGTCTCTATTTTGACTAACTGTCGATTTCTTTTGGATTTATAGTTGATTGAGGAAAGTGGAATAATTTGTTAAGGTGATTGAGTAATGATATTTGTTAAGAATTGTGATTTAATCATTGAGGTGAATAAAGTTATACTTTGTACAGATAAGAAGTGATCTTATATGAGTCGTGATTATGATGTGAGTGTGTATCGACGAGTATGTGATTTTGGAAAAATTATTTGTTAGAGTTGTTTTTTTTTTGTGACAATCATTATGATCGTTGAATTGAGGATTTGATTTTAGTTAGGTTTTGATTTATGTTAAGCTTGTGGATAATTTGAGATTTGTGTTTGATGGGATACTATGATAAAGTGAAAATTATTAAGTATAGAGGATTTCTTATAATTTGAGTTGTTGATATTCGAGGTAATTAGATTAATCATTTGGAGTTAATGATCAATTCTGTGACTATTTTCTAGTAGGACATTAGAGTTATGTTCTATGAACTTTCTTTGTGATAGTATAGGAAGATATTAAATTTATTGGGTTAAGGTTTGCAATAAGAGATGATTGATTTATTATATGATTAGATAGTATGATGAAATTCAATTGATTTTGAGAGATCTTGAATATTTATATTTTGCTCATGCAGATAGTAGAATATTTGACTTAGAGTTTGATATGACGATAAAGAGATCTTAGTAGTATATTCTTTGGTGTAATAATATTTAAGAACTAGATAGTTCGAATTGAGGCTTGAATATTTTGAAGCTCTTGAGGATTTAGGAAGTTGATATAAACTGTAGAGTTGTTTGGTTTATCCGATATCCTTGGAGTTTTGTATGGATTTATGTAAAATTAAATAAAAATAATTTGTTAAATCTTTGCCATGTGTAGAATATAAACGTTTTACGAATTAAAGATAATTTAAAATATTTTGGGTATTCGAATCGTATTTAGATGAAGAAAATTTTTTGTAATTTTGAATTAGTTTCCGAAGAGTACGTTTACAAGAATGAAACTCGAAGATATTAGCGACGACCCGCACCAACGGTGGATCATGTGATTTAATTTGATGCAACGAGAAGAACCTTCCCAAGGCTGGACACGATAGCTGACGAATATTTTAGGAGTACCTGAATATTTGTGTGGACCTATGGACTTACCATGCTTGATCGTTACATATGGCGACGCTACATTTCAATTTAAGTTTATGAAAAATTATGTAATTTAAATAAAAACTAAAATAAAACTCAATAGAGTTTATTTGAATTCCGAGGACGGAATTATTTTAAGGGGTAAAAGATGTAATAACCCATATCAAAATACAATTGTATTTAAATTGGAAAAGGTAAATGATTGTTGTTTCCCTCTTTTCTTCCTTGTTTTATTTAGAAAATTAAATTCTTTTAGTTGGTAATTAAATAATTGATTAAATTAAAATTGAGGAAGATAATTCCTTTTGTTAAAGTCTTGTGGTAAAATTATTCGGAGCGGGAAGCTACTTGGGAGATAGAGGAGTCTATTCGAGCGGAGGATCCGCATCTTTTGATAATTAGGTACTTTCATTCTTTTGATTCCGAGGACAGAATCCTTTTTAATGGGGAGGTAATGTAATATCCTGGAAAAAAAATAATATTAAATTTATATTCTTAAAACATATTGTTTGGACTTTGTCTTTATTTGGGTCAAATTAGTTATTTAATTTGTGTGGGCTAATAAATATTAATAAGTGATGGGTAAATTAATTTAGTAAAATTTGGGCTTTTAAAATTTATTTGGTTTAAATTATATTTGTGGGTAATAATAAATCCTATTTAAATTTGGAGAGTTAATATTTAATAAATTAATAACTAAACCTAATCTTCCTCACATATATTTTGTTACGAGTTGGTGGAGAGAAAAGAGAAAGAAAGAAGGGAGCCGCCATTCAAGAACTTCTTGGTCCATTCATTGGAGAATAAGAAGTGAGAATAAGAAGTGATAGAAAATTCAAGATAACATTAATTAGGTATGTACCATTTATTTGTTATTTGTTTTTTTATATATATAATGATGTTAAGAAATCATGTGTTCATTCTTTCTGAAGAGCATTGATAAGCTGTATGGAAAAGGATTGGCATAACAATTAATATATATATTAGTGTAATCATAAATAATATAAAATTTATTTATTAAAAATGATTCATTCGCCTGTTGGTATTTTTTTCATGAAGTACTAATTTGAATAAGCTATATTGTATATATGCATGCAGATTTTTTTTAAAGTGGTATTACAGTAATACTTCTAGGATGTCACCTCTAATCCTATACCAAATTACAAGACTCACTTATAGCTAAATAATATTTAATTTGAGTCTGAATGTGATGATACTTTAGGTAATTTGAAAATGAATTATACATTATATTTGAAACGGAGAGAAGTGGGTGAATCTGTTGCATAATTAGTCTCATGAAGGAAATATATGTGTACTATTTAATAACAACAACAGTAATTATAATTCGGTAATTATACTTTTATTCATTTTTTTTATTAGTTCGGACGGAGGGAATTTAAAGAGTTATATTTGGAATATAAATTTTGGAGTATTAATAATTGATATAAGGCGATAATTAAAGGCATATTAAACAGATTATGAATTATCGTAGAATTATTAGTTTGAATTATTTTTAATTTGAGGTAAATATGTTTAGGTTGCGAATAAGTTTCGCATTTGATATCGTTGGCATTTGAGGGTAAAATTTTGTGGAGTGTGCTACAAATGGTTTGGAAGTATCAGGTACGGATTCCGTACTCTTTCAGCGATACCTTTGTTAAATTTGATTTGTTCGTTTTGTTCCTCGTTTCGAATTTCTGTTATTATTTCACATAATTGTTTCTTGTGAAATTGACATATTTATTTCATTTTGGAGTTGACACTTTGGACTCGTACTTGTACTCTTTGAATGAGGTTATCATGTCTAATATTTATTTTGATAATTGTAGAGCGGTACATGTTGCTACCTTCTTTTTGAGACCTTGTGACTATAATTTGATTTGGTTCAACATGTACATATAGAACCCTTTTGTTGATATTTTGTTGCATGTGTTGTGACATGATATTTTTGTTAGAATATACCGTAGGGTATACTTGAGCTATAACCACCTATGGGGGTACCACAGGCATGTCGTCTTGGCACGAGAGACATGACACTTTCCGTGGCGGTGTGATTAGTCCACGGCGTCTCCATTTTGGGCTCCGGAGTAAATGGGCCATTTGGTGTTTTGTTGTGGGAGGCGTATGGGTTAACCCTAGTTTTCTGTTCTGCGGATTGGTGATGTTGTGCCAAACACACTATCCGATTTGCATACATTTGGATTCGCGGTCCAATGTGTGATTTGCCTGTATGGCATTATTTTGGTTGCCTGTGTGGCATCATTTGATTTGCCTGTGTGGCATTAGTTTGACTTGCCTGTGTGGCATTAGTTTGACTTGCATGTGTGGCAAGATATATTTTTGAGCTCACTCGGTATGAAATAACCCCAGCCATTTGTTTCAGCCTATTATTTTATTGTATTAGTTTTGTTTGTTTCTGTTCAGTTCAAGTCATTGAGTTAGTTACTTCAGTTCGTTATTTCTTTATTCTTTTATTGATTTCGCCAATTATATTGATTCAGATATATTCATTACGTTGATTCAGATATATTCCATTCAGATCTTTGGATATTATATTTTCGTTCGTATTTGCACTTGAGGCTTTGTTCAGTATTTTGTCTCAGTTATTTTCGTATATCAGTTGTATATCTTTTGTATATCGATATCCGTACTGGGCAATTGGCTCATGCTGTATTTTTCTTCCAGCAGGTTTGCAGGGGTGATTCAGGGCTTGTGTGATGAGATTTTTGCCCTTGACCATCTAGGTGGATTAAATTTTAGGTTTTGATTATTTTGACTCAGTTTGGAGAATTGTACTTATTACTTTATTAATGGATCACCACTATTAATATTTTGAGGTTGTTAATACTCTGTTTATTTATTTTGAGGTTTGTTGTGCTTTGCACGTGACGTCCCTTTCCTTTTCGGGAAGGGGGTGTTACAGAGATGGTATCAGAGCTTAGGTTCTTTCTTGTAGCAAACCTATTTAGGTTTGACCTGTGAGTTGTGGGTAAAGCATTGGGTAGACGTAGGAGTTGATTCGATTGTGTTCTTTGTTTGGTTGGTCTCTATTTTGACTAACTGTCGATTTCTTTTGGATTTATAGTTGATTGAGGAAAGTGGAATAATTTGTTAAGGTGATTGAGTAATGATATTTGTTAAGAATTGTGATTTAATCATTGAGGTGAATAAAGTTATACTTTGTACAGATAAGAAGTGATCTTATATGAGTCGTGATTATGATGTGAGTGTGTATCGACGAGTATGTGATTTTGGAAAAATTATTTGTTAGAGTTGTTTTTTTTTTGTGACAATCATTATGATCGTTGAATTGAGGATTTGATTTTAGTTAGGTTTTGATTTATGTTAAGCTTGTGGATAATTTGAGATTTGTGTTTGATGGGATACTATGATAAAGTGAAAATTATTAAGTATAGAGGATTTCTTATAATTTGAGTTGTTGATATTCGAGGTAATTAGATTAATCATTTGGAGTTAATGATCAATTCTGTGACTATTTTCTAGTAGGACATTAGAGTTATGTTCTATGAACTTTCTTTGTGATAGTATAGGAAGATATTAAATTTATTGGGTTAAGGTTTGCAATAAGAGATGATTGATTTATTATATGATTAGATAGTATGATGAAATTCAATTGATTTTGAGAGATCTTGAATATTTATATTTTGCTCATGCAGATAGTAGAATATTTGACTTAGAGTTTGATATGACGATAAAGAGATCTTAGTAGTATATTCTTTGGTGTAATAATATTTAAGAACTAGATAGTTCGAATTGAGGCTTGAATATTTTGAAGCTCTTGAGGATTTAGGAAGTTGATATAAACTGTAGAGTTGTTTGGTTTATCCGATATCCTTGGAGTTTTGTATGGATTTATGTAAAATTAAATAAAAATAATTTGTTAAATCTTTGCCATGTGTAGAATATAAACGTTTTACGAATTAAAGATAATTTAAAATATTTTGGGTATTCGAATCGTATTTAGATGAAGAAAATTTTTTGTAATTTTGAATTAGTTTCCGAAGAGTACGTTTACAAGAATGAAACTCGAAGATATTAGCGACGACCCGCACCAACGGTGGATCATGTGATTTAATTTGATGCAACGAGAAGAACCTTCCCAAGGCTGGACACGATAGCTGACGAATATTTTAGGAGTACCTGAATATTTGTGTGGACCTATGGACTTACCATGCTTGATCGTTACATATGGCGACGCTACATTTCAATTTAAGTTTATGAAAAATTATGTAATTTAAATAAAAACTAAAATAAAACTCAATAGAGTTTATTTGAATTCCGAGGACGGAATTATTTTAAGGGGTAAAAGATGTAATAACCCATATCAAAATACAATTGTATTTAAATTGGAAAAGGTAAATGATTGTTGTTTCCCTCTTTTCTTCCTTGTTTTATTTAGAAAATTAAATTCTTTTAGTTGGTAATTAAATAATTGATTAAATTAAAATTGAGGAAGATAATTCCTTTTGTTAAAGTCTTGTGGTAAAATTATTCGGAGCGGGAAGCTACTTGGGAGATAGAGGAGTCTATTCGAGCGGAGGATCCGCATCTTTTGATAATTAGGTACTTTCATTCTTTTGATTCCGAGGACAGAATCCTTTTTAATGGGGAGGTAATGTAATATCCTGGAAAAAAAATAATATTAAATTTATATTCTTAAAACATATTGTTTGGACTTTGTCTTTATTTGGGTCAAATTAGTTATTTAATTTGTGTGGGCTAATAAATATTAATAAGTGATGGGTAAATTAATTTAGTAAAATTTGGGCTTTTAAAATTTATTTGGTTTAAATTATATTTGTGGGTAATAATAAATCCTATTTAAATTTGGAGAGTTAATATTTAATAAATTAATAACTAAACCTAATCTTCCTCACATATATTTTGTTACGAGTTGGTGGAGAGAAAAGAGAAAGAAAGAAGGGAGCCGCCATTCAAGAACTTCTTGGTCCATTCATTGGAGAATAAGAAGTGAGAATAAGAAGTGATAGAAAATTCAAGATAACATTAATTAGGTATGTACCATTTATTTGTTATTTGTTTTTTTATATATATAATGATGTTAAGAAATCATGTGTTCATTCTTTCTGAAGAGCATTGATAAGCTGTATGGAAAAGGATTGGCATAACAATTAATATATATATTAGTGTAATCATAAATAATATAAAATTTATTTATTAAAAATGATTCATTCGCCTGTTGGTATTTTTTTCATGAAGTACTAATTTGAATAAGCTATATTGTATATATGCATGCAGATTTTTTTTAAAGTGGTATTACAGTAATACTTCTAGGATGTCACCTCTAATCCTATACCAAATTACAAGACTCACTTATAGCTAAATAATATTTAATTTGAGTCTGAATGTGATGATACTTTAGGTAATTTGAAAATGAATTATACATTATATTTGAAACGGAGAGAAGTGGGTGAATCTGTTGCATAATTAGTCTCATGAAGGAAATATATGTGTACTATTTAATAACAACAACAGTAATTATAATTCGGTAATTATACTTTTATTCATTTTTTTTATTAGTTCGGACGGAGGGAATTTAAAGAGTTATATTTGGAATATAAATTTTGGAGTATTAATAATTGATATAAGGCGATAATTAAAGGCATATTAAACAGATTATGAATTATCGTAGAATTATTAGTTTGAATTATTTTTAATTTGAGGTAAATATGTTTAGGTTGCGAATAAGTTTCGCATTTGATATCGTTGGCATTTGAGGGTAAAATTTTGTGGAGTGTGCTACAAATGGTTTGGAAGTATCAGGTACGGATTCCGTACTCTTTCAGCGATACCTTTGTTAAATTTGATTTGTTCGTTTTGTTCCTCGTTTCGAATTTCTGTTATTATTTCACATAATTGTTTCTTGTGAAATTGACATATTTATTTCATTTTGGAGTTGACACTTTGGACTCGTACTTGTACTCTTTGAATGAGGTTATCATGTCTAATATTTATTTTGATAATTGTAGAGCGGTACATGTTGCTACCTTCTTTTTGAGACCTTGTGACTATAATTTGATTTGGTTCAACATGTACATATAGAACCCTTTTGTTGATATTTTGTTGCATGTGTTGTGACATGATATTTTTGTTAGAATATACCGTAGGGTATACTTGAGCTATAACCACCTATGGGGGTACCACAGGCATGTCGTCTTGGCACGAGAGACATGACACTTTCCGTGGCGGTGTGATTAGTCCACGGCGTCTCCATTTTGGGCTCCGGAGTAAATGGGCCATTTGGTGTTTTGTTGTGGGAGGCGTATGGGTTAACCCTAGTTTTCTGTTCTGCGGATTGGTGATGTTGTGCCAAACACACTATCCGATTTGCATACATTTGGATTCGCGGTCCAATGTGTGATTTGCCTGTATGGCATTATTTTGGTTGCCTGTGTGGCATCATTTGATTTGCCTGTGTGGCATTAGTTTGACTTGCCTGTGTGGCATTAGTTTGACTTGCATGTGTGGCAAGATATATTTTTGAGCTCACTCGGTATGAAATAACCCCAGCCATTTGTTTCAGCCTATTATTTTATTGTATTAGTTTTGTTTGTTTCTGTTCAGTTCAAGTCATTGAGTTAGTTACTTCAGTTCGTTATTTCTTTATTCTTTTATTGATTTCGCCAATTATATTGATTCAGATATATTCATTACGTTGATTCAGATATATTCCATTCAGATCTTTGGATATTATATTTTCGTTCGTATTTGCACTTGAGGCTTTGTTCAGTATTTTGTCTCAGTTATTTTCGTATATCAGTTGTATATCTTTTGTATATCGATATCCGTACTGGGCAATTGGCTCATGCTGTATTTTTCTTCCAGCAGGTTTGCAGGGGTGATTCAGGGCTTGTGTGATGAGATTTTTGCCCTTGACCATCTAGGTGGATTAAATTTTAGGTTTTGATTATTTTGACTCAGTTTGGAGAATTGTACTTATTACTTTATTAATGGATCACCACTATTAATATTTTGAGGTTGTTAATACTCTGTTTATTTATTTTGAGGTTTGTTGTGCTTTGCACGTGACGTCCCTTTCCTTTTCGGGAAGGGGGTGTTACATGTGTTGTTGTATTTTGCACGATAATTGTTGTAATAAAGTTGTAGTTGTTTTCTGTACCATGTATTTGGCGACTCAGAATAGGTTGGATGGAATGAACCTATTTTGGGGGCGTTACACTTTGTGAGTTGTTATTCATCAATGCAAGTTTCCTTCAGCCTTATACCTGATATTTCAGCTGGAAGTACTGTTCTTTTGAGGTAAGGGATGTTATTTTCTTCATAATGATTGTTATTTTTTCAATATCATTACACCGAAATATTGGTATGGATTTTATTATGGAATTTCTACCTTTTTGTGTTGTGGTTACTATTCACGTATACGAAACTATTTACGAATACGACACTATTCACAGAAAAAATAAAAATTTCTTTTCTTTGTCCTAGTTGTTTATTATGGTTACTATCTTTGATTGTATATATTTATTCTTGAATTTTACTCCACAATTAATTATTATAAGGTATTCTTGAACTTGGATAAACTAAAGTACGAATCCCTAATCTTTGATCATTTATCTTACTAGATTCGTTTTCTTTAAAATATTTTTCATCATCCTCAATCCTAAATGATGATATTACTGAATATCTTTGGCCTGTAGTGCAAAGATAAATGATTGCCTAATAAATATCTTTGGCCCATAGTGCAAAGATGAACAGTGTTGAGCATACATGACCAACTGGTGATACAAATGAATATCTTTGGCCTATAGTACAAAGATAAATATTTGATTCAAGAAGTATATTGATTGATGTTACAGAGATAAAATATTGATGATGGACTTTTAAATCTTAGAAGATAGTAGAATTCTTTCTCTACTTGACTCTTTTAATGGATTGAAGTTTCCGCTGCAGTTGTTGATCTAAAACTTGTTGACTATTATATTTTACCAGATTTTTTCTTGTTAAAGACTAATGATAAATTGTTGTATATTATCTTAATCATAATATTCTTTACTGGGCTAGTTGAGCTCACCCTTTTCTTTTTTATTCTATTTTTCTTCTCAGGAGGTGAGAACATAGCAGGAACTAACCGGGGTATGGAGTGATGGTTCAGGATAGTTGTTTTAGTAGTCCTCACTATTTTGTAAAATAGTGTATCAATAATTATAATGAGGACTCCTTTTGAGTTTGTATACTGTCTATTAGACAATATATGTATTCAAACTTACAGTGTGTTGTCGTATTTTGCACGACAATTGTATTATTGAAGTTGTATTTATTTCTGTACCATGTATTTGGCGACTCAGAATGGGTGTTGTATACCTATTTTGGGGGCGTCACAAAACTCGTCCAATATTATTACTTTTAATAACATTTTACTTACTCCTTAGTATTATTAATCAACTAATAATATTTATTCGCTTACTAATATTATTAGCCTTTTAATAATATTTTATTCATGTATTAATATTATTAATAATTTAATAATATTTTATTCATTTACTAATGTTATTATATTTTGATAACATTTAATTTCGAATATTATTAATTATTTAATAATATTTTAATCATTTAATAATACTTTAATCTAATATTATTAATCTTTTAATTATATTTTGATCTAATAATATTAATTATATTAATAAATATTTTAATCTAATATTATTAGTCATTTAATAATATTTCAATCATTTATAAAAGTTTTAATCTAATATTATTAGTCATCTAATAATATTTTAAATAAATTTTAATTTCAACATTCTTACTTATTTAAAAATATTAGATTCTAATATTATTAATATCATAATAATATTTTAATAATTTATTAGGTCAACAAACAATTTATTCTAATTGTTCAATCTTTATTAAACCTCTTATTTAATACCTATAAAAGGTCATAAATAATACTTATTATTATAAATTACCAAAATACCCTCAAATAGTCAGAATATTGTATATTAGGAGTATTTAAGCAATAAAATCACATTTTTCTTATTTATGACATCATTTAACTATTTATTTCCTTTTATTCATAACCTCATCATTTTTACGATAAATACCAAACTGATTCCAAAAATTATTCTCTTCTGGATTTGGACAGTGTATGACCGAATAATGATTCCCAAATTTTCCTGAAATTTTAGAACTTATTTTTAAAGTGCCTAAAACATCCGAATCTTGTTACATTTTTAATAAATTGAGTTTTACTCAGACAGTTCTGAAATTTATAGGGGATTCTCTCATAACATATACTAACTCACTGTAAAAATTTCAGATGTTTCTCAATTATACACAATGAATTATTTGGGTTTTCGTTTTAAAGAATCTTTTACGGTAAAGACCATTCCTCCCATTATATACATCGAAACATGCCCGATCTTTTTCCTACATTTTTTTGCTAAATGATCTTTTTCCTACATGTAGATAACTCATCAAGGTACCTCCTTGATTTTTTCCCCAGAATTTATAAAGGTCTAGAAATGGACGAAACTGCGCTAGGAAAAATGGGGTCAACGGGCTTAACTAGGTTTTAGCTCTATATGGACTATTTTGGGAAAGTAAGCCCATATGGCTTCAAAACTTGCTAGATTTGCTATCACTTGGGTTTACTAGATAACTCATGTATCTAGCACCCTCCTTTGACGGATCACAAATCGGAGTTGTAAAACTTGATTTACACAAGATTTAAGGGAAGAAAAAGCTAGGGTTTCACCCCTTTAGTTACATAGTTTCACTTTTCTCCATTTAAATCACCATTCTAACACTCCAGATGCTTAGATCCATACATTAGACATGTAGATCTAACGAATCTTGGGTTAAGAACATAACCCCTTATAATTTTGAAATAAAAATAGAAGGAGAATGAAAACTAGAAAGGATCCTTACTTAGTCTTGATAGCAACCTTTCTTGTTCTTCCAAGGTAAGTGATGAACTTGGGATGTATGAACTAAGCTAAGCTCTCCTTTTTTTCCTCTCTAAATTTTGGCCCTCTCTTTGCACTCTTTGGTTTTGCTAGGCTTGAGAGAAAATGAAGTACTTTGAAATGAGAGTAAACTAAAGAATGCTTGCAATATGGAATAGATTTAATTACTCATTCCTCCTACTATCCCCCATACTTTTATTACTCATTGGTTAAAAGGCTTCACCTTATCTCTTAGGATTACAATTAACCTTAATCTAGATTTCCAACCAATGAGAAGTTGACAACATTGTACCATTGTAAGAAAGAGATAAGATTTGCAATAAAAGGAAAGTTGATTAGCAAGTTTCATGGCCATAAAAGAAACCTCAAAAACCGCCCATATACTTTCCCCCCATTTCTGATTTATTTTTCATGACTAATTTTTGATTAATCAATGGTCTAAAATGTCCCTACTCAAATGGGCTAAGTATTGGTCTTGCAAATTAATTTCTTTGGGCTTCTTATTTAATTGTTTAGGGTTTCTATCCCATCTCTTTTGGAATTTATTTAGGTCTAAAATAAATAAGCAATTGAGATGAATAAAATTAACCTCTTAGGTTAGTACACATTTTAAATACTAACATTTCTTTAATACCATAACCCTTATGTTATTTAATTATCTCACCTAATGT
This sequence comes from Panax notoginseng, assembly GCA_016801055.1. Lineage (NCBI taxonomy): Eukaryota > Viridiplantae > Streptophyta > Magnoliopsida > Apiales > Araliaceae > Panax > Panax notoginseng. Next base: position 104,288,863 of record CM029016.1, on the reverse strand, counting down.
ATAATTAGGTTATGTGGCTTCCCTTTTTAATTCAATTCATATAATCAGTAAGTATATATATCAACACATACAATATATATATATATATATATATATATATATATATATATATATATATATATATATATATATATACTCCTTCCCACATATGTCATCACATATTTACTCACTATATGACACAAAATTTACAATATCAATAATATACTTACAAAGTGACTTAAAATTCTTGGTTATTACATAACCCCCACTGTTAGCGTCGTGATCACCGACTCCACCATCACGACCACTACCCAAACTTCCTCTCAAAATCCAGCCCCAACAGAAACTAATTTCCAAAAAATGATGCGTGAATATTCCAATGAAACAAAATTCCCACATGCCAACACCCCCTCCCAGATCACTGACTCAGACCTCGACGTGATCCAAGAACACTACCAAATTCTTGTAACTCAAATCCCCCTTTGCCGCCGATCGGATGTGCCTTCGACCCGACGGATGGACCGTCATGCCCCATACTCTTCTGGAGAAGGGGTATTACCCCTACACCCATTTATCATTACCCTCTTAGGGTTCATTAACATCGGCTTCGCCCAACTGGTGTCGAACTCCTATATTAATATCATAGTGTTTATCGCCTTCTACCACGAGATTGGCATCATCCCTTCTATAAACTTCTTTTTTTCTTTATACAAATTAGCGAACTCTTGAGAACTCGTGTTCAAAGTCCTAAGCAAACAACCACCAAAACCCAACCCTAAGATCGAGAAACGTCCCCTGATGGATACTCCTTCGAGCAACAAAGGCTGGCATAAAAATTGGTTCTTCATCAAAGGATCAGAAACATAAAAACTCCCAAATTGGGCTTCATACAAACGATCGAACGTCTCCTTCGGTGACACCACTCCAAAGTGAGTACTAGAAATAGCGAACCTGGTTGAAAAACTACCAATGAAGGAATGGAGCTTCGTCATTTTGACCAAACAAGCATGTCTCTACGACCATAAATGTAAGACGCCGACCTCTACTTTCAATTATTTTTCCTACCTATCTTGTTAACTGTCCTAGCATGTTTTCTGATAGCAGTATCCCTTATCAAACTAACCTCTATCGAAAGGAAAGACCTCAAAGAATTCCTTTCCGGCAAAACCACCAAAGACCTACCGACCCCCCCCCCCCAACTTCAGAAGCCACCAAAACCATTTTCGAAGAGCCAACTACAGGACTCAAAAAGAGGGTGTTTAAAAATCCAAAATAACACAAACCCCCATCCTTACAGAAAGCCTTCTGGACATGCCGACCTCCAAAAGGACAAAGATCCTCTAAGTTAAGAAAAGGCGTGCCAAGATTATTCCTCTCACCCCCGAAGCACTAAGAGTCCCTTCGTCAGCAGCCCCTTCTTCCCAAATCGAAAATATTCCAATCACAGAAAACATCCCAATCATCACCACAGAGCCGAACTCAAACGAAAATTAGAAAAGGAAAGAATCGGAAAGCTCATCCTCAAGCCCCCCCCCCATAAGAAAGCCAATATTCAAAAATCCCTCGAACCTCTTCCCCAACGTACTATATCTCCACCTAGACAACCTTCCCCCATCCGATCCCAAAAAATAACATCTTTATCAACACTCTGGTCAGAAAATCCCGATGAATACCCATTAGAATTATTTAACCACTTCGTCCTTCCAACATACGAGGCCAGGTTCAAAGACATCTCTACCACCGACCTAGTTATCGCCAGAATTATGCACCAATGCCGAGTAAGTTTATTCTCACCCATTTCTTTCTCGCCATCTTCATCTAATTTTACCACTTATGCCACGCTATTTATTTCAGGTCGATGTCGTCTGGGGTCGTGTCGTTCAGCAATAGAGATAGCTTGAAGGCTAAGAAGCCCAACTAAAAAGGGATAACGAGTTGCTGAAAGCCGATCTTGAAAAGGAAAATAACGAACACCAGGGTACGAAATTTGCCTATGACGTCCTCCAAATTGAAAATGCCAAACTGAAGGAAGAGGCCGCTGAAGCTATATCTCGCCAAAAGATCGCCTTTGAGAAAAGCGAAGCGGTAATACGGGATAACGAGAAGCTGAAGCACAACAATCTCATACTCCTTCTCCAAAACTCAGACTTGAGCAAGAAACTGAAAAATACTTTCAAACTTGTGTATCCTTGGAAAAAGAATTCGAGGACTACAAGGCGTTGGGTCCGCCTCTGAGCGAGGAGTTTCGAAAATAGATACGACATGAATACAGGAAGTCTCCCGAGCTATCAATTGAAATAATACAGATGTATAAGGCTACGAAGTTGCCTGAAGCAAAGATAATGCCAAACTCTCTGTTGTTGCACTGAATCCATTACTCCTTGATTCTTTTGAAGATGAGGAAGAAGATGAGACCGAAGACAACCCAGAAGACGATCCTCGACAATAGTAGTTTTTCAACTTGTTTTTTGTATTTTCCAGCATGAAATGTAATTGTCACTGTGTACTCATTTATCCCAATGACTACATCATCCCTTCTCGAAGAGGTTTACATAGAGCTTTTTACATAATAAATGATAAAGAATCCATTCAAAAGATAAACAAGCATGCAAAATAATTAAAGGGTTCGCTCGAAAGACTGAACACCTGTATAAAATAAACAAGCAGAATCAAAAACTTAAACAAAATATGACTAAGTATTCGCCGTTCTCCATTAAAAAGGATGTTCGTTTCCAGGAATTGAACACACACCTGACCTTCATAACAAAAGTTCATTCTCAAGAACTGAACATACCACCAAACTTCCAAAAGAAATTATCCATTCCCAGAAACTAGATATATCACTGAAATCCATAAAAAAGTTTGTTCTCTTCCAGGTGCTGAACAGATTCCACCGAACACCAAAATACACTATTCGCTGCTAGGAGCTAAACAGGTTCCACCGAACACCAAAATACATTGTAAACTCCTAGGAGCTGAACAGGTTCTACCAAACACCAAAATATTGTTTGCTCCCAAGAGCTGAACAGGTTCCACCAAACACCAAAATATTGTTCGCTCCTAGGAGCTGAACAGATTCTACCGAACACCAAAATACAATGTTCGCTCCCAAGAGCTGAACAAGGAATCAAACATCAAAAACAACACTATTCATTGACAAACCGAATATTATTTTTTTTAATAATCTTTGAAAAATTACAGAGTTGAAACTTTTAGCCAAACCCTTCCGAACTAGCCGTCCTGGAATGACTTCGACGTCTACTTCCACTTTGCTGGGAACTTTTCGGATGGAGTGTCCTAGACCGGTTCCCGGACGTTTGATCACTTGATCTACTTCTATTTCGAGAACGACTCTGAAGCTTACTCTCGGTCCGCCTAGAGTCATTCGAACGACGTGTCCTAGATTGCATGTCTGGCGATCGCCCCCACCTTCAGCTCCAACTATGGCTGGAGGCAGTATCCTCACCCTCTACCATGTGAACCATCTATTTGGAAATTTCCTCCTTCTTTAATAGTAAGACTTTCAATGCCTCGTTTGTCTCCTGTGCCTTTTTCGCCAGGGCCGATCTCCTGTCATGATCATCACTGGGCCGTGTTCGGGACGGTGTGTCCCTTACACGTTCGTTGCTCTTTGTCTCATTGATGGCCGTTGAGAACAACCGTTGCATCACTTCCTCTCGGTCACCATCTTTTATCCCCTCCGATTGACTATGTGGCCTAAGCCAGTCCTAAATGCTTTTGGATGGCCCCAACCTATCTTTCACGGACCTTGTAGGATGTGAGGATCCTCCTGCCATGGACTGCCCAAAACTAGAGACTATTTTGACGTGCACCATAATTCCAACCGAGAGAACTTTTGTTGTGATTGAAAAGCAACACTAGAAAGCCCTCGTTCTATCGCCAATATTAATGCCAAAATCCGTCCATGCACTCCAATCACCAAAGCGGGCCAAATCCTGCAAAGAAACAAAACAGACGCAAAGCTTAACGGCTTGGGCCGCCGGGAGATAGTTTCGGTAAATAAAGCAGTAAAAACACGATCAACCACCATGAAGTACCTCCATGGGGGATCGAAAAAGTAAATAAAGCTGTAAAAGACGATCAACCGCCATGAAGTAAACTCCATGCGGGACTAAATGTAAACATATATATATATATATATATATATATATATATATATATATATATATATATATATATATATATATATATGGACCGCATCCATGGCAACCGGTTGCTGAGAGCAACCCAAAAAGTCAAGGCACAACAGCTTGTAGCAGCTGGGACAATTAAAATGGGACGTACCATTTTAATTGTCCCAGCCGCTACAAGTTGTTGCGACTGGAATGTAAAGACAGTCAAACATTACATTCAACTAAAAATGGAGCATGTATTTTATAATAATAATAAATAATAATAATGCAACCAAACATGCATCTCCTTCACACTTGCTCAGCCGGTACAAGTTTATACGGCTGAGGTTTTTTTTTTTTACTATGTCATTTTGCTTTTCATTCACATTCATTTTTTTTAATATTATTGTTATAAAAAATTATTAGAATTTAAGGTAATAATAATAATAATAAGGAAACTAATTTTTATTATTTAAGTTAATATTTAATAATAATAATATTATTATTTATTATTATTATTACCTTAAATTCAACTATTTAAGTTAATAGTTTAAAATAATAATAATAAATAAATAATAATAAAAATATTAAAACTAATTTTTTGTAACAATAATATTAAACAAAATAATAAAAAAAGTAAAACGAATTACCTTAAATTCAACTAATTTTTTATAACAATAATATTAAAACTATTAACTTAAATAGTTGAATTTAAGGTAATAATAATAAATAATAATAATAATAATATTAAATATTAACTTAAATAATAAAAATTAGTCTCATTATTATTATTATTACCTTAAATTCTAATAATTTTTTTATAACAATAATATTAAAAAAACTGAATGTTAATGAAAAGCAAAATGACATAGTAAAAAAAAACTCAGCCGTATGAACTTGTACCGGCTGAGCAAGTGTGAAGGAGATGCATGTTTGATTGCATTATTATTATTTATTATTATTATAAAATATATGTTCCATTTTAAGTTGAATGTAATTTTTGACTACCTTTACAGGATGGTGACAGACATTCCAGCCGCTACAGCTTGTAGCGGCTGGGACAATTAAAATGGGACGTCTCATTTTAATTGTCTCAGCCGCTATAAGTTGTTGTTCCTTGACTTTTTGGGTTGCTCCCAACAACCGGTTGCCATGAATGCGGACCCATATATATATATATATATATATATATATATATATATATATATATATATATATATATATATATGGATGGATTCAAACAAGACTAAAGGGACGTGGGGATCAAGCAAGGCTAGGACAAAGAGGTTCAAACAAAGTCTCAATGGATTGATCCAAGATGTTTGTGCTGAAGATAACGCAAGGAAGGATGAGACACAAATTTGGGTCAATTTAATAGGATCAGCCCACAAATTAAATACTCCACGAATTAAATATTCAGCAGATTTTTCAAGCTTTCCATATTACTACACACGTGTGTGAGAACCCCAAAACAGGTCCATTCCATCCATCCTATTCTGAGTCGCCAAATACATGGTACAGAAAATAACTATAACTTTATTACAACAATTGTCGTGCAAAATACAATAACACATATGCTGTGAGTTTGGATACAAATATATACCAAATGTGACTCATGTCCCAATCGTGGACATAACCTCACAATAATACCTTACATAAAGGTATAGTCAAAGACTGTTTTAGAAATTAGAATCTTTGGAAAGTGCTCAAGGAAACCTTCGTACATGGGAGGCCATGCTTCTAGGTTATGATAGATATCATATGGCCACAGAATTATTCTTGGTTGACCCAATAGACCCCAAAGAAAAACTAGAAGATTACTATCATATTCTTCCCAATGGTGAGTCTTCTCTTGACTTATCATTATCTCCACTGTCTCTAATTGAGAATTATACTTCAAACAAACACCAAGATTATATAGGTAGTACTCGTAGATATACTCAGCAAGTGGATGAGCACAACCCTGTCTTATGATGACACGAGGTTGTATGTCATTAGACATCTTGTATGATAGTGACGAAACACCATTCCAACGTTGGGTTCGCCTCATCCTATTTTCTTCACCAAATATAGCTACTAAATGATGACCACCGTTCTATTCCCTTGTTACCCCCGCTCGATCCAGCTACACTCTTATTACCTGAAAGGAATTCTGAAACAAAAGGGTGAGCACAACTAGCCCAGTAAAGAATATCATGACTAAAGATAAATAAATTATCAATAGTCTTCATCAGTAATAAATCAGAGATTTAGAACATATGGTAGATGATAAAAATTTCAACCATAGTTGCAGCGGAACGAGCAATCCATTAGAAGAGTCAAATAGACTATAAAGTCTATTATCTTCTCCATGTTAAAAATCCACCAACAATGTTTTATCCCTGTAACACCAATCAACAATTCTGGTCCACAATCATATGAATAACTCATAATCATAACTGTAGTTCTAAATTCCTCTTCTCATCTAGGACGAAGATAATTTTCATCACCTATCTTTACCTGAAACATCAAAGATCATGGTTACACCAAATCACATTTCCTGTTCATAATCATACTAATAACTTCATCTTTGCACTACGGCTAAAGATATTCATTTGTATCACCAGTTAGTCATGTTCATCTCAACATCTGTTCATCTTTGCACTACTGGCCAAAGATATTCAACAACATGTCATCTTTGCACTACGGGCCAAAGATATTCATCAACAATTCATCTTTGCACTACAGGCCAAATATATTCCTCAACAGTTCATATTTGCACTACGGCCAAATATATTCATCATCAGTTCATATTTGCACTACAGGCCAAATATATTAATATCTCAAAGAAATATAAAATCATTTCAGAATTTATATAAACAATAATTATAACCATGTTGATCAATTCACCTTTGCACTTAAGCTAAAGATATTCACTTATAAATTCAATGGTCATGGTCATACTAGTCAACAATTCAACTTTGCACTACTGGCCAAAGAGAACCCATAGTCATGATCATACCAGAAATTTACCCATCTTTACACTCAAGTCAAAGAGAAATATCATCATTAGGGTTATAAAAATGTTATATATGATAATAAAATCAATATAATCAACATATAGATTTAATCTCAAGAGTAATATTCATAAACCAACTATAATTTGGTCAGAAAAAGAGAATAGTAACTCGTGAATAGTAACTCATGAATAGTAACTCATGAATAGTAAACTCGACACAAAAAGGTAGAAATTCCACAATAAAATACATACCAATATTTCGGTATAATGATATTGAAAGAATAATATTTCTTAAGCTTATAAACAATTTATTTTAATTGTTTATACTTTACTAAATAAAGCATTTAATCATCCTAAAATGTCAAACTCATAAGATTTCATCACCAATAACCAAAAACCCTCATCAAAAATCTGCATATACCTCATATAGGATTCTCAAGCCATAAAATCCTATTTTCTAATTTTCTTACTTCACAAAACATATTTAATTCATTTACTCATAACTAGACCATTTTCATGAAAAAAATACCAAATCAGTTCCAAAAATATTTCTTTTCTGGGATTTAGCATAATATAGTCCCATAGTGAACATATATTTTTCTCAGAATTTTTGAAAGTCATTTACTATTTTTCATATGGCCAAAACAGCCGAATATTTAGACATTTATCAAAAATTGTATTTTTATCTAAAAATTCTGAAATTTACAGAGTATACTCCTATCATATACATGTACTCCCAATAAAAATTTCATCAATTTTGGAGTTAACCACAAGAAGTTATAAGAACCACTTTTAAAATAGTCTTTTCTTATAAAATTCATAACTCTTAATCTATACATCCAAAAATCACCATTTTTGGACACAATCAAGAAAACTCATCAAAATATCATTTCAAATTTTTCCAAAATTTTTGAAGGTCAGAAAAATTACGAAACTGAAAAACATAACAACCCTTAAAATCCCTTACTATCCCTTACCTCAAAATAGCAGCACTTCTGACCGGTATAAGGCTGAAGAAAACTTGCACTGATGAATAGAAACTCATATAGTATCTAAATACTCACAAAATACACTCAATAATCTAGAGAGAGAAAGAGAGAAAACTTATGAATTCTGGTGTGATTTTCAATTCTAACTTAGCCCTCTATTTATAGGAAAATGTTAGCACGCCGAAGCAGACTTAACCTGTAACCTGATGGCTTTACCTGCTACTATTCCCACCCACCACATTTGAATAAAAATCTCAACACATTTCTTCACCAACCAAGAGTGGGGCACACCAATTCTAGAATTTTCTACCAAAATGATTAACTCCGAAAATTCAACAATTTCTGAACCAGTCATCTCGTAAAATTCATAACAAATTATACGTTCATTTTTAACGGTTCAAAATTTGTGGACATATACTCAACTTATATATGTATAACATATCCAAATATTACCACGATCCAACGGTCGGATTAAAAATTATAACCCTCGCAAAATATCTCAAAAACCCTAATTTGATTTTTAATACCTCCATTCCGACAAAAATACTGATAAAAACCTCAACATTAACTCCTTCATTTTTAACCACAATAAATATATCCAACATTTAGATCCACATAAAAATAAATATTTCCTTATCATATGAATCAATAATTAATTATTCACAAATAATATTACAGAAACACATTTATGACAACCAGGCCGTTCCCAGGAAAGAGGTGGCTTTCCAATAAGGATTTATCCTTATTGGCGCGCAATTAGGTGACCAAACCTCTCCTTAGACAGAACTTTCTAGACATTGCCAATAATGTTATCTAATAATATTATTCAAATAATATGAATTATTGATCTGATAATGAGAAATACAGTGACAATTATTGAACAACAATAATATAAAATTTCAACGTAGCAATTATTGAATCAATAAAATAAAATATTGAACAGTAATTACTGTAACAATTATTGAGTAGTGCCTTCTTACGTAAGAATCAATAATTTCAAAAATACTGTGCAATACCGTGTGCTACTGTGCAATAACGCGTATTACTGTATTTTAACCACCGGGTATTTCAATAGTATTAACGATAACAACTACGCCATTATTTGTAAATACTCAAATTTGTCATTTTTTTCATCCGACAGTTATTCGTTATGGGGCCCACAAATAGCTGCGCCGTCGTACGAATATTCCCCGACAGAAAGAATATTCCACGACCAAACGAATATTCCCCGACAACAATGATTATTTTATAACCACTTGCTTATTTTAAAAAAACATTCACATTTCACCCATAACTTTAAACTTTTATCAATGTAACCATTTACTGAATAATAATTATAAGAAAAATTGAATACTTTTATTTCATAAAATTCGGGGTCTTACAACGTGGGTCAACAGGCTTATCATTACAATTTGGTGCAGCAACATTACTATACACGTGGGCCATATTTTTTTTAAGATATCAGACTTAGTATTTTCACTATCATGAATTCAAGCATCTGATTTCAACATGTTGAACATATTTGTGGTGGGCCAAATTCTACATATTAAAGCTGGATCATATTTCTTATTTTTGTAACAAAAAGGCCGGATCATATATACTCCTACAAGGACAAGGATAATTCCAACGCGGCATGAAGAGGGTTCTAGAATTAATTTTAAATTCTTTTCTAATTAGGATTTTTTTTAATTAGGATTTCTTTTCCAAATTGATTTCTATTTCCTTATAGCAATTAAGGTTATAGTTTATAAATTCCTATTAGAATTTGGATTGTTTTGAGCAGTATAAATAGAGGTTTAAGTTGTTGTAATCAAAGACATTATTCATTATTCAATATATTTGTGAGGTTATTCTCTACTTTTGGTTCTTTGAAAAATTCCTAAATATTTTTCTTAGTTATTTCTTTGAGATTCAATTTAACTTATCATAAAACAATTCATAGTTGTATGTGGCGTCTTCTACCGCATCAATCGTCGATTGTACCGAGATTACCGCTTCAATATAAGCGAGGGGTCAAGGTGTCGTTGGTGTCCATTCAACGCAGATTTCCGAATGCGAGCAACTGTACCAAGATTACCGTCTACATATAGGCGAGGGGTTAAGGTGTTGCAAGCAATCCATCCTACAACTTTGCTAGAAACGATCGGGGCGGCGACCACCTCACGCAAGTGTGCCGTGGACTCTATCACGCTCCGGATGTAAAATCCAGGCTCATTGAACAAAGTTCGACAACAGTTCATATATATAAGTATATATATATAGAAAAGATAGTAAACGCTCCGGACGTAAGTCCAGGCTCAATCGAGGCATAACTCGATAATGTTAGTCCATATATATATATATATATATATATATATATATATATATATATATATATATATATATATATATATATATATAAATAAAACCACGGACCGAAGTCCAGGCTTACGCACGCAACACGACTCTCAACGTGAAGAACAGTGTGTGCAAAGATGAAGAGAAAGACTTTAAAGTGTGTAAAAAGGCTTACAGTGAATTGTCAAAGAAGACTTCTATAACTTTAAGTGGATGAACAATCGGCTCCCGCCGGTAAAAATATGACAGAATATAAGCTCACAAGTGTTTAAAATGAGAAAGCACTCAGTTTATAGTGTGTACAAAACAAATTGGATAGGGCTTCCTCGCCTTTTCTCTTACAAATATGGCCACCCCAAGCCCTCTATTTATAGAGGGGGTGCCGCAGGTACATGCGGCTGCCCGAGGTGTCCCAGGTAGTGTGGGTCCCGCCGTCTCGAAGTACGCGCACTCGAACAACGTGTTATTCGCTCGAACCTTCATAACTTTCAATTCGGGAGTCCGATGGAAGCATGCCATACCATTTCGGAAAGCTATTTCCAAGAGCTATTCAATGACATAGGATTTGCCATTTTTTGATGCCAGGAAGATGGGTCCATGATCCAAATGACATTTCCAGATTTTCGTCAGGCAGTTCGTTGAGCCATTTTGCGTAGTTTGCGCTCGGAAGTTAAGATATGATTTTTGTGGGACTTATTTTGAATCAATTTGAGTTGAAATGAGTGCATTTGATTTGAGTTGAAGTTGAGTTGGCAAAATGACCATTTTTTCCTCCCAGGGTTATCTCCGGTCTTCGCACAATTGTAGTGTGTTTTTCCCAGGGTTATCTCTGAGAATGTCATTTTGTTGACTCTGAATGTCCTCAGGGTCATCTCTGAGGTTGGCTTGACCACCCGGGGTTGACTCTGGGAATTGAACTTGATCTCTCGGGATTGGAAACTGGATCTCTCGGGGCTATCTTTGGGGTTGGAATTAATTGTTGTGGTCCTCTAGGGTTATTTCTGAAATGTGAAAAAGACGCTTTTGTCCTCCTGCATAGTTAGTAACAGGAAAACAAAATTTTGAGTGTCTACAGATGCCCCTCTTTATCATGTTCATGCAATGCAATGGACATGATAAAGATTACTAGACACTTGAAATATGACAAGGTATTTTCAATGATGCAGATCGCAATGTAATGAATGTTATAATGAATGTTAAAATGTTTTCGCGAATCGTAGTTCACAAATCGCACATCGCATTTCGCACTTCGCTTTTCACATTTGGCCAATCGCATTTCGCATATCGCAAATTGCACATCTCATTTCGCATATCGCAAATCGCAATGTAATGAATGTTATGATGAATGTTAAAATGTTTTCGCAAATCGCTTTACCTTTACCAGGGATTACTGATGCCTATACTGGTGTTGACTACAACGGTTTGGCTTTTTGTCGGTGTCGCTGATGCCTATTTGATGAAGAGAAATTGAGATATTTTCTACATCTCTACTGGGGATGACGTTCTAAAATCACCAGACCTTCCTGATGTATACGCTTGGTAGTTTACAATGGTGCTTACCCTGATGGTAGTTTGACAACGGATCCTACCCTGCTAGTAGTTGAATACGCTGACATCGCCAAACTATTTCGGTTCCCACTCGAACGATGGTATACAAAGCTTTCATCGCTGAACTATCTTGATGTTGCGCTGAATTGATGCCAATGGTTTAGAATACCGGATCCTCCGATACCTTCGTTGAAATAATATTCAAAGGTTTGCTTCACCAGACTCTGCCTGATGTTACGCTGGATTGATGACAACCACCAGATGTCTATGACGAAATTTTTCTCTAATGTAGGCATTTAATTTGCACGCATATTTAAATCTACTAGAGATGCATGCTAAACCTTGATAGAGATGTACGTTGATGTAGCACCTTTGTACATGTGTAGATCATGCATGATGTGATGCTCTAGATTTCCTTAGGAGTCTAATGTCCTAGGTTGATGCAGATTTTAAATTGTATGGAGTAGAATTTTACCTCACCCTTTTTGAGGTGATTTAGAGTCTCATTTCGTTGTTGGGTACTTGTGCTCCTTGAGCGTTTGATTCGCAACCCAGCTGAACTGATGACCTGAATGCAGCTAACATCCCTGGAGGGTGCATCTTGTTCTTTCGCTGCCCAGATTTGAACTTCGGTGTAGAGGTCTCGACTTATGAGAATTTGAAGCCGGTTGGCAAATTTGATTAAGGATTTTCTTGAAAATTTTCCCCTTTTTTTGTAGGGGCAAGCTTATGTCGCAATGATTTCTTTCTGGATTTCTCCTTCTTTTGATGAGAGGCTTGATCCCGCCTTAAACTCCTTCGCTTTCCTGGAATCGAAAAATGTCCCAGTTCGAATCGCCAATGAGGTGATGTGATGGAAGCTCTTATGATGATGTACCATGCTAATCGTGCTGACTAGTGCATTTTCCTCTTTAGGATGGTTGATAAATGCCCTAGTGTTGAATTGTCGCTGTTTCCGAGATTGCCCCAGTCTTGTTGTAAGGTTTCCAATATCGGCTTGTCACCAATTTTGAAATTTCCCCAGCATTGCTTGTGGTTTGAGATAGTTTCTTTGACAGTTGGGCTGATAAGATACCAAGATCGCAAGAGACTTTTACCTCTGTACTAGATGGTGAACAAGTATCGGACTTGGGCTTTGATGCCTTCAATCATTGTTCCTAACTTGTTATCGCAATCGGCCTTGATGGTTTTCTTCTGATTTGATGAAGACTTGTGATGGAGGGTGTCGACTCTTTGAAGGTCCTTGTTGCTGGTTGTCGTAGTGTATCGCTTTTCTTCCTTTTTGGGATTTGTGCCAGATTCGATGGAATGGCATTGAAGTGTTGTTGGGTCTTCTCGACATGGGTCGCTGACTTGGAAGGTTGTTCTTGGGATTAATGTTTGGGTTTGGATGTTTCTTTTGAGGGTCAGACTGCACCACTGATGGTTGCCTACATACTCCTGTATGTGAGGGAGATCAGGTCTGCGTAGTTCCTGCTTTTTAAGATAAACGGTTTGAGAAGTGTTTGTTTGGGTTTTTGTTTGGTTTGCCTGCACCAAAAATGGCTGCCTACGTACTCCCACTGATGAGGGGAGATCAGGTCTTTCGTAGTTCAAGCTTGATGATCTGAAACCCGGCTGATTTGATTTGTGATTTTTCTTTTTTCTTTTTTTTTTCTTTTTTGTTTTCTTCTCTTTTCATTTCTTTCTTTTTTCTTTTCTTTTTTTTCTTTTTTTCTTCTTTTCTTTTTCTTTCTTTTTTTCGTTATTTACATGCATGGAAAATAAAAGGCATACTACGAAGAAAGTGATACCGTCCCAATTTATGGCCATAACTTGATCGCTTCCTGATTCAGTACATTCCTCAGGGACGCTTGAACTGGATGCATCGCAAAAAGGGATGAACTCCTGATTGTTTGATGAGTTGGTTTCCCCGATATCCTCACAACCTTTTCCTTCATTTGTTCCTTCACCTTTTTCTTGGGCTTGAGAGGATTCAACCATGAAATCTCCCTCGAACTGTTGTCGCATTTCTTGCAAGGAACTTTTCTTTTTAGCTTTTTCTTCCTTGGAAAGGATTAGTATTTTCTCCGCATCATCCAAGGTGATAAAATCAGGAACGTGGTTTATCTTTGGAGCACAGGATGTTTGATGTTGGCGGAGGAAACTCCTTTGGGGATTCCCTTGTCTCCTCTGTCATTCCTTGCATTGGGATTAGTCCACCTTGTATTCTGCCAGAATTGATGCTCGTAGCCTTCACCTCCTCTGAACTGTCTGTCTCGAGTGGACATCTTAAGCTTTTTATTTCCTTTTCACCTTTTTTGGTCATGAGAAATTCTATCTCTACATTTTCAATGAGATCCTAGATTTTATGTAGCAAAGACCAACATTCCTCAGTTGTATGCCCAAGTGAGTTAGAATGGTAGAGACATATCTTGGTGGAATCATAACTCTTCATCTTGGGATTTATAGTAGGCAACAACTCAGTGATTATTCCTTCGCTTATTAGAAAGTATAGCATTTCTTCATTGGATTTGCTTAGAGGGGTGAATTTTCGGACTCTTGTGGAGGTTGTTTGATCTTTCTTCTTTGAGAATTCGCATTCCCCCGAGCGATTTTTCTGTTGGCGAGATCTTCTAGAAATTTTATCATCCCCCTTTTCTTGGCCTTCTGATAGTTGAGTGAAAAACTGCCTCGTATCTTGATGTTGGCACACTATCAGCTTAGCTAGCAGATTTACTTGATTTTAGATTGTCTCTAATTTTTGCATTACTATCATACCCTCCTCCGAGTTTTCCCACTTTAGGACATTTGTTCGGTGCCTTTGGGGATATTCCTCAATCCTTCATATGTACTTACGATTTGGATAAATTTTAGCACTTCATGTTTACTTCTTCCGTATCATGCTGCAACGGAAGGTTGGTGTTGACATTTTGTTGGTTAGGTTGTTGGACCACAATACTGCCACTTTCGATCAGATTTTGAATTTTATGCTTTAAGGAACAACAATCTTGTGTATCGTGTCCTGGAGACCCTGAGTGGTAAGTGCATCTTTGGCTTGGATTGTATCTTTTGCTCCCTAGTTCCAGAGGTGGAGCCAGTTCGGTAATTTTCTTGTGATCCATTAATATCGCCAATACAGGATAACGGAAGTGGATGGAAAAGAAACGGGAGGTTAGAGAGAAGGGAGAGAACTCAACAAAGAGAGAGAGTCTAACCCATTGTGAATGCTACTTCCTCAAGCCATAACTCGCATTTCTTTAACTTAGCATATAGCATGTTATCACGAAGCCTTTGCAGTACCAGCTTCAAATGGTGCTTATGATCTTCACAGCTATTGGAATAGATGAGGATGTCCCTCTAGAGAATTACCACCAAGGAAGAAGAAAGATTCAAGAAGATGGGTATTTGGCAAATCCCTAGTTTTTCTAACTCTAATAGAAAAAAAGCGTACTCTCCAACAATTGGAATCACGTCTGTTGTGAAAAAGTCAACAACAACTCTACACTCATAATAAGACTCCTCTTATTTATAGATGTAGGCAGCCCTCCTTAACAATTAAGGAATTATATTTTATTTTAGTTAATTAAACTCCTTTAATTAATTAGGCTCCCAATCTTATTAGGAATAATTAATTAAACTCTTTTAATTAATTAGCCTCCTAATCTTATTAGGATATATGAGAGTACTTTTATTAATTAATTCTCAAACTCCTTTAGGAATTAAATAATAATAATAGTAATAATAATAATAAGACTCCTCTTATTAATTTATATTTAATATTTCTAAAATATTAAATAATAAATATTAAGCTATTTAATTTATTCTATCACTATAGATTAAATTAAATATATTTAACTTATTATTACGATTATGCCATTAACTTCTTAAATAATTATTCTTCCTTTTATGGTGTGACCCTTTAGGTTCTCCATGTTAAACCGGTTGTGAATAAATCAATCAGAACAATTCTAATCTTATTTAAATAAATAAATTAAACTATTAATTTATTTAAATAAATAATATTTATTCTACAATAGTGATAAGCCTCTCTAGCGATCAACGACTTTCCAGATAATATAGATTTCAACATTAATCATAAAAGAACCTTTGAGTAAATAGTTACCGTACAATTCAATCCTTCCACCATACAATGCCCCAATTAAATATAAGACATGAAATTACTATCAAGTCTTATTTTATTTAATTATATGTATTTCGATCCTTAAATGCACAACTCCAAATAATGTAAATTAGAAACTCCTTTCTAATTTCATTTTGCCTTGACCAAGGATAGGGTTGTCATTTATCGAATCACATAGCACATTTCTATTCTTTTACTAGAAGCGGCAGATTCTTTATTGGTCATACATTATCTCCATGTACAACTTTTTATACCCATGAATATCCTTTGATATACCCTAAAGGTCTTAAGGAATAAGTCAAAGTATAACTCATCATACACAAGACACTATGATGATCTCAAGTCCAAGGATCACTTGTACTACTATCACTACAGGAATTCCTATTGACAGGCAAGTAAAACTCCATTCGGTAAAATTTCTTAGCGAGCCACGTTCAATGAACTTATTCTCCAATGAGCACCTACATACTTGCTTTAGTGTCTCCACACAAATGATTATGAGATTAATCATCCCCATCTAATGAGCAAGCAACATATGTACCAATCTATCCGGATTCACTAATCCCTAATTTAGTAATCCAACGATTGAGAACTATTTTAGTTTTAAGGTTTTTAAGAATTTAGATCTCATTAGAATGATCATCATCATTATTCTAAAAGCATTGCTTAAAACTATGAGTTTATCACATATTATAAAGCAGCATCATGTAGATAATTAAAAACCTTTAATAAATTAATACTTTTTATTAATAAATGAATAATATTGTTACAAAGTATATGGTTTATCATCAATCATGATTGGCTTGTGTGCATACTACTTTCAATCTCCCACTTGCACTAAAGACAATCGTCATGGTATCTCATACTCTTATTCTCTAAGTGACGATTATCCTGCTATTGGATAAGCTTCAGTAATGGATATGTAATGTTGTTCTTAAGAGTCCACTATCTCTATAGTGATTTCCCATCTTTCAATGATTCTTTAATCAAATGAAAGTGCAGCAACACATTTAGATCCAAGATGAGACTTAGGAACTATTCCTAGTTCTGTAATGAACTTTTTATCCAAACAATCAACTTGCAACTTCATTTACAGCTATATACTTTGTCTATATTACTTAACCAACAACTTTTTGCTGTTTAAAACATTTCCAATTTCACTGCACCACCGTTTAAGGTAACGTTTTACCTTTAAAGTGGATTTTCTGTCGTCTTGGTCTGTCTGAAAAAAAACTTGAGTCTGTTAAGCCCTCTAGTTTTAATTCAGACCCACCATGAATATGATCACATCCTTAGTGTCGGTTAAGTATTTTAAGATATTTTTCACTGACTCACAGTGAACTTCTCCAGAATATGACTGATCAACATCAGGTCTCGTACATTTCATTGCATATATGATAGTTACTCATACGATCTCTCTTTTATGAGTCTATGGAGACTATTAAGAGAGATACACTCCATGGCTCATCTATGTGAGACAACTCTTGGAGTTTGTCAGGCTAAATGACTTTAGCATCAAATGAATATACGTTTTTTGGGTTAAGTCGAGCATCCTATTAAATCTATCTATATAGATTTGTATCCTCAATTATGATACTCTTCCCAAATCATTCATGGAGGAATGTTTAGACAACTTTATCTTTACTGATTCTAGCATTGGCATGTCATTCCTTATCCGTAGTATATCAACATATAATACTAGGAATGTCACGACGCTCCCACTGACCCTTTTGTACACACTAGGTTCATTCTTGTTTTTGATAAAATCAAACTTTTTTGATTTGTTTCATCAAAACGAATGTTCCATTTTTGAGAATCTTGCTTCAATTCATTTCTCTGAGTGTCTATAACTCTTACCTCATCGTATGTAACTGGTTCATCATCTTCATAATGTGTACCTCATCATCATCATCTATGATGAATCCATACCTCCTAAGTATCTTCGGTACTATTTCAGATTTACTATTCGGTTGTGGTACAATAGGTCTATCTACAGGTTCCTCTTATTTGAATTATAGTGTTTTGTGGTTCTTGAACTCTTCAAGATGTATTATCCTCCCACTAGCCCCTTTAATGATAAACACATTTATCTTAGAAGGCAGCATGTTTTGCAACAAACATCTTTTGCTAAGTAGGATTATAGAGCATATACCCTAAACTTACTTTAGGATGTCCCACAAATCTACATTTGTCAAATCTTGTTCCAAACTTATCCTTTGAAAAGTTCACATAAGCTGGACAACCCCTTATCTTAACATACTTAAGATTAGGAATCCTCCATGTCCATAACTCTTATAGAGTCTTGGGGCCGGATTTTAAGGTTACCTTTTCATAGATATGCATCCATTTCTAGGACATGATCCCAGAGGGATACCTGAAATGTCGGTAAAATTATTATGGACCGCACCATGTCCAACATGGTACGATTTTTTCTTTCAGATACATCAATCAATTATTGCATATTAGGATGTGTCCATTGTGAGAAAACCATTTGAGATGATCTAGAAACTCATTGCACAAGTATTCCTTCCTTGATCCGATCAAAGAATCCTAATACTTTGCTAATTTGTTTCATTTGTGAATTCTTTGAACCTTTCAAAAATTCACAATTGTATTTCAGCAAATACACACATTCAACCTTTTGAATAATCATCTCCTTTTTCTTATACTAGTTTGTTCAATTTGTAAAATAATTTTTCATGTAAGTCAAGTATACAAAATTCATTAAGTGATATTTCGGTTCTATACAAAATATTATTATTATAAATAGAATAACAATAGTTCTTAAATATAATACCAAAGATTTTATTGTCCAACAACAAAAATAGAAATAATATTTCTACCAAGAACTGAAATACAATAACAACTTATTGACTTAATAGATTTGCCATTGCTAAACTATAAGTTTCTATGTCTAATGTAGCAACCTTTGCTTCATTTCCCACACATAGGATTACTTATCTCTGTTTAGCTTTCTACTTCTGCTTGGTCCCTTCATAAATTTATATTTATTATAACCAAAGTCGGTATTCAATACCCAAGTAGAACCTTGACTTAAAGAAAAATTTATTTTAAATCATGAACAAAATTGTATTTGTAACAGAAACTTCACTAAGCTACTTCTGGTTAGTTCTGCAAGATGCTTCTCGCAGTTTCTTTTTTAGTGTCCTGACTTATTGCAGTGAAAGCAAACTCCTTTGCTATCCGTATCAGGTTTGTTCTTATTATCCTTTATTTTTGTCTTTCTATTTACCTTCTTTGAATCATTTTTCTTTTCAGAAGATCATTTGACCCCTACCAGTAAGCCTTGGTCTTTCTTGGTTGGAAATTGACTCTCAACATTTTTCAACATGTTGAGCAAATCAGCGAAGCTGATATCTAGCTTGTTCATATAAAAAATTCACAACAATTATGAAAGGAGTCCGGGAGTGAGTGCAAGATCAAATCTTGGCTCAACTCTCAATCCATGACAAAACTCGTTGTCCTAATTGATCAATCAAATTGATTATGTTAAGGACTTTTGTCTGTACTGTAGTGTCATCAGTCATTATAGATCGGAAGAACTCCTTAGATATCTGATATCTAGCAGTCCTACTTTCCTTACCATCAACTACTTGATATGAAGGAATATAGTAGAAGCATCCATAGTTTCATGCTGACGCTGAAGCTCGTTACTCATGGATGCAAGCATGATACATTGAGCCAACTGTGCATCATCTTGCCACTTTCTAAACGTAGCAATCTCTTCCTCAGAGGCATTGTCTGCAACCATTGCAGGGATAGGCGTATTAAGGACATAAGATATCTTTTCAGCCATGAGAACTATTCTGAAATTTTTTTACCAATCCATTTAATTCGGTCCGGTTAAATAACATCTAATATGCTTTGCAGTGATAGTAATTTAGACATTGTAAAATTCTATAAATGAATTTGTAATTAACAATATTTTAGCATACATTCTTTTATTATTTACCAAAATAAATTAGGTCTTGTTTTAAATTGGTATCTCCCACAATTTTCTTCAAATTATATACCCTCACTTATATAGTTCGGCAAAATCTAATTAAAGATTTGCTAGTGAGAATAAGGATTCTATTTCAAATGTATATAGCCTTGTGTGCGCACAACAAACTATATATAAATAAATAGGTAGACAACTCTTGTCAGTTACATCAACTATGCAACTCCTTGTATTTCGCCTCTTAAATCATAATGGTCAAGTGTGTGCACATCCGAACTAAAATGATTTAAGTTAAATCAGACCCAGCATTTCCATATAAGTGAAGAGAAAACTACAGCCCTTGTGTGTGCACAACAAAGCAGTAATGTTCAATTCCTTATAAACATCACATGTAATAAAAACATCTTAAATATTTAATACTTGCCTTGTGTGTGCACAACAAACTCATATTAAATATTCAATACTCTATTGTTTCTATCATGCTAGAAGGCGACATTCGATATTCCAAATATCTTTGAACGTTACAACTTAATATAAAATATTTGAGGGGTTTGTTATTAATTTGTCTCATCTTGTTTAGCGCGCATGCACATATATATATAAAATACGCGACATATTAATTAACATGCGAAGCATGTTTGCATATATATATATATATATATATATATATATATATATATATATATATATATATATATATATATTGTAGAAGCATGCATTATATTCTACCCGGATTGATTATGGACTTTATTCTAGTTTGGTTCACTAGAGCCACCAAGAGAACCAAAAGGTCAAACCTAAGGGTACAAGAATTAATATTTAAATATAACTATTACGTTTAAACATGGGCTTCATTACAAACGGGTCTTCAAGCGCTCCTTGCTCCTTGATCATTGATCTCCAATTCTTCAAAATTAATTCTAACTATTCATATTACAAAACTATTTAAAATAAATAGAAACCTTGATCAGTAGTCAAGGGGAAGTACACAGGAAGGAGATATAATTTACATTAAGAAAAATTAGAGAAGATGAGGTACGCAGACCCCATTTAATAAAACCCATACATTCAAGCATCCAACTAAAATAAAATCTAATCACATTAGTCAATAGTCCATAATCAGTCCCATTTATTATCATACACATCACCATATGCATCAATAAATAACATTCATCTCATGAACAATAATCATTCAATATATATATATATATATATATATATATATATATATATATATATATATATATATATATATATTGATATCATTTAATGGGTAAATTTAGTTAGTATAAAATTTAATTTTGAATCAAAATAAACTCTTTTATTTTAATCCAAATTTATATTAAAATAAACTTCTTTTATTTTAATTTATCCAATTTTGAATAAAATGAATTATTTTATTTTAATTAAAATCTTCAATCAAAATAAACTTATTTATTTTAATTAATTATGGAATCCAATTCCAAGAAAAAAAACTCCTTTATTAAAGGAAACACGGATTCTCTTTCCTATTCACAAATAAACTCCTTTATTTAAGAAAACACAGAATCCAATTTCAAGTCCAATTAGTTATCATGGAATCCAATTCCAACTCTAATTAGTTAGCATGAAATCTAATTTTAAGATTAAAATAAACATTTTATTTTAAAATTAAAATAAATATTTATTTTAATTATAAAATTATTAAGATTATATATATATATATATATATATATATATATATATATATATATATATATAAGATCATATATAGTCATACTATATATTTAAAGTAACCGTGCATCCTGATCATATATATTACACACAGGATCACTTTTAAAAAAACGAGGATCACTTTTGAAAAAACGATAATATATATAATATTAGTAGGAGATTTGGCGTTTTTTTAAAACAATAATTTTATACAACAAATTATGCCCAATTTAATTGTTATAAACACATATCAACATACATATCAAATTAAAACAATTAATAATTCGCATAAAGGTTTGACTGTGATACCACTGTTAGGTTTGTAATATTCATGAACGCAATCAAATTGCACAAAATAAGCGAAAGAATGTAAAATTAGAGTTTTAAAAATTTACAAAAATACCCGGACAATCCTTTATGTACAATTATTAATTAAATAAAAAGAAAAAGAATAAGAATCATACCCTTGAAGATTCGAGTTTCCTCAAGTACAAGTTCACCTCCAATCATTTTCGCGTTCAACTTGAATCCGCCGGGTTTGGTTCCTTCCTTTGATCAATGTTAGCTACCCAAGTGTTTCGCCTCTAGAGGTGATCCAGCAAGGAAGAAAAAAGATTCAAGAAGATGGATATTTGGCAAAATCCTAATTTTTCTAACTCTCATAGAAAAAAAGCGTACACTCGAACAATTGGAATCACGTCTGTTGTGAAAAAGTCAACAACAACTCTACACCGATAATAAGACTCCTCTTATTTATAGATGTAGGCAACCCTCCTTAACAATTAAGGAATTATATTTTATTTTAATTAATTAAACTTCTTTAATTAATTAGGTTCCGAATCTTATTAGGAATAATTAATTAAACTCTTTTAATTAATTAGTCTCCTAATCTTATTAGGATATATGCAAGTACTTTTATTAATTAATTTCTAAACTCCTTTAGGAATTAAATAATAATAATAGTAATAATAATAATAACACTCCTCTTATTAATTTATATTAAATATTTTTAAAATATTAAATAACAAATATTAAGCTATTTAATTTATTCTATCACTATAGATTAAATTAAATATACTTAACTTATTATTACAATTATGCCATTAACTTCTTAAATAATTATTCTTCTTTTTATAGTGTGACCCTTTAGGTTCTCCATATTAAACCGGTTGTGAATAAATCAATTAGAACAACTCTAATCTTATTTAAATAAATAAATTAAACTATTAATTTATTTAAATAAATAATATTTATTCTGCAATAGGGATAAGCCTCCCTAGCAATCAACGATTTTCTAGATAATATAGATTTCAACATTAATCATAAAAGAACCTTTGAGTAAAATAGTTACCGTACAATTCAATCCTTCTACCATACAATGTCCCAATTAAATATAAGACATGAAATTACTGTCAAGTCTTATTTTATTTAATTATATATATTTTGATCCTTAAATGCACAACTCCAAATAATGCAAATTAGAAACTCCTTTCTAATTTCATTTTGCCTTAGCCAATGACTACTGGGTTGTCATTTATCGAATCACATAGGACATTTCTCTTCTTTTACTAGAAGCGGTAGATTCTTTATTGATCATACATTATCTCCATGTACAACTTATTATACCCAAGCATATCCTTTGATATACCCTAAAGGTCTTAAGGAATAAGTCAAAGAATAACTCATCGTACACAAGATGATATGATGATCTCAAGTCCAAGGATCACTTGTACTACTATCACTACAGGAATTCCAATTGACAGGCAAGTAAAACTCCATTAGGTATTCCTTAGCGAGCCACGTTCAATGAATTTATTCTTCAATAACTACATACTTGCTTTAGTGTCTCCACACTAATGATCATGAGATCAATCATCCTCATCCAATGAGCAAGCAACATATGTACCAATCTATCTGGATTCACTAATCACTAATTTAGTAATCCAACGATTGGGAACTATTTTAGTTTTAAGCTTTCTAAGAATTTAGATCTCATTAGAATGATCATCATCATTATTCTAAAAGCATTGCTTAAAACTATGGGTTTATCACATATTATAAAGCAGCATAATGTAGATAATTAAAAACCTTTAATAAATTAATACTTTTTATTAATAAATGAATAAGATTGTTATAAAGTATTATGCTTTATCATCAATCATGATTGGCTTGTGTGCATACTACTTTCAGACAGCCGATGTCATCACTTGGGTTCCCTACTCTGGGGAACATTTGACCGTTGGATTTGACGATGGATTCCCGACTGGTGTCGAGCACGTGATATCCACCCGTAGGATTCCTCTTTTCACAGATGGAGGATGGGAGCTCTATTTAGGAGAGCGTGCTATTACGAGCAGCACATGAGAGATTCGTGTACCGATCTTGCCTCCTGCCAGGCGTTATTGACCTGTGTTGCAGTCACCCGCCGATGACATCCCATTGATGGGTATGGACGGATATACTTTGTTAGAGGGTTCACATACTTAGGATTCATTCCATCACTGGTGGTCCCCTCGTACCATTGGAGCCCAGACCCACGCCACTCAGTTTATGGGGGATATGGTTCCTGGATCCGTGATGATTGCGGATTGGCTGACCTGTGTCCAAGATCCGACTCATTTGACACAGATTGATCGTTTGACCCGACAGTTGGACCGGACATATTTTTTCATCCGGCACTTGGGTAGAGATCCTTCAGAGGCAGATACTTTTGATCCTTCCAGCTCAGGCGCTGGCCCCTCAGGTGACCCATATGGCTTTGCCGGTGCAGATCCTCCCTTGTATAGGCCAGACATCCCTGTTGATCTATCCAGTGACTCAGGAGGAGTTACATCAGGTAGACATGATTGATGATGTAGATATTGACACCATTGTCTTCTTCTTATGTGTATTCTCGTTATCTCTTTTAATAGGCCTCTATTAGATATTGGGTGATTGTGCCCCATTCTTCCTATATATTTTTTTTCGCTAATTTTGTTTGTATATTGAAAAGAAAAGGAGATTAAACAATCACAAAGGGCATACCCCAGAAGCTTTAGATTGAACCACATAGGACAACCCCCAAAATGATTAACTAAAGACTAACAACCAAGCCAATTAAAAGTACATGGAACATTACAAAGCAGGGCAAATACTAACTATAAGCATATAATAAGAAGCAGGCAGAAAGCCTAAACAGCCTAAACAACCAACCAGCTGAAACTAAGCATCCATAATGAACAAAACTGGTGCCAAAAGAAAGACCCCCTATAGTATTACAACTGAACAACATTAGTCGAACTGTAGCTGCCGATCTGCTAACACTAATCTAGACTGAACTGCAAAAGCCACCTGAGCTGAACTGAACTGTAGCTGTCGATCTGCCATCAGCAACCAAAATCGAGCTGAAGCAGCAGCCAAACTCCCAATACTGCCAATCGAACTGTAACTGCTAGCACTGTAGCAGCCGAACTGTAGCTGCCGAAGCCTAGAAAGAACTGCAAGCGCCATCTCATCTCGCCAAGAGCCAGCCCAAACTACCAGACCAGCACCCCCCAACATTCGAACATATAAGCCGAACCCAGCAGCAGACCTCACATCCATACTTTGAGGTTAGGCCTATTCTGAGCTGCCTTAAGGAATTTAGAGTAAGAAGATAACATTGACTTGATGACATTTATAATCTCCCTAGTCAAAACTCCCATAGGCATCTTGACTTTTATATGAACAATGGAGTTCCTAGCTGCCCAAAGTTTGTACACTGTGGTAGAAAAAACTAGCTTTAAAATTTTAGACCTTATAGAATTCCCTCTAAAATGAATGATGAAATCCACAAGACTGTCCCAACTCAATTGAGTATAGTCCAAGCACCAAATGCAAGTGCAGAAGAGAGAACTGAAGCAAAATAGGAACATTCAAAGAACAAATGAAAGAAGGTCTCAGCATGGGTTTCACAGAAAGGGCCACTCTTAGGTCGGAAGCTAGAATAAGAAGAGAACCTATCATTCGTGGGTGTGCTGAAGAGCA
Source organism: Panax notoginseng (assembly GCA_016801055.1). Taxonomy (NCBI): domain Eukaryota; kingdom Viridiplantae; phylum Streptophyta; class Magnoliopsida; order Apiales; family Araliaceae; genus Panax; species Panax notoginseng. Next base: position 104,263,098 of record CM029016.1, on the reverse strand, counting down.
AGCCACAGGGTAAAGGAGAATCGGGGAATATGGAGGGAACACCATAACAGATTCGCCTAGGGTACTTTCGAAGCACGCAAGCGAATAGATTCCCAAATAATGGAAGCTTTAACAGATTTTAGCTTATGGTTGTCCCATAAAATCAAGTCCTCAGCATCTGAGGGATTAGGGAGAGAGGAAAACAAACTAAGGAATTGCTGCACCTCATGATGGTTACTAGATGGCAATGCCCAAGCTCCCATGGATGTGATAGCAGTGATGCGAACATTAAGAAGGATTCTGGAGTTGGAGAGCAGAGAGATGTAGAAGGGTTTAAGGGCTGGCCATGCAACCACGGGTCATGCCAGAGACTGAATAAGTTGTCATTCCCAAATCTATATGAAAGGAACTGGAGAGCCATGGGACGAAGTTTAAGGATCTTACGCCATATCCATGAACAATCCAAAGGATTCGAGATATGCCAGAAATTTGTCCTAGATAGCACTGCAGATTTGACCCATTTAGCCCACAAGGAAGGAGAAGAAGGGGAAATGACCTTGTGGAGATGGAGAATAATGAGGGCCGAATTCCAATCAGTAAGGCTTTTTATCGGTAGACCACCTTCACAATGGAGAAGGGACAGATCCTTCCCCGAAACTTTAGAGCCATTTTGAAGGAGAGAAGACCCCTTCCAAAGAAATCTACACATGATAGATTGGAATGGCTCTTAAAATCGATTTAGGAAGAATAAAATGGACGGCCCAGTAAGACTGTATTGCAAATAGCACTGATTTAATCAACTGCACTCTACCGGAATAAGAGAGGAAGCGGGATGTCCATGAGGAAACTCTGGCAGTAATTCTTTGAATCATAGGCTGACAATCAGAGTGGGAGAGTTTAGAGGAAATAAGAGGTACCCCGAGAAAGCTAATTGGTAAAACTCCGAGCGGAATACTCAGCAGCAGGCTAATACTTGCCTTAGCATCATTAGGGACTAATTATCAAGAAAACAAAGACTTTTAAGAGCATTGGGAATTAGACCGGAGAACATGGAAAAGGATTGAATGCACGGGTGGATTATGGAGACAGAGGACAGGTCTCCATGGCAAAAAGGAGAATATCGTCAACAAAACACACATGCAAAATTTTGCAAGATTCTGCTTTCCAATAAAACTTGAAATTAGGTAGCAGAGTATCGTTATTCAGAATCATGGAAAAGGCTTCCATTGCTAATACGAACAAATAAGGAGACAAAGAATCCCCTTGTCTAAGATCCCTTGCTCCCTTAAAATATCCAGCAAGAGCTCCATTAACTTTGACAGAAAACATTGTCGTTGTGATGCACTCTTGAATCCAGTTTATGAAAATAGGGGGAAACTGTAGAAGGCTCAACAAGTCCAGAAGAAATCCCCAATCAACTCTGTCAAAGGCTTTCCGAATATCAATTTTAAGAGCACACCGGGCAGGACCAGAGAGTTTGTGGTAATTCCTAAAAAGTTCCTGTGCAAGGAAGATATTGTCACTGATGCTTCTTCCCGAGATGAAGGCAGATTGAGCATGGTCAATAAAGGAAGGTAGAATGGATTTGAGCCTATTAGCAAGAATCTTCGCTACACATTTATAGATTGTGTTGCAGCATGAAATAGGTCTAAAGTCAGATATATTGGATGGGTTTTCTGTCTTCGATATCAAGGCAATAGTAGTAGCATTAACTCCACATGGAAGGTGCCCGGTTATGAAGAAAGAGTGGACGACAGTAGTGAAGTCGAGGCCAATAGTATCCCAGCAGTGGAGAAAGAAATTAACATTAAAACCGTCAGGGCCTGGGCTTTTATTCTTTTTCATGGACTGAAGAACCGCAAGAATTTCAGAATCAAGGATTGGGGTGAATAAAGCAGCAGCTTGAGCCGGAGTGATCCTCTTGGTAACGTAATTTTTGAGATCATCAAGGCCAGGATAGGTAAGAGGGGAAGACACGAGAAAATCCTGATAATAGGCCATCGCCACATGTTGGATACCCTGCTAGTCCTCAATAAGATCACCAGAGCTGTTGAAGATAGAGAGAATTTTGTTATGATTCCAATTACTCTTGATAACATTGGCAAAAAATTTAGTATTTTTATCCCCCTGGGCAAGCCAGGTGGCCCGGGATTTTTGGAGTAAGAGAGATTCTTAAAGAGCCAATGCTTTCCATAAAGACTGGGAACAGCTATCTTCTTGAGCTAGCAGATAAGAGTTCAATGGGTCGGCATGGAGAGATAGCTGAATGGAGGCCAACTGAACCTGCAGAGTGCTAATGTTGCTCGACAAATTACCATTAGATGAATTCAAGGCTACGAGGGCTCTCTTGGTTCTCTGTAGCTTCTCATTGAAAGTGAAAAATTGATTCCTACGGATTCTGTTTTTCTAACAATCCGAAATAGCAGCATCGAACCCTTCCAAATCAAGCATGAAGTTAAAGAATTGGAATGGTTTCTTGAGTCTCCGAAGATGAAGACCAGTTTGGTTCTCCCTATATCTTTTGATAGGCCTTTGTTAGTAGTAGGGCGTCTGTGCCCCATTTCCCTGGGGTATTTTTAGCTGTACAGAGATGATGTATATAGATGATGATGTACTTAGGAATGTATGTACTGTTTTCCATTCCCTACATCATATTGCCATCTATTATTTGTTATGCATGTATCTTGTTATGCATATGTATGTATGTCTAGAGATATTCAGCATTGACCCCTGGATGGTCTTATGATACGACCCAAACAAATGTCTTCTTTGATAGTCAGCTGCATAGATCACACCCTACCAGTGTTGATAGCTTCCCGTCTAAGGTCGTGGTATGATAGTATGTCACCTACAGATAGGTGACTGTAGATAAGCTATTATAGCATTCTATGACCTTCTTGATGTTTCAGGTTCCTGCAGGCTTTGTGGAGGGTATGCTGGAGCATTAGATACCGGAGAAACATGTTTTCTTATTTGGTATCCAGGAGTTGACTCCTACTTTAGAGGAGTATGAGCGATTGATGACCCTGCCCTTAGACAGACCTTGCACTCATATGACTGTCGGAGATATGCACCGGCAGTTCATGACCCTCACCGGGTTACAACGTAGAGTAGTAGAGGATTAGATTATATCTGACCATGTATTGCCCCAGCGCTTCCTGATAGACAGATTTGGCTCGGTGGACAGCTACGCACGATATTCTGGGGATTTCACCTCACCAGAGGATTAGTGGCATTTGGCTAGAGTGGATGAACTCATGATGTGCGTGGTGGCGTATGTGTACATGGCACGGTATATAGACGAGATGGACATAGGTGTCATCATGGCAGTGAGAGCTCTCAGGGAGGGTCATGCCATCATCCCGATGATCGTGGCGGAGACATTAAGGTCGGCCATGTTTTGCAGCATCTACCCTGCAGGGGTATTTACAGGCAGTTCGGTCATGTTATACGTGTGGTTTATGTCACACTTGAGACCGATTGGCACATTTCGCCGACACGGGTACTGCTTTACCCATGATATTGTTATGTCTTACTCCTTTCAGCCATCGAAGTATACAAACGCTATGTCTTGGTCGGTCTTCTTGGCAGGGATCAGAGATCTGTTTGGCATCCTGTCGTGTTCAGGGCTCAACTCACCCTATAGCTTCATTACTCACGCTCCTAGCATGGATTATCTCCCTCTGGCTGGTTTGAGGGGTACCACCCACTGGTCGTGATGTTACAGTTTGACCAGTTCCAGAACTTTCATCCCTTTGATGGGCCGTTAGGTCAGCGTTTAGCTTCTCACCACTTGTCAGCAGAGGACCGATCCCAGGTGTATACTTGTTGGGATCAGCGTGAGATAGCTACTTTTTCTGTTAGCCATCCGAGCTTTTTGCCAGAGTATTCTGTGTGGATGGAGATAGAGATTTCATTGGTTGCGGCAGTATCCACAGTGTCAAGTATTGATTCAGATGGTGGAGAGCCCATGGAGGATGTTGATTCTCACACCGAGGAGGAGCCATTCCTTAGGTTGCCAACAACTCTTTTAGATTCTCCCAGTACTAGCACTGTCGTGATCCAGCATTCAACATAGTATTTTGAGCAGAGTCTTCATCTGATGACCTTCGAGAGGGATCAGGCTAGAGCCCTGATATTGACAGCTCTTGATGGGAGAGTTGCTGCTCTATTAGAGAGAGACGATGCCTTAGCACATAGAGACACCACTATTGAGGAGCGGGATGAGGCCAGATCAGTCAGAGATGCCGTGATAGTTGAGCGGGATGTCGCTATATCTACCCGGGATGTAGCCATTACAGATAGTACCACAGTGAGGTCCCTTACTACTGGCATGATCGCAGAGATGAGCACGTATATTGATGAGAATCGCGTCACTATGCAGATGGCTGTAAATCTATTAGCTCGTGTGGATACCCTTGTGCAGGAGACCACATCATTACCTCCTTCTTCTGAGAGTGATGACATGTTGGGCTTGATAGCTCGCATATACACTGATTTGTATATGGGCTTGTGTTTTCCTGCACAGACTAGCTTAGCCATTTTATCATGTACAGTTCATATTGTATATATCAAACAACATTATATATAGCAGGGAAATATATTTTTTGATCACTTCCCTTTCTATGCCTTGTTGCTTGCTTGATATTTGCCTATTTCTTTAGGGCTTGTGATCTAGATGTATTATGAATTCCTCCTTGATGGATGGATATTGAGTTGTCTCAGGATATTTCACAATGGATCGTTGTTCTGTGTGTTTTTCCTACCATTTTTGGCGTCTTGGAACTGGTTTTTGTATAGAGATGTGGAGAGGAGTGTGACTTTCCTCTCCGAGATCAACCGCACCACAGATGGTCGCCAGTACTCCTATTTAAGAGGAGCCCAGTTAGTTCCATCTCTTATGAATAGGTGTTTCTCTTTGAGGAACAACCACAACTTAGATGGTCATCGATCCTCCCATTTAAGGGGAGGTCAGGTAGTTCCATCCCTTTGGTCTGAAGCCGATGAAATGTGACGGATTGAAGGTTGATCCCAGTATCGCTGACAAAGTATTTGTGTTTCGGTAGGGGGTTAGACCGAACCATGACTAGCTGCCTACGTACTCCTGTTGAAGAGGAGATTAGGTATGCGTAGTTCAAACCTGGTGTAAGAGGTTCAACGCTGTATATGGCAAAAAGAGTGTAGAGATATTTTTGTTATTTTTGTTTTTGTAAGGAAAAAGGTGTAGAAATATTTTTATTATTTTTGTTTTATTGTGACCGGACCATATAAAATATGGCTGCCTACGTACTCCCGTGTATCAAGGAGATCAGGTCGGCGTAGTTCGCCCCATGTTCAAGACGGTTTGTAGCCAATGAAAAGTTTGATCCCATGTTCAGGACAAACTGCGGGTGAGAAAATTTAATCCCATGTACAGGACAAACTGCGGGTATGAAAAGTCTTATCCCTAGTGGGGTAAAACTGCGGGTGTGCTGTTCAATCCCTGGTGGGATAATCGGAGTTGAGTAAGTGTTCAAAACCAAGTGAAGAGAAGGATCTAGCGATCCGCAACCAGGCTGCTAGTTAGAAAATGTGTGTTTGTCCCTGATGGGGCAAATGAGTGTGAAGAAAAGTTGTATGTAGTGAAGGGTTAGAAAACCTGAAATGACTAGGGATCTAGTGATCCCAAAACTATGATGTTTGCTTGATGATAACCTCAGACATAGTACCATTTTACAGTGTCTGAGTTGATAAGCTGCAGAAATTCATCGCCATCCATTTCCTGTAATCTGAGAGCACCTCCTGTTAATACCTCCTTGACAACAAACGGGCCCCCAGTTCGTGGTGAATTTTCTCTTAAACTAATCTTGGTTGTCAATGATCTTTTTCAAATCCAAGTCATGTTGTTTAAATTGTCGTAGTCGGACTTTTCTGTTGTAGGACTTGGCGATCCTTTGTTGATATTACTGACCGTGGAAGATAGCAAAGGCACACCTTTCGTCTATTAGAGACAATTGGTGATGCCTATCTTGTACCCATTGGTCTTCATCCAGCTGAGCGTCTATCAACACTCTGAGGGATTCCATTTCCACTTCTATGGGGAGCACTGCTTCCATCCCATAAGTTAATGAGTAGGGGGTTCCCCCAATGGAAGTGCGCATTGATGTTCTGTAGGCTAACAAAGTCAGAGGCAATAAGTTAGGCCACTCTTTGTGGTTGGCAGACATCTTCTGCACGATCTTCTTGATGTTTTTGTTAACCGCTTCAACAACACCATTCATCTTTGGACGGTAGATGACAGAGTTAAGATGTTTGATGTGGAATTTACTGCACAACTCCTCCATCATTTTGTTGTTAAGGTTCTTAGCATTGTCTGATACAATTACCTCTGGTTGTCCATATCGACAAATGACATTGTTTCTGATGAAAGCAATGATGACTTCTTTGGTAACCCTGGGTAAGGAGGCTGCTTCTACCCACTTGGTGAAGTAGTCGATCATGGTGAAGATAAACTGATGCCCATTACTGGCTTTGGGCTCAATGGGCCCGATCACGTCCATTCCTCACATTGAGAAAGGGCCAAGGCGAACTCATACTGTGGAGCTCCCTCGGAGGGGCGTGGATAGCATTCCCATGAATTCGGCACTGATAACATCTCCTGACGTGGTCCTCACAGTCAGCCTTGAGAAAGAGCCAGTAATGCCCTGTTCTGAGGATTTTCTTAACAAGTAAGGGGCCGCTCATGTGTGGGCCATATACTCCACCATGGATCATGTGTGGACCACATACTCCACCATGGATCTCATCCATGAGCCTCTGAGCTTGGTCCTAGTCCAGATATCTGAGGAGACGTCCTGCATCTCTTTTGAAGAGTGTATCCCCGCTCTAGGTAGAATTTCATAGCCAGTTGATGGATCCGCCTTCTTTTAGTCGGGCTCGCCTCAGCGGGTGTAGATCTATCTTGCAAGTACTCGTTGATATGCTGATACCAAGGGTGTTGGATGGGAGGTAGCTCATCCGATACTTCTCTAATGTAATTCCCATAGGCTGAAGCCTTTTGTTGGGCAAATGTGAGGGTTGGCATGTCTTCCTTGTCATGTATGTTGATCAAGGAGGCCAAGGTTGCTAGTGCATCCACAAAATCATTCCTATTTCGAGGAATGTAAGAGGAAGGATATTTCTTCAAACTCTGAAGCTATCTGTAGAACTTGTCGATGGTAAGACAATAAATGTAGACCTTTGGTGTGATAGATTCCTGTGGTTTGTCTGATTACCAACTCGGAATCTCCAAAGACAGTTAACCATCTGATACCCATTGATTGGGCAAGTTTTAGCCCCATGATACAACCTTCATACTCAGCTGTATTGTTGGTGTTCGCAAACTACAATTTGACGGCGACGTGATGTTGCTCCCCCGTAACGGATACTAGAATTGCTCCAGCCCCAGAACCTTCCATACTTGCAGCTCTATCAAAATACATCTTCTATGTTTGGCGTGCATCGTACTTATGGTGTTACTGAATTGCCATTACCCCTTTATCAGGGAAGTATGTTTCCAAGGGTTTGAAATCCCCTAAAGGTACGGCGACCAGTTGATCCGCAATTCCTTATCCTTTAATGGACTTTTGCATCACGTAGACGATGTCAAATTGTTATAGGATCAACTGCCATCTGGACAGTCGGCAGTTCAACATGGGTTTACTGAACACGTACTTGAGAGGATCCATGCGGGATATGAGATGGGTTGTGTGAACATGGAGGTAATGTTGTAACCTCATGGAAGCCCATGCTAAAGCACAATACGTCTTCTCAATCAGAGTGTACTTGTATTCACTGCTGCTGAATCTTTTGCTGAGATAGTTGATAGCTCGCTCTTGGCCTCTATCATCTTTCTATCCCAGCATCCAGCCCATGGCATTGTCACTTATGGACAAGTATATGAACAGGGGAACATCATCCCTGGGTGGTACTAAAACAGGAGCTTAGACTAGCTGCTCTTTGATTGTAAGGAAGGCCTTCTGGCACTCATCATTAGATTTTATGGAGGAGTTTTTCCTTAACAACTTGAAAATAGGCTCACAGGTTGCTGTGAGTTGGGAGATGAACCTGCTAATGAAGTTGATTCTTTCCAAAAATTCCCGTATTTCCTTCTCTGTCTGAGGAATGGGCATTTCTGTGATGACCTGGATTTTGGTGGGATCCAGCTCAATCCTCTTGTGGCTGACTAGGAATCCTAGCAACTTGCCTGATTTAACGCCAAAGGCGCACTTGGCTAGATTCAACTTCAAGTTACTTACGCAACCTGTTGAAGAGCTATTTGAGATGGTCTAGGTGGTCTTCTTCCCTCCGGGACTTGACAATGATGTCATCCACATAGATCGTGGAAAAGAGCCACCATGGCTCGCTAGTAGGTTAGCTCCAGCATTGATGAGGTCGAATGACAACCGTCTATAACAAAAGGTTCCCCAAGTCGTGATGAATGCAGTTTTCTCACGATCCTCCTCAGTAACCATAATTTGATGGTACCCTGCGAAGCAGTTAGCAAAGGAGTACATGTCGTATTGAGCAGTATTGTCAATGCGAATGTGGATAAATGGCACGGGAAAGCTATCTTTAAGGCAAGATTTATTCAGATCCTGGTAATCCACGCAAACTTGCACCTTTCCTCCTGGTTTAGGCACGGGGACTGTGTTTGATAGCCATTCAGGGTATGTAGACGCCATGATGATGCCTGCTTGAAATTGTTTCACAATTTCCTCTTTAACCTTTAAACTCCACTCAGGTTTTAATCGCTTGAGCTTCTGCCTGACTTGCTTGAATCCCTCTTTGATGGGGAGGTGATGAATAACAATGTCAGTGGACAAACCTACTATGTCTTCATGAGACCATGCAAACACATCCTGGAATTAGGTTAATAGCGTAACCATGTCATTCCTTTGGTTTGGAGTGAGGTCTGTACCAATCCGGATTAGTTTAGGGCTTTCTAAGGTTCCAAGATTGAACGAAGTGGTTTGATCAAGGTTGGGTTTAGGTTTGTCTTCGACCCATTCTTTGATCTCCTGAGGTATCTCAGTGTCCTCTTGTATTTCCATCAAGTCCGAGTCCAACTTTTCATCAAAGTTACAATCCTTGTGGAGAAAAGGCACCTTATCAACAAGTATAGGCACATCTAAATTCAGAGTCCTGAAGCAAAATATGCTTTCACTTAATATATATGAAACTGTTCAATCATACAAAGTGTTAGCATGTACTGACAAAACAACTGCTAATACTATACAGAAAAGTAAGCAGTTATTATTATCTACAGGGCAGAAGGAGTTTCTGCCCGTTTTACCCTTGTCGACCAATGAAAGGAGTGCTGCTCCAATTTTCAAGGGTGAAGTCCTGATGGACTGCAGTGGTGGAGGGGCTGTCATCGTCCTCCTTCTCCCGAATGATGACCATTACGTTGGCAATCATCGTCTGGGGTGTATCTATTTGTATGTTCATCATGGACAATGATGCGTATGTTTGACATCATCCGGGCGATGTCCTATTTACGTCTCCGTTCCTCTTCTTCCACTTTTAGATTTGGAACTAGGACTTCTTTCTCCTTTACCGGTATCAGTTTAGGAAATAACATGGCCATTACATGGGCCGTCACCTTTACTAGAGCTGAAGGTGGAGATAATCACCAAGTGGCTAAAGCTGAAGGAATCTGTTTGTGCATATGAGGATTCCTGTGACTGGAACTAGTAGTATAGCCTAGACCGATTGTCCCTGTTTGAACTGAGACATTGAATGGGACGCTTGATGCCCTGATTGTCTTTGCCCAACCCCTGTCCAGGTTGATATCCCAACGACATCATTTCTAGTGGCCAACATTACTTCGGGAGAAATTTGGGGTATGAGAGGTGTCGCCCCAACAAGATGGTAGTGAGTGTTGCTCACCTCCAGGGCATGAAAACTGACCGGCACAACTTCTGAATTAAAGCTGATGAGTGGTATGTCACCTTGTTCAGGACATTTCGGCTCAGCGTTGACAGTGACTAGGCTATTGTTGAGAATGTATTTAAGTTGTTGGTGAAGAATGGAGGGGACTGCCATGTGACTCCACGGTCTTCCCAGGATCAGGTTGTATCCTGTATCTATTTTGAGAACGTGAAAAGACATGCAGAATGTATGTGGACCAATCTCCACTGTTAGTTCAATCTCTCCGACAGAGTTTCATCGGGATCCATCAAAAGCTTTGATAACCGTATGGCTGTTTCGGATCAGATTAAGATTGATGTTCATCTTCACCAAAGTGGCATAAGGACAGATATTTAGAGACAAACCTCCATCTATCAAGACTCCCCCCACCATATATTTGGAGGAAAAAATTGCAATGTGCAACAACTTGCAGTTGTGCTTCTTCCAAAACCCTGAGCAAGACCTTCCTGTGATCTTCAGAAGAGAAAACTAAGTCCAGTATGAAAACTTGATATGGAGCTTTTCTTAAGCTTAAAACCACCTCAGCTTCATTATGGCCCATAGTACGGAGAAATTCTTCCACTTTCTCCATGGGAATCTTCCCCTTTGACTTGATGGTAGGCTTCATCACCCGTTGGGGAAGATACAGTGGATTATCCTTCGACAATGCAGTAGTTATGTGCGATGTGGATCCTTCAGCCCCTCCAAAATTCCATGGAACTTTCTTTAGGTTGACAATAGTATATTGTGGCCTACATGGAAATATAATTGGCTCTGGCGCAGCCACTTTCAAAGGATTATCAACCCCCTTGAGTTGAATTGGTGGATTATATGTGAGGGAGTAGCTGAATCTGTCTCATCAGATATGAATGCTACTACTTCATTCCACTTCGTAGGAAACCCGTCCTCACTCTCCAGTACTACAACATCATCGCCTGCCATCTGCATGACACCGCTGTTAATTAAATTCTGAATAAGGTGGCGGAGTGCCCAATATTCTTTTATGCTGTGACCGCGAGATTGGGAGTGATATTGGCACACTTCATGGAAATCAAACAGTCTTGAACGCGGGCTGATTGGAGGTAGCAGATTTGTGATTCTTCCTTCATTTATCAGCATCTACAGTATTTCTTCCATCAGTTGGCCTAGGTATGTAAATTCCCTTTTGTGGGCAAAATCCTAACGGGCTTTAACATTTGCTCTTTTTGCAATTTTATCCTCCAATGTTTCATTTTCTGGAGTATGCGGTGGAGTGTTCGTAACAAGAGGAAGGAGACTGGCATGCTCCTGACTAAATAATTGGCGTATGACTTGGTGCTGATGGACCACCAGTTCTGCTAATTGGTTAAGTTGCTCACGCAGAGCATTCATTTTCTGTTCCATTGTAAACTGGAACTTTGCATAGTCCCACTTGTCAGCACCATCCTTGCTGGCCTGGGAAGATCCACCATTAAAATTGGACCTCTGTCAATTGCTCCAATTAATCATATTGACCACTTCTTCTTTGTGTTAAGGAAGATGGAGCACATGGGGTTGATAGGGCTTGGTGACCACAATCTCATCGCTATCGATCAAATCCTAGATCTTGTGTTTCAAGGCCCAGCAATCTTGAGTATCATGTCCCGGTGCCCCGACATGATAAGCACACTTCCAAGTAGCATTGAAACCCCTCCCATTCGGGTTGGCTGGTGGAAGAAGATGAGTAATTTTCTTCGGAGTGGTCATAAGATTGAGAATGTTCTCGAGTGAGTCCCCCAGGGGTGTGAACACTCGAGTGCGTTTGACTTCTCCACCTTTAGGTAATGAAGGGGTTTTTTTGTTGCTAAATTTAGACTGAAATAAATAAAATGGGGGATTACAAAACCGCATGGGAGAAACCCAAACAGAAATAGCAAAGACATCATAGGACATGCCCTATGATGTAAAGACTATAAAAGGTTATAGGTGTCAGCCCAAAAAGAAAAGGTGTACATGTCAAAGCATAAAGAAGAAAATCGTCAAGACGCCCGAACGCGGAACCACCGAAACCAGCTACCACGACGACGACCCACTCGTTGCCGAACCCCCACTCTACGAAGCCCCACTCTACGAAGACCCATGCTACGAAGCCCCACTCTGCGAGTCCCCACCAGCCGAGCCTCTCATTGCCGAAGTCCAAGCCACGGAAGAGACCATCTGGAAAATGAAGACATAAGGCCGAACTGGCCGTAGCTAACCAAAGCCGAAACGACACCAATCTGAGCCCCTCTTGCCCAAAGCCCCACTCTACGAAGATGACCCACTCGAGGCCGGAAGACCCACTCTCTGAAACCTCTAGGCTGAGCCCCTCAATACCGAAGTACTAGCCCTCCGAACCCCTCTCGGCCGAATCCCCACTCAACGAAGACGACCCACTCTAGGTTGAAGCCCCACTCTATGAATGATCCACTCTACGAAGACCCACTCTCTGAAACCTCACTCTACGAAGACCCCTCTTGGCCAAACTCCACTCTATGAAGCCCCACTCTACGAGTCCCCACTCTATGAAGCCACGCTCTACGAAGGCTCCACTCGGCCAAAACCCCACTCTACAAAGTCCCACTCTACGAGACCCCAGCACCAGCACTAGCAGACCACGAGCAACCCACTCTACGAGTGCAGCTACAGCACAAAGGATCTATAGCATAGTCTAGACTTGATTTTTTGAAATTTAGCATTAGAATCAAGCCCACACTTTACCAAATGAATAATATCACGAATGAGAATCCGAGCAAGGGTGGAAGTATGGGAGAAAATCCTGGCATTTCTTTCGGTCCAGATTCTATAGACCACTGCAAACCCAAAATGGAGAAGACTAGAGTGAAAGCTATAGGAGCGGCTAGAGATAAAGCCAGTAATAGAAGCCCAACTGCTACTAAACCCTCTCCAACCGCACTGCCTAAGGACAGCTATCAGAATCTAAAAAGAAAAAGAGCATTCAAAGTATAAATGGTTAAAGGTTTCCCTATCATTCGAGCAAAGCACACACATATGGTTGATATCAAGGCCAAATTGAGTTAATCTGTCAAGGGTCTGAATCCCCTTATGGAAAGCAAGCCAGAGAATAAAGGATTGTCGGGGCGGCACAATCTTGTGCCAAACTAAGCTATGCCAAGACACGATAGGCCCAGTCAGCCGAATAGAATTCCAGATAGTAGTAGCCTTTACATCCTTTGTACCATCCCAGAAAAGACCATCACGGTTTGCAGAGTTACAAGGTCTAGAGTAGTCAAAAGAATTCCTAAAAGCAATGACATCCTGGTGGTTCAAAGAAGGTAAGACCCACCTAGAGTTATGTATAATGCTATTCACACATGCATAAGAACCAAGCCCAGAGTTGACGATTAGAGACGAGTGAACAGAATTTGTCAAAGGAAATTGACCAATTTATGGGTCAAACCGTAGGCTAGTATGAGCTCCATTTCCTATGTCATAAGATATGTGCCTACGGGAAATATCCCTACATTGTAATACTTTCTTCCAGATCCAAGAGCAGTCAGCAGGGATAGGAATAGTCCAGAAGGATTTAGACTTGAGCAGAGTAATATGAACCCATTTAGCCCAAAGAGATGGAGACAGGGGATTAATGTCGTGCCAAAGATGCATCAAGATAACCGATTTATTCCATTCCGCAAGGTTTTTTATTGCTAGACCACCCTTTGTAAAGGGAAGACAAATCTTTGTCCAAGCAACTTTAGAGCCATGTTTGTCCATGGATGGACCCTTCCATAAGAATAAAGACATTGAAGACTGAAGATCTTTCAAAACTGTTGCAGGAAGGATGAAGTGAGCTGACCAATAGGCTTGAGAGGCATGGACAACTGACTTGATAAGTTGCATTCGGCTGGCGTACGAAAGAAACTTATTGGTCCAGGAGATAATTTTTGTTTTGACCCTTTCAAGGAGGGGGCGGTAGTCCGCAAGGCTAAGTTTTGAGGTGATCAAGGGAGCCCCCAAAAATTTTGCAGGGAACACCCCCAACCGAAAATCCAAATGGCTAAGGATCCGATTGGGCAGGAGGAACATGGGAAAGAAAACACATACTCTTTGAGGCATTGATGTGGAGACCCGAGCCCAAGGAGAACTGGTCGAGGCACATCTTAATATTCTTGATAGAGTCAATATCACCATGACAGAAGATAAGAATGTCATCCGCAAAGCAAAGACGGGTGATGGAAAGAGGCGCAGATCGCCAATGAAACTTGAAAGAAGCCTGCTTTGAAGTCTGGGAAAGCATAAGGGAGAGGACTTCCATAATTATGACAAAAAGGTAGGGGGATAATGGGAAGGTGACTTATTGCTAAACTATAAGTTTCTATGGCTAATGTAGCAATCTTTGCTTCATTTCTCAAACATAGGATTACTGATACTTCCGCTTGGTTCCTTCATAAATCTATATTTATGAGAACCAAAGCTGGTATCCAATACCTAAGTAGAACCTTGACTTAAAGAAAAATTTATTTCATTCATGAACAAAATTGTATTATAACCGAAACTTCATTAAGCTTCTTCTGGTTAGCCTGTGTGAGATGCTTCTTGCAGTTTCTTTCCAGTATCCAAGCTAATTGTAATGGAAGCAAACTCTTTTTTTTTTGCTAAATTTAGACTGAAATAAATAAATGGGGGATTACAAACCGCATGGGAGACAATCCAAACAGCAAAGCAAAGCATCATAGGACATGCCCTATGATGAAGACTATGAAACAACGCTAAAAAGATTACAGGTAACAGAACAAAGCATAAAAAGTCAAAACGCCCGAAGTGGAGCAGCCTCGACTACCCTCCTAAAGAAGCCAAAATCCCAATTTTGAAGATCCATGCTCCTGAAACCCACACTACGAAGCACACTCTGCTACCGATCCTAGCCAAACCCAGGCACTCTACGACCGTGGACACTCTACGACCGAAGTACACGCTACGATTTCCAAGGCCGAAGTTCTCTCTACGAATAGCCATCACTCAACGAATACCCAGCAAACCCAACTCTACGAAGACACGAGTTCAGGCCCACTAGCCGAAGCACACCCTATGACCGAACTAGCCGAGGCACACTCTACGACCGAACTAGCCGAGGCACACTCTAAGACCAAACCCAGCCAACCGCAAGCACAACTCAACTCTACGTAGCCCCAGCCTAGGCCGACCCCCAGACCATGAGGACCAAGCCAAACCCCACTCCATAGTCACTTGTTCAGGCCCCCTCCATATCCAGCAGCAACTGACAGCTACAGCACAAGAGATCTATCGCACCTTTTAAATTTAATTCTTTGAAATTTAACATTAGAGTGTAGTCCACACTTAATCAAGTGAATAATATCCCGAATAAGAGACCGAGCAGGAATGGAGGTATGGGAGAAGATTCTAGCATTTCGTTCATTCCATATTCTATAGACCACAGAGGCAAACCCAAACCGGAGCAGACTAGAGTGAAAATTTGTGCTGGTTCTGCTAGAGATAAAGCCAGTAATAGAAGTCCAGCTTCGACTAAGACCTCTCCAACCACACTGCCTAAGAACCGCAACCAAAATTTGAAATGAAAAGGGGCAATCAAAGAACAAATGGTTGAAGGTTTCCCTGTCACGCAAGCAGAGCACGCACAAAGGGTCTATATCAAGTCCAAATTGAGTTAATCTATCAATTGTCCGAAGCCCCTTATGAAAAGCAAGCCAGAGGATAAATGATTGCCGAGGTGGAACTGTCTTATGCCAAACCAAGTAGTGCCAGGGCAGGATAGGGCCAGTCAGACGTATAGAATTCCAAATAGTAGTAGCCTTAACCTGTGAAGCCATGGTGCCATCCCAGAGAAGGCCATCAGGTTTTGCTGAGTTACAGGGTCGAGAGAGGTCAAATGAATTTCGAAAATCAATGACATCTTGGTGATTCAAGGCAGGCAACACCCACCTAGAGTTTTCAATAATGCTATTCACAGTGGCGTAAGGACCAAGCCCGGAGTTTACAATCAGGGACGAATGAACAGAGCCTGTCAAAGGAGTACGATCGATCCAGGGGTCAAACCATAAGCTAGTATTTTCTCCATTACCAATAACATAACTGATGTGTCTCCGAGCAAGATCCCTACATTGGAGCACCTTCCTCCATATCCAAGAGCAGTCAGGAGGAATCGGAAATGCCCAGAACGATTTCATCTTTAGCACTGTAACATTGACCCACTTAGCCCAAAGAGAGGAAGAAGAAGGGTTGATTACTTGCCACAGCTGCAACAAAATAAGTGATTTATTCCAGTCCGCTAGGTTTATAATAGCAAGACCTCCCTCTGCAAAAGGAAGGCATATCTTTGTCCAGGCAACTTTCGATCCAAATTTGTTCATGGAAGGGCCCTTCCACAAGAATCGTGACATGGATGACTGAAGATCTTTCAATACCGCTGCTGGAAGAATGAAGTGAGCCGACCAATATGCTTGAGTGGCATGAATAACTGACTTTATAAGTTGCAGACGGCCTGCATAAGAGAGGAATCTATTAGTCCAGGAGCTAATTTTGGCTTTAACCCTTTCAAGGAGCGGTCGGCAGGCCGCTAGGCTAACCTTCGAGGTGATTAAGGGTTCCCCCAAAAACTTTGCAGGAAACTCCCCCAAACGGAACTCCAAAAGACTAAGGATAAGATCCGATTGGGCCGGGGGAACATGGGATAAAAAGCACCTACTCTTTGAGGCATTGATGTGGAGACCCGAAGCCCAATGAGAACTGGTCAAGACAAGTCTTGATTACCTTGACAGAGTCAATATCACCATGGCAGAAGATAAGGATATCATCCGCAAAGCAAAGGTGAGTAATGGATAGAGGAGCAGTTCGCCAATGGAATTTGAAAGCAGCCTGTTTTGAAGCCTGGGCGATCATAAGAGCAAAGACCTCCATAACGATGACAAAAAGATAGGGGGAAAGAGGGTCACCTTGTCTAAGGCCTTTGGCCCCTCTGAAATAACCACTTAAAGCCCCATTAACCTTAACCGAGAAACTGGATGTGGAAATGCAAGCCTTAATCCAGAATATAAATTTTGGGGGAAAATTAAAAAGCTTTAGAGCAGCCCACAAGAAGTCCCAAGAAACAGAGTCAAAAGCTTTCCTGAGATCTAGTTTTAAAGCACACCTGGCCGGTCTCTGGGTCTATGATAATTTCTAAAAAGTTCTTGAGCAAGGAGAATGTTGTCACTTATTCTCCGACCCGGGACAAACGTAGATTGAAAAGGAGAGATGATGGAAGGAAGAATTCCCTTAAGCCTAGACGCAATAATCTTCGAAATGCACTTATAAGTTGTATTACAGGAGGATATAGGCCGATAGTCATTCATAGAGGAGGGGTTCTGGACTTTCGGCACAAGAGCTATGGCTGTGGCGTTGGTCCCCCTCAGCAAGCACCCCTGACTGAAAAAAGAGCGAATAGCTGCAGTAAAAACCTCTCCAACAATGTCCCAAGCATGGAGGAAGAAATTTACATTAAAAACTCATTTGCTATCCATATCAGTTTTGTTCTTATTATCCTTTGTTTTTGCCTTTATATTTTCCTTCTTTGAATTGTTCTTCTTTTCAGAAGATCCTTTGGCCCCTACCAGTAAGACATGGTCTTTCTTGGTTGGAAAGTGTTCTCATCATAGATTGGTACATAGATTGGTACATACATTACATTACTTAAACTGACTTGATAAGTTGCATATTCTAATGAGATAATATTCTAATGTTGTTGTTGCAAGTAATGTATGTACCAATCTATCCGGATTAACTAATTGATTTAGTTGGCTCATCTTGGAGGGGTATAGGCTTAAATTCTGGTTAACCTCTTTTTCTCTTGGCTTTCTGATAGTTGAGTGAAAAATTGCCTTATAACCTGATGTTGGCACACTACCAAATTAGCCAATAGAGTTACTTGATGCTGGATCGACTCTAATTTTTCTATCACTGTCATACACTCTTCTGAATTTTCCCATTCGAGGACATTTGTTCTGTTCCTATGGGGGTATTCCTCTATCCTTCTTATGTACTTGCGATTTGGACACATTTCAGTGATTCATGACCCGATCATGTTTACTCCCTCTGTATCATGCTGCAACAGAAGGTTGGTGTTGGCATTTGGCTGGTCAGGTCGTTGGACCACAACATCGTCACTTTCTATCAAATTTTGGATTTTACGCTTTAAGGACCAATAATCTTCTGTATCATGTCTTGGAGACCCTGAATGGTAAGCACATCTCTGGCTTGGATCGTATCTTTTGCTTTTTGGATCAAGAGGTGTTGCCAATTAAGTAATTTTCCTCTGATTGATTAATAACTCCAATATATGTTTTCCAGGGAATCACCCAGTGGAGTGAAAACTCGATTTTCTGTTCTTTCAAATTTTCTCTTTCTATCATGGCATTGGTTGAATGCGCTCTTATGTCGATTTCTTTGCTTCTTCCAAATGGGGGGACAGTAGGTTAGTCTTTTAACGTGCCCCTGTAAAATAAGGGATACATCTTCATCGCCTTTCTCGGGAACCCTTTTGGGAGTGCTCGCATATTTGTCAAACTATATATGATCGACGACTGCTTCCAAGGCAGTGAGATCTTTAATCTTGCCTGCTTTTTGGCCCATCTATACCATTTCACCATGTTTGATCATTTTTGAGAATGGATTGCCTATTCCTGCTAGGATCCTCTCATAGTAAGGTGCCTCTTAGATGTCTATAAAAGTCATCACCATTTCAGTTTCTGACATAGGAGGGCTGACCTGTGCTGCCATACGCCTCCATCTTTGGGCATATTCACGTAAAGACTCAGTACTCTACTTTTTAACTTTAGTCACTTGGTATCGATCTGGTGCCATTTGTGACTGAAAATTGTACTAATTTAGGAAGGCATGGGCCATATCTTCCCAGTTGTGGATTTTGGCATTGTCAAGTCTGGCGTACCATGCTCTGGCCTCTCCCGTTAGACATTTCTAGAATAGTTGCATTCTGAGCTTCTCATCCTCTACATAGGATCCGAGTTCCCCAATATACACTTTCAAATGTGTATAAGGATCACCTGCTCTATTGTACTTTTCAAACTTCGGGACATGAAATTTATCAGGATATCGAGCCCCTAGGAGCAGAGATCAGAATAGGTTACAGTTCCATAGTTTCCAGTCCCTTTGATTGACCGGATGGTTTCCTACATTTGTTGGACTTTCTTTCTTATGTCCCCAATTTCTCGATCATTCCTAAGGTTAGTGATTTTAGGGGTTTTGTTGGTGATTCTCTTACTAGATTGAGGTTCAGGTATTTGTACTTCTCGCTTTTTGTCAGCACTTTGATTGACACCCTATGAGGAGGACTCTGGTCGAGTGGGCGTCTGTTGGCCGTAAGTGCTTTTACTTTGTTCTTTGAGGAGGATCGCAAACTTTTTTAATTGATTCTTAAGTTCCTCAAATTATTCTCGAGACACAAAACCTAACCCCAATTGGGTACTTTCCTCCATATTAGTGGATAGGCTTTGCGCCTTCTTAGATTTGGATCTGGTAATGGGACCAATCTTTCCTGTAGTTTAGTCTTGATAAACCCGAATAATATGCATGCTTATGCAATGGGTCTATTTTTAGGGGGTTTTTAATGTTTCCCTGCAAAACAAATGTCAGTTGTTTTGATGACAGAATAATATGACAAGATTTGATATTTGACAATGAATTTGGGAAAGAATAAATATTTACAATATTTAACATTTACAACATTTAATATTTGATAAGATTTACATAGGACATGTATTGAAAGAGGGAAGGCATGTAGAGACTTTTCTTCACGTTTGGTTTATTAGAGGCTGACCTATCTTAGGTGCACGGGCTGTTTGAAATTGGTTCCCAGATCTTCACAATTTATTTGATGGGAAGTTAATCATATCTTTCAATTGGAGCGGATCTGAGTGGTGCCTTTCTTGAGCCTCGTGGGATTAGTCTCCTCTTGAGTCTAGTAATCAACAACAAATGGGATTGCCTCCTAATGGAGGGACCACACAACATACATTCATCGCGTCTCACCGTTAAAGCGTAATAAATTCATTCACATCCATTCAATGTAAAGACAACATTCACACACATGTAGATAAAAGGGATTTGAAAAGATTAAAATGCGTCTTAAGCCCTCTACTATCCCCAGCGGAGTCTCCACCTGTCGACGCCGGGATTATTTCTTGTTTGTGTTCTCTACCCTTTATGTGTTCTAGATTGATTTGATCTTGCTTAAAGGTGAGATTTTTTGGAAAGATCGACATATTATGTCGATGATTTGAAAAGTTTGATTTTAATGATTAGGCCGAATTAGACAGAGCCTCCAGTTGGTATGAGCTAAATGGTTGAACCAACTCAACCAAAGTTTTGAAAGGTTTTACAATATGGCCCAATATGTGACTTCAGTTAATTGGTCTTGGAATTCGAAATTCATAGAGTTTGGGGGCTTGCTTAAGCGAGGGAAGGTGTTAGGCACCCCCCCAACTTTCGTGAAACACGGCTACCCGTCTTTTCAATTCCCTAAGCATGTGAAGTGTGTGTGTGTGTGTGTGTGTGCGTGTATGTGTGATGTAGATAAATGTGATCAAAGTGTTTTATTTGAAAGTAGTGTTATGCCTCTTTTGCACATACAAATGGTTTGACTTGTTGAAAAGTTCCATTTTAAGCAAAGAATGTAAAAGTGATGTTTTGAAAACAGGTTTTCAAACCCTTATGCTCAAATAGGAATTGAGGCCTTTGATACTTCCATTTTACTTCCATTATATATATATATATATATATATATATATATATATATATATATATATATATATATATATATATATATATATATAAGTGTCAGACTTCCTATGGGCATGAAAGCCATCAAAATAAGCCCAAACACCACATGCATGATTTTCACTATTTTGGGGTGTTAAACCCGTATACCATTTTAAGGCCATGGATTTACAAGTACAAAAATTGGTAAGCTAATTGTACAACTGAAAAGTGTTCATCGTGGGAACTAGATCTAGATCCATTAATGGGATCGTAGACCTTGTAGTTCCTAGGCTTCACATAATATCACATAAATAGCCTACATAACAAATATACAGAATTAAAACATATTGTAACACCCCCAAATCCCGGTACTTCATTTCCTCAGGATTTGGTGTTCACGTAATCAAAACATTCATTTCTAACTACCCAATTATAATAAAATTGAATAAACAAAACCTGCCCATACAGGATTAAACTTAAATAAATCTCCCAGGTTATCTAACCTTTACAAACATTCATTCATGCGGAAAATTAAAATAAACTTCATTACAATCTTTAAACCAAGTCTGAAAATAAACTATTCAATTATTACAAGTCTTCAGCATTGCTTCGTCTTTCCTTTCCCTTTACTGGTACTAGGTACATCACCAGTTTCAACCTTAGCTGTAAGAAATTTTACAGGCAAGAGTGAGCAAACAAGGCCCACTTGAAATAACAATAATTAAATCATTAAACTTTTACATCATTTGTCAACATTAAGCTCAATAGAATTTAACAATATATTCTATTAACTTTTGGAAAGCTTTAACCTTTACTGAGGGTCTAATGACCTCGAATCATGTCCACAGTTATAAGTAATTTTTCAACTTAAACTTTAACAGTCATAAGACTATAAGGACTTCACGTACTTAGGGGGATCAACCCTTCGTACAATGTATTGTGCACAACCATTTCAACGCTAAGCGTAACCTCTTATAAAAGAGTTGTTCTTCTCAGTATTTAGAATACAAGTCCGTACCAAAGTGAGTTTGGTTTGGATACATCATGGGGTAATTTAGAATTCAACGGTAATCAACTAAGGTTTAGTTAATTACAAACGACATAACTGTATACTATGGAACAATCATAGTTTAATTGATGTTTATAAATTGACATCATGCTTTAGGGATAATCTAATAGCATACAATTTGAATAATTATAACCTACCTTGCTTGAACAATAATAAGACAAGGTTAATTGAATAATAAACATCCACAACATGTATATAATTGTACATGCTAAACCACAAGTTAAGTACAAGAATAACTTGCTCCAAATAAATTTACACCATTATATGATAATCGAAACTGAAACAATAATTAGTTCAATAACACCAATGATTAGAAAACTTATACAATAAAGAACTTGCTAAATATCAAAAGTTAAGGCTTAGAAACTTGCTCAATGTAAAAGGTAGGTTTAGGAAACTTGCCTTTAGCACAAGCTACACTTTTACCACTTGAATTGATATCCTAAACATATGTCATATTGACATAATTAGTCCTAACAAACATTGTACATTTATATAAACAATTACATTCATCATATGGGTTGAATTACCCATTCATATAATCAATTCTTTTTCAAGTAGATAATACTTAATAACATGATATTTCATAGACTAATAATACTGAAATTATCATTTTACATTGTTATAATAAACACATAACATTTATTTTCAAGTTTTGTACATTTAAACAAAACTGTCAGACAGTTCTGCCAAGCCGCGCCGCGGCGCCACAGTTTGTAATGTGGCTCGCGCTGCGGCTCAGTGATTATACTACGAGCCGGCGCTGCGGCGCAGTGATTGTGCAACAGGTCGCTTACGTCATGGTGATGGCGCCGCGCCGCGGCGCGAACTGTCAGCGTCGACTGACAGCTTCGGCAACCATGAAAGAAAAAGTCAAATTGGCCAAAAAGCTCGAATCTAATAGACTGATTATCATGAAAATTGCATATAGACATCATATAAACATATTGTGAGTACTCCTAACATGTTTCTATCCATCAATTAGCATAAACATCAATTATACAACATCCAATTTCATTATTTTTGGCAAAACTCCATATTTTGATATTTTCCATAAAAATTAACACTGTGACTTTGTTATTAAATCAAAATAGAAATTTCTACACATCATGATTATGATTCTACATACTCTAGCAATTCTAACAGTCAATTTATCAATACCACAACCAATTAGACCTTAATTTCTATTTTAACTAAAGCCATATTCATACATAAAAAACTCTCTATAAAATATTTTCTTCATAAATTACATACTTACATGAATTAATTTCTCTATGATCATGCATAACTCATGAAACACATATACAATTGATAATCATAAAAAAAATTATAATCATAACAACAAAGTTTCGTTTATAAAATTTTTCACAGAGACTTTTTGGGAAGAAGAAAAATTTTAGAGTTTTACAAAAGAAAAGATGGCCTACCTTGGATTATGAAGAAGATGATGACTCTAACTCTTTGATTATCAAGCTTTTCTCCAAAACCTGAAAAAAAAACTCTCAATTCTCTCTAGTTCTTCTTACTTTTTCTTCTTCTTCTTTCTCTGAGTTTTCTCTTTTTCTCTCATTTCTCTCTCTTCTATCTTACGTATAATATTATAACGTAATAATAATAATAACATATATTAATGATATAATATAAGTACAGATATAAATATATCAGTTATAGGAGTTTTAAAATTTAAAAGCCAAAAGGCTTGTTTGGCTAGTCTAAATAAAAATAATCTATTAATCCTTACTCCTTGTTTGGTAAATTGAATTAAAACAAAATAGATTAATCCTTATACCTTGTTTGCTAAAATCCTAATAGATTAAAGACTTATTATACAATAAGGTATGTTTGGCAAAACTAAATTAAACTCTTTTAATTTATTTTAATAACTCCTTTATAGCAAGGTTATTAGTCACACCTTTATTAAATTAATAAATCAATTAAACATTAATCTATTAAATTACTTTAACACATAAACAATTATAATTTCATTTCACCAACTAATATTTTAAACTACAATTTCCCATTTAAATATTATTATTTAATTAAAATCATTATAAGCTCTCTAGCTTATTAAATTAAACTCCATTATTATAAAATCTCATCATAATTAATTTATTTAGCTCCTTAATTATTTACTCAACAAATAATTAATTAAATCACATCAACTCAAATTGCCATATAATTCAATAAATATTTAATATTGCCAATAAATATTTAATATTTAATATTTAATTATTTATTCAACAAATAATTAAATAAACCACATCACTCAAATTGAACAATTATTTATTCAACAATAAATATATCCATTAAATACTTAAATAAATCAATAAATATTTAATGTCACACTTTAAAATTATGGAATGTTACATCATTCCCTCCTTACAAGGATTTTGTCCTCAGAATCACAATTCAAACAAATCATTCGTTACATTTCTTCCCTACTTACAAAGATTCTGTCCCCAGAATCGAAGACATGGATTAAACAAATAACTCAGGGTATTCCTTCAACATTTTCTCTTCGAGCTCCCACGTAGCTTCTTCAGCGTTGTGGTTTCTCCATATCACCTTCACAAAAGGTATCATTATATTCCTGAGCACTTGTTCTTTCCTGTCGACTATCTGGATAGGGATCTCTTCATAAGTCAAATCTTTTTCGAACTGCAAAGGTTCATACTCGATCACATGCTTGTAGTCGGGGGTTTATATGGTCATAACACCGAAATGTGAAAAACATTATGAATATTTTCCAACACTGGAGGTAGAGCTACCTCGTAAGCCACTTCTCCCACTCTTCGCAGCACTTCAAAGGGTCCAATAAACCTCGGACTTAGCTTTCCCTTTTTACCGAAACGAATTTTCCCTTTCTAGGGAGAAACTTTTAAGAATACAAAAGTTCCTACGTCAAATGTACGATCTTGTCTGTGATGATCAGCATAC
The DNA here is from genome assembly GCA_016801055.1 of Panax notoginseng. Taxonomy (NCBI): domain Eukaryota; kingdom Viridiplantae; phylum Streptophyta; class Magnoliopsida; order Apiales; family Araliaceae; genus Panax; species Panax notoginseng. Next base: position 104,238,434 of record CM029016.1, on the reverse strand, counting down.
TTTTTCTGTCTGTCTTGAGCTGCGACCAGTCTTGTCCTGATGAGTTTGACAACATCAGCAGTTTGTTGTACCAGTTCTGGTCCTAACAGTTTGCGTTCACCGACTTCATCCCAACACAGTGGGGTTCTGCACTTTTTGCCGTACAATGCCTCGTAAGGTGGCATGCCGATGCTCGCGTGATAACTGTTGTTGTAAGAAAATTCCACCAATGGTAGTTGATCTTCCCAGCTTCCTTTAAAGTCCATGACACATGCTCTCAGCATATCTTCCAATGTCTGAATTGTTCGTTCGCTTTGGCCATCTGTTTGTGGATGATAAGCTGTACTCATTCGCAACTGTGTTCCCATACATTCTTGTAGTCTCTTCTAGAAATTCGATGTAAATCGCGGATCTCTATCAGACACAATTGATACTGGCACTCCGTGCCTCGAAACGATCTCCTTAATGTACAATCTTGCCAACTGATCAAGATTGAATCTAATCTTTATTGGTAAAAAATGCGCTGATTTCGTCAGTCTGTCCACTATTACCCAAATCGCATCGCATCCTCTCTGAGTAGTTGGAAGACCCACCACAAAATCCATCGTGATGTGTTCCCACTTCCATTCCGGTATTTCTAACGGTTGGAGTAATCCGCTGGGTCTTTGATGTTCGGCTTTTACTCTCTGACATGTCAAGCATTTCGCTACGCATTCAGCAACATCTCTTTTCATATTTGGCCACCAAAAATATTGGCGCAAATCTTGATACATTTTCGTGCTTCCTGGATGAATTGAATACTTTGAGCTATGAGCTTCAGTCAGAATTTCTTCTTTCAGCTCTAGCACTGCTGGAACCCAAATTCGTCCATCGAACCGTAGTAAACCTTCGGTATCGACCTTGTATTTTACATCTCCGCCTTCACCCAAATTCTCTTTGATTTTTCCACACTCTCCATCTTGTAATTGAGCAATTTTCACTTTGTTCACTAAAGTTAGATCAGCTTCTATCTGGAATAGTTGTTCGTCAGATTCTTTTGGAAATTTGATTTCCAACTCCAATTTTGTCATTGTTGAAATGAGCTCTTTTTGAGTTGTTATCAGCATCAACTTCTCCCCGACCTTTCCTGCTTAAAGCATCTGCAACTACATTTGCTTTACCCAGATGATAAAAGATCTCACAATCGTAATCTTTTATTAATTCCATCCACCTTCTTTAACGCATGTTCAAATCCTTCTGAGTGAAAATATACTTCAGACTTTTGTGGTCTGTGTCGATCTCACATTTCTCTCCATAAAGATAGTGTCTCCATATTTTTAGAGCAAACACCACTGCAGCCAATTCCAAATCATGAGTCGGATACCCCTTCTCATAATCCTTCAATTGTCTTGATGCATAGGCAATAACTTTGCCGTTCTGCATAAGAACACAACCCAACCCTTTATGTGAGGCATCACTATATACCACAAAATTTCCTGTATTATCTGGCAAAGTCAATACAGGTGCCACACTTAACTTCTTCTTCAAATCTTGGAAACTCTCTTCGCACTTCTCCGTCCAAACGAATTTTACAATTTTTCTTGTCAAATTTGTTAGCGGAGTGGCTATCTTAGAAAAATCTTGAATAAATCTTCTATAATAACCAGCCAGTCCCAAGAAACTCCTCACTTCCGACGGTGTTTTTGGTTGTTCCCAATTGATTACTGCTTCCACTTTCGACGGATCCACTGAGATCCCATCTTTGTCAATCACATGCCCCAAAAATTGTACACGATCGAGCCAAAATTCGCACTTAGAGAACTTCGCGTACAGTTTTTCCTTTCTTAGTGTCTCCAATGTCAGACGTAAGTGTTCCACGTGTTCTTCTTGAGTTTTGGAATACACTAGAATGTCATCAATGAATACCACTACAAACTTGTCTAGGAATGGTTTAAACACCCTGTTCATCAAATCCATGAACGCAGCAGGTGCATTGGTTAAACCAAAAGACATCACCAGAAACTCGTAATGTCCATACCGAGTTCTGAATGCTGTTCGTGGTATATCCTCCTTTCTTACCTTCAATTGGTGATAACCACTTCTCAAATCTATTTTCGAAAAGTACTTAGCACCCTTCAGTTGATCAAACAAGTCATCTATTCTTGGCAACGGGTATTTGTTTTTAATAGTGACTTTGTTTAACTCCCTATAATCAATGCAAAGACGCATTGACCCGTCCTTCTTCTTCACAAATAAAACTGGCGCTCCCCACGGCGATACGCTTGGTTGAATATATTTCTTGTCCAGCAGCTCTTGCAACTGAACCATTAGTTCCTTCATTTCTACCGGAGCCATTCTGTACGGGGCCTTCGATATCGGTGCTGTTCCCGGTACTAAGTCGATCACGAACTCAATTTCTCTGTCAGGCGGAAGTCCTGGCAAATCCTCTGGAAAAACGTCTTCGAATTCCCTCACTATTGGTATTTCTTCCAGCTTTACCCCCTTCTTTTGAGTATCGACTATGTAAGCTAAATAGCCCACACAACCTTGACTCAACAATTTCTTGGCCTGCATGGTCGTCAGACATTTCATTTGTCTAGGCGACTTGCTACCATAAAATACTACCTTTGACGGAGTCATAAGGTTTACACACTTCTTTTGGCAGTCAATTACCGCTCCGTATTTGAACAACCAATCCATTCCCAAAATTACATCAAATTCCCCCAGTCTAATCGGAATCAAATCTACCAACAAGACATTCTCCTTAATGTTCACCCTACAGTTCTTGTATACGAATCTAACAGGGATTATTTCCTTATTCGCAATTTCTATGTTCAAAGGAAAATTCAGTTCTTCTGTAACGACCCCAAAATCTATACAATTTAAATCTCAACTTCGGTTGTTAACCATACATTAAATCTCTAATTTTACATCATTATTCGATGTTAAACTTAATAAAATTGCTGAATATTTAAAACTTTTATACATTTCCTTCTTTCTTGCCCTGAATCGCAACCATTACATTACATCTCTTTGATTCAATCTTATATCATGAATCGTTACAACAAAATGACTATACAAAGTCTTACATCATAACTAAATATCCATATACATTAGCTTACATTTCAACAACATTTTACGTTCAAAATATGAAATACATTTCTCATAAAACATAAGTAATCTTCGTGAATATAGATCTCTATAACTCACATAGCACGTATCTTTACCTTAAAATTTGTACCTGCAAAAGTGGTTATTTGCAAGAGTGAGCTCGACAGCCCAGCAAAGTCTAACAGTTTTCATGCATCACATAACACATAATAACATGCTCGATATACATCTCATTAAAGTAACATGGCATACATACATCTCATTAAAGTAACATGGCATACATACTTTTAATTCACATAGCAAATATAAAGATTGAGTTCCTTACTCAATCATCATTACGTAGCCAAAACAATGTAGTCATATATTGACTTTAACATTTCATGATTCAACATGCTTAACATATCATGCAATTTAAACAGTTCATCAAGTCCACGTAGAAAATAGGAACCGAAAGACTTGCCTTGATCGTTGTTTACCAATAACAGTTTAACAGCTTACAGCTATCTGCACTTCACGTGCCCTACGCAATTATATAATCATACACATCAAATATTAGTCACATAACAACACATAGTAATTGTAATGTAAACTCTACTCCACATCTCAAAATCTTTCCTATTAATTAGCACACAATGTTCAATTATATTGTATTAACTTTCAACTTATATCTCACTGTATTTCGTATTTGCAGTTCATTCAAGTGCTTAAGTCTTGCTAGGACTACTTATTGGTTTTATATTAAACCCATTCCATATCTTATAATATCCATTTCAATTGAATTGAAACACTTTTTAAGTTCATTAACACTTGGCACGGCGTTTCGACGTTCATTCGTCACACGCCCGATTTGCCTCTCTTGTGTAAGCTTACTATGCTTCTATAACTCACCTAATACATCATGTATTAATGTTAAGCATCATTATAATTACTAATATTCATGTTTTATAACTTAGGACATCATCTTTTATGGTCAAGAGCACTACACATGCGCATGCCCGACACCCTCCGATTGCCTCCGAAAACACAATAGTCCTAAAGATGACCATTTTGACCCATCTTAATGACCTCAAATTGAAAAACTTAAAGAACGAAAGTTGTAGGTATACTCGTCCTCTTTCCGGATAATCTTGAATCACCTCAATCGGAGTTCGTATGAGGAAGTTATGGCTATTTTACTACAGGAGGTCAAAACTGTCCAAATCAGACCACAAATCCGGCGCTGGGGCGCGGATAGTGGCGCCGGGGCGCGAGTACCAGTGCTGGGGCGTGAGTCCTAAGCTAGCCAGTGGCGCCAGGGCGCGAACTTTGACGCCGGGGCGCGAATTTTGGCGTTGGGGCTCCAGTTTTGGCGCTGGGGCGCCAAAAACTAACAGAACCAAGCACGAAGACCATTTTTGGTCTGTTTAAGAAATTCTAGCAACTAATTATATACGTATAATTGATGTAATTTATACATAAATGCTAACAATCATCTATATCCCAATTACCCACCACTAATCAACAATATCATAAACTAATTCTTTGAAAACGCTATTTTTTTTTTAAAAACAAAATCTCCATTGATGATATTCTTGACACAGTGAGCACTGTAATCATAGTTATAAAATAATATGATTTATTCTAATCATATTCTAATAAATTCTTACCCAATTCATATAATCACAGTTCAATTTCATGATTATCATAAAATACAAGTATAATATTTGGTACTCTGCAAACCACGTTTATACATATATGTTCACTGTAATTCCACTTCCTTTTTCTTTAACACGTAATTAACATGAAATCTTAATCACATATCTATATATGCCACTATAACAATTATAAAAACATAGTTTTACAAGAATTTTGTAAAAACCTTCTACTCAGTGAAAAAGAAATACACAGAGACATATAAATTATATGTGTATCTAGTATTAAGGTCATAGACATACCTTTTGTTGTTAAGAAATTCTTGTTAACCCTTACTAGTCACAGACAACCTTGCAACTTCAAACACCTTTTCCTCTCAATTTACTCTATTCTTTCTCAATTTCTGCAATCTTCCTTTTCTTTTCTTTTGAGCCAAAACCCAAATACTCTTTACGTAAAAACAAAATAAAACCAACGCACGCCCGTTTAAAACAAAACCGACGCCTATTCAATACCCCTATTCAATTTATCAGTTACCAAATTAATATATATTTTATTTATATTTTGTTTAATTTTAATTTAATTTATATTATTAATAAATCAAATTTAAAAAAAAACAAAAGCCATAGGCTCCATTTGGCAAAAACTCTTTAAAATTAAAGACTTAATATATTTAAGCCTTGTTTGGCAAAATAAATTAAAACTACTTTAATTTATTTTAATAACCACTTATAATATAGTTATTTGTCACACTTCTAATTAATTAAGTTTTCATACTTAATTAATTAATTCAAATAACAATTTATTAATTAAATTATTTAATCACATAACTCAATACCATTAATTATCCATCAAATTAAAATATCACTATAATAATAATTTCCTTAACTTATTAATTAATTATTTATCAAATAATTAACCAACTTAAATCAAATTAAACAAATACAAATATGTATTAATCAATAACACATCCCCAACTTAAATCAAATTAAACAAATACAAATATGTATTAATCAATAACACATCCAATAAATATTTATATAAATTAATAAATATTTATAAATTACATTTAAAATTCTAAAATTTTGGAATGTTACATCATTCCCCTCTTACAAGGATTCTGTCCCCAGAATCACAATTCAAACCACTCATTCGTTACAATTATCTTCCCTACTTACAAAGATTCTGTCCCCAGAATCGAAGACACAAATTAAACAAATAACTCAGAGAAATCTTTCATCATTTTATCTAAATATAGATTTTATATTTCCTACTACATTCATTACCTAACAAATTCTATGTTTCATTTCATAACTTTCATTTGAACTCAATTATATTTTGAGTAATATATATCTTTTAACCCATTCATTTCATTTTCTAAGGATCGTTATCAAAAACACTCAGGAATCGCTATCATAAACACTCGGGATATTACATTCACCCTTTCTTTTAAGAATTCCGTCCTCGAAATTTTATCAATTAATATTTATTCATTCCATCTATCAAAGTAGATTTTACGTTAATACTATATTCATTCATTAGGTTCTATAACCACTTCTTCCACAAAGATCATTCTACAATTATTAACTTTTCTATTAAAAGTTTCACAAATTTCTTTGATAACTCATCCCCTTCTCATTTTAAAATCTCTTTTCTCACTTAATCAACACATTCATCATTCAGTGTTGCATTCTACGACTTACTTCTTTCTAAGGAATATTTTCCTTTTTCACTTCCATCTTGCAGAATAACAAGAATCTTCCACAATTGTTCAATAATTGGGAAGTAGTTTGAATAACTCAGGAATTTTAAAAGATTCCAAATCATGCTGAGGGTCATAAGACCACGAACTATGTCCACAGTTGCAAGTAATCTTTCAATTTCAACTTTAACAGTCATAAGACTATAAGGACCCCCGTACTTAGGGTGTTAAGCCCTTCGTACGATGTATTGTGCACAAACATTTAAACGCTATGCATATGTCCATAGTTATAAGTAATCTTTCAACTTAAACTTTAACAGTCAGAAGACTATAGGGACTCCTCGTAGTTAGGGTGATCAGCCCTTCGTACAATGTATTGTGCACAAACATCTCAACGCCTCCGCGTAATCCCCTATAAAAGGGTTGTTCATCTCAACTTTTCAACATCTGAATCCGCACCAAAACAATTTGGTTTGGCATAACTTCTCAAGAAACTCTTGAATTTCATGAACATCTTTCAATATTTATCTAGCTGAATCAAATAGCATAGACCTCTACAATAACTCGGACATTAACCGAAATATACATATACATACATACATACATATGTATTCTCATATATTAAATAAATCTCAAAAATCTTTTTATGACGTCATGATACCGCACTGTATTTACAGTCCGTTGAGGATTCCGTCATTTGGTGACTTTATCATACTACATCATACCATAGTGGGCTGACGATCCTTAGATCACATCCAACACTAGGTAATACTGCATTGATGACTCCATCATTTTTATCATCTTTGCACCAGGTTACATGATGCATTAATGATATAAAATACATTTTGATATATTGCAAATTATTTTTGTCTAGCCGAAGCAATTAGCATAGACATATTCATTGGTTCCATCATTTGATCCAATGTTTTTCAAGAAAATAAAAGTGTAAACATCAGCACGGAGTCAATAAATTTCGAAAGTCTAGCATAGCTAGTAGATTTAGAATACCTATGCTTCCACCATCAACTCCACTTTCTATAATGATCCATTGCTTAATAGGTCTATCTATTCCTATCATCCTCAATACTCCATTCACACTTAATTATACCCTAGTTCATCAAACTTACCACACGTTATGAGTTCAGGAACTTGCCACAATCATATGAGTTTAAGAACTTATCCTAGTCAGACCATAGGCGTCCATTCGCTGAGGGGTTCAAAAACATATCATATAATTATGAGTCACGAACCTACCATAAGTATGAGTTTTAAGAACTCGCACTTAACCTTATAATATTCTCTAACTATACCCTACCTATCTGTTATACACATGAGAAAAGAATCACCTTCTCAACAGGCATATAGCAAATAGCGCGACACAAACATTCCAATGATTATCAATGTGATAAACTGAGTGCAAGCACAAAACCCTCGCCCATACAAAGGTTTGTACAACTCAGTCATTACATGAGTTCTCAATTGAAATCCACCTAACTCTATCTTTCTTTTAACTTGCTCTTTGCTGTATACGAATTCCTCGTATCACATCATCTATAACTCCTCATGAGTTATCTCGTATTATTTCATAGTACACCATCTTCATAACATTAAGCTATAATCATTCAAACATTACAGACCATCTTTCTTTTATAACTTAAACAGATCACTTTGTGACCTTATTCTATAATCATCTCTCTTAAAATTCTTTTGTTAACTCGTGATCGTTTTGTTTTACGATCCTCATTCTTTCTCTTTTTCATCATTTACGACATTATTCGCTATCTTGGCTATTGGAGTTAGGAAACTCTCGTTTTTTATCTTTATACCTCTTCAAGATTCTTCTTTGAATCTTCTTGTTTATATAACAATTCTTCTTTTAAGAATTTCTAACTTTCTAACTTCATTTACATCGCTCAAAATTTCATTCGAGTTACACACTTGGTACACATCGAGTCTCTAACAGTTTCAATATGGTACGCTGAGTGGTTTCCCACAAACAACCAACAAACTAGGTTCCGAGTTGCTAGTTCGTATATAGGTTACCTCCGCTCCATGAAGGAATCGTTTAGCCCAGATACCATACATCAACTACTAAAGAGTACAATTGCACCATACTTAGACATAACTCTCTATTCATAACTTCTTTACCATTCTCTTTTTATACACATTGTCTATTTATTATCACCTTACATTCTTATTATTGGAGTTGGGTAACCCCACATTCATATTCCTGATAACTCTGCGAGATTCTTCTTTGAATCCTTTTACACAAGTTTTAATCCCATATTGTTCAAACTCTATTTGAGTTTATTCGTTCATTATCTTCACCTCTCTTCTCTAAGGTTATAGCCTACGGTACTCCTACCTAAGGTTTATAACCTACAGCATTGATACCAACTGTAACGACCCCAAAATCTATACAATTTAAATCTCAACTTCGGTTGTTAACCATACATTAAATCTCTAATTTTACATCATTATTCGATGTTAAACTTAATAAAATTGCTGAATATTTAAAACTTTTATACATTTCCTTCTTTCTTGCCCTAAATCGCAACCATTACATTACATCTCTTTGATTCAATCTTATATCATGAATCGTTACAACAAAATGACTATACAAAGTCTTACATCATAACTAAATGTCCATATACATTAGCTTACATTTCAACAACATTTTACGTTCAAAATATGAAATACATTTCTCATAAAACATAAGTAATCTTCGTGAATATAGATCTCTATAACTCACATAGCACGTATCTTTACCTTAAAATTTGTACCTGCAAAAGTGGTTATTTGCAAGAGTGAGCTCAACAGCCCAGCAAAGTCTAACAGTTTTCATGCATCACATAACACATAATAACATGCTCGATATACATCTCATTAAAGTAACATGGCATACATACATCTCATTAAAGTAACATGGCATACATACTTTTAATTCACATAGCAAATATAAAGATTGAGTTCCTTACTCAATCATCATTACGTAGCCAAAACAATGTAGTCATATATTGACTTTAACATTTCATGATTCAACATGCTTAACATATCATGCAATTTAAACAGTTCATCAAGTCCACGTAGAAAATAGGAACCGAAAGATTTGCCTTGATCGTTGTTTACCAATAACAGTTTAACAGCTTACAGCTATCTGCACTTCACGTACCCTACGCAATTATATAATCATACACATCAAATATTAGTCACATAACAACACATAGTAATTGTAATGTAAACTCTACTCCACATCTCAAAATCTTTCCTATTAATTAGCACACAATGTTCAATTATATTGTGTTAACTTTCAACTTATATCTCACTGTATTTCATATTCGCAGTTCATTCAAGTGCTTAAGTCTTGCTAGGACTACTTATTGGTTTTATATTAAACCCATTCCATATCTTATAATATCCATTTCAATTGAATTGAAACACTTTTTAAGTTCATTAACACTTGGCACGGCGTTTCGACGTTCATTCGTCACACGCCCGATTTGCCTCTCTTATGTAAGCTTACTATGCTTCTATAACTCATCTAATACATCATGTATTAATGTTAAGCATCATTATAATTACTAATATTCATGTTTTATAACTTAGGACATCATCTTTTATGGTCAAGAGCACTACACATGCATATGTGCATACCCGACACCATCCGATTACCTCCGAAAACATAATAGTCCTAAAGATGACCATTTTTACCCATCTTAATGACCTCAAATTGAAAAACTTAAAGAACGAAAGTTGTAGGTCTACTCGTCCTCTTTCCGGATCATCTTGAATCACCTCAACCGGAGTTCGTATGAGGAAGTTATGGATATTTTACTACAGGAGATCAAAACTATCCAAATCAGACCACAAATCCGGCGCTGGGGCGCGAGTACCAGCGCCGGGGCGCGAGTTCTAGTGCTGGGGCGTGAGTCCTAAGCTAGCCAGTGGCGCCAGTGGCGCCAGGGCGCGAACTTTGACGCCGGGGCGCGAATTTTGGCGCTGGGGCTCCAGTTTTGGCGCTGGGGCGCCAAAAACTAACAGAACCAAGCCCGAAGACCATTTTTGGTCTGTTTAAGAAATTCTAGCAACTAATTATATACGTATAATTGATGTAATTTATACATAAATGCTAACAATCATCTATATCCCAATTACCCACCACTAATCAACAATATCATAAACTAATTCTTTGAAAACGCTATTTTTTTTTTAAAAACAAAATCTCCATTGATGATATTCTTGACACAGTGAGCACTGTAATCATAGTTATAAAATAATATGATTTATTCTAATCATATTCTAATAAATTCTTACCCAATTCATATAATCACAGTTCAATTTCATGATTATCATAAAATACAAGTATAATATTTGGTACTCTGCAAACCACGTTTATACATATATGTTCACTGTAATTCCACTTCCTTTTTCTTTAACACGTAATTAACATGAAATCTTAATCACATATCTATATATGCCACTATAACAATTATAAAAACATAGTTTTACAAGAATTTTGTAAAAACCTTCTACTCAGTGAAAAAGAAATACACAGAGACATATAAATTATATGTGTATCTAGTATTAAGGTCATAGACATACCTTTTGTTGTTAAGAAATTCTTGTTAACCCTTACTAGTCACAGACAACCTTGCAACTTCAAACACCTTTTCCTCTCAATTTACTCTATTCTTTCTCAATTTCTGCAATCTTCCTTTTCTTTTCTTTTGAGCCAAAACCCAAATACTCTTTACGTAAAAACAAAATAAAACCAACGCACGCCCGTTTAAAACAAAACCGACGCCTATTCAATACCCCTATTCAATTTATCAGTTACCAAATTAATATATATTTTATTTATATTTTGTTTAATTTTAATTTAATTTATATTATTAATAAATCAAATTTAAAAAAAAAAAAAAGCCATAGGCTCCATTTGGCAAAAACTCTTTAAAATTAAAGACTTAATATATTTAAGCCTTGTTTGGCAAAATAAATTAAAACTACTTTAATTTATTTTAATAACCACTTATAATATAGTTATTTGTCACACTTCTAATTAATTAAGTTTTTATACTTAATTAATTAATTCAAATAACAATTTATTAATTAAATTATTTAATCACATAACTCAATACCATTAATTATCCATCAAATTAAAATATCACTATAATAATAATTTCCTTAACTTATTAATTAATTATTTATCAAATAATTAACCAACTTAAATCAAATTAAACAAATACAAATATGTATTAATCAATAACACATCCCCAACTTAAATCAAATTAAACAAATACAAATATGTATTAATCAATAACACATCCAATAAATATTTATATAAATTAATAAATATTTATAAATTACATTTAAAATTCTAAAATTTTGGAATGTTACATCATTCCCCTCTTACAAGGATTCTGTCCCCAGAATCACAATTCAAACCACTCATTCGTTACAATTATCTTCCCTACTTACAAAGATTCTGTCCCCAGAATCGAAGACACAAATTAAACAAATAACTAAGAGAAATCTTTCATCATTTTATCTAAATATAGATTTTATATTTCCTACTACATTCATTACCTAACAAATTCTATGTTTCATTTCATAACTTTCATTTGAACTCAATTATATTTTGAGTAATATATATCTTTTAACCCATTCATTTCATTTTCTAAGGATCGTTATCAAAAACACTCAGGAATCGCTATCATAAACACTCGGGATATTACATTCACCCTTTCTTTTAAGAATTCCGTCCTCGAAATTTTATCAATTAATATTTATTCATTCCATCTATCAAAGTAGATTTTACGTTAATACTATATTCATTCATTAGGTTCTATAACCACTTCTTCCACAAAGATCATTCTACAATTATTAACTTTTCTATTAAAAGTTTCACAAATTTCTTTGATAACTCATCCCCTTCTCATTTTAAAATCTCTTTTCTCACTTAATCAACACATTCATCATTCAGTGTTGCATTCTACGACTTACTTCTTTCTAAGGAATATTTTCCTTTTTCACTTCCATCTTGCAGAATAACAAGAATCTTCCACAATTGTTCAATAATTGGGAAGTAGTTTGAATAACTCAGGAATTTTAAAAGATTCCAAATCATGCTGAGGGTCATAAGACCACGAACTATGTCCACAGTTGCAAGTAATCTTTCAATTTCAACTTTAACAGTCATAAGACTATAAGGACCCCCGTACTTAGGGTGTTAAGCCCTTCGTACGATGTATTGTGCACAAACATTTAAACGCTATGCATATGTCCATAGTTATAAGTAATCTTTCAACTTAAACTTTAACAGTCAGAAGACTATAGGGACTCCTCGTAGTTAGGGTGATCAGCCCTTCGTACAATGTATTGTGCACAAACATCTCAACGCCTCCGCGTAATCCCCTATAAAAGGGTTGTTCATCTCAACTTTTCAACATCTGAATCCGCACCAAAACAATTTGGTTTGGCATAACTTCTCAAGAAACTCTTGAATTTCATGAACATCTTTCAATATTTATCTAGCTGAATCAAATAGCATAGACCTCTACAATAACTCGGACATTAACCGAAATATACATATACATACATACATACATATGTATTCTCATATATTAAATAAATCTCAAAAATCTTTTTATGACGTCATGATACCGCACTGTATTTACAGTCCGTTGAGGATTCCGTCATTTGGTGACTTTATCATACTACATCATACCATAGTGGGCTGACGATCCTTAGATCACATCCAACACTAGGTAATACTGCATTGATGACTCCATCATTTTTATCATCTTTGCACCAGGTTACATGATGCATTAATGATATAAAATACATTTTGATATATTGCAAATTATTTTTGTCTAGCCGAAGCAATTAGCATAGACATATTCATTGGTTCCATCATTTGATCCAATGTTTTTCAAGAAAATAAAAGTGTAAACATCAGCACGGAGTCAATAAATTTCGAAAGTCTAGCATAGCTAGTAGATTTAGAATACCTATGCTTCCACCATCAACTCCACTTTCTATAATGATCCATTGCTTAATAGGTCTATCTATTCCTATCATCCTCAATACTCCATTCACACTTAATTATACCCTAGTTCATCAAACTTACCACACGTTATGAGTTCAGGAACTTGCCACAATCATATGAGTTTAAGAACTTATCCTAGTCAGACCATAGGCGTCCATTCGCTGAGGGGTTCAAAAACATATCATATAATTATGAGTCACGAACCTACCATAAGTATGAGTTTTAAGAACTCGCACTTAACCTTATAATATTCTCTAACTATACCCTACCTATCTGTTATACACATGAGAAAAGAATCACCTTCTCAACAGGCATATAGCAAATAGCGCGACACAAACATTCCAATGATTATCAATGTGATAAACTGAGTGCAAGCACAAAACCCTCGCCCATACAAAGGTTTGTACAACTCAGTCATTACATGAGTTCTCAATTGAAATCCCACCTAACTCTATCTTTCTTTTAACTTGCTCTTTGCTGTATACGAATTCCTCGTATCACATCATCTATAACTCCTCATGAGTTATCTCGTATTATTTCATAGTACACCATCTTCATAACATTAAGCTATAATCATTCAAACATTACAGACCATCTTTCTTTTATAACTTAAACAGATCACTTTGTGACCTTATTCTATAATCATCTCTCTTAAAATTCTTTTGTTAACTCGTGATCGTTTTGTTTTACGATCCTCATTCTTTCTCTTTTTCATCATTTACGACATTATTCGCTATCTTGGCTATTGGAGTTAGGAAACTCTCGTTTTTTATCTTTATACCTCTTCAAGATTCTTCTTTGAATCTTCTTGTTTATATAACAATTCTTCTTTTAAGAATTTCTAACTTTCTAACTTCATTTACATCGCTCAAAATTTCATTCGAGTTACACACTTGGTACACATCGAGTCTCTAACAGTTTCAATATGGTACGCTGAGTGGTTTCCCACAAACAACCAACAAACTAGGTTCCGAGTTGCTAGTTCGTATATAGGTTACCTCCGCTCCATGAAGGAATCGTTTAGCCCAGATACCATACATCAACTACTAAAGAGTACAATTGCACCATACTTAGACATAACTCTCTATTCATAACTTCTTTACCATTCTCTTTTTATACACATTGTCTATTTATTATCACCTTACATTCTTATTATTGGAGTTGGGTAACCCCACATTCATATTCCTGATAACTCTGCGAGATTCTTCTTTGAATCCTTTTACACAAGTTTTAATCCCATATTGTTCAAACTCTATTTGAGTTTATTCGTTCATTATCTTCACCTCTCTTCTCTAAGGTTATAGCCTACGGTACTCCTACCTAAGGTTTATAACCTACAGCATTGATACCAACTGTAACGACCCCAAAATCTATACAATTTAAATCTCAACTTCGGTTGTTAACCATACATTAAATCTCTAATTTTACATCATTATTCGATGTTAAACTTAATAAAATTGCTGAATATTTAAAACTTTTATACATTTCCTTCTTTCTTGCCCTAAATCGCAACCATTACATTACATCTCTTTGATTCAATCTTATATCATGAATCGTTACAACAAAATGACTATACAAAGTCTTACATCATAACTAAATGTCCATATACATTAGCTTACATTTCAACAACATTTTACGTTCAAAATATGAAATACATTTCTCATAAAACATAAGTAATCTTCGTGAATATAGATCTCTATAACTCACATAGCACGTATCTTTACCTTAAAATTTGTACCTGCAAAAGTGGTTATTTGCAAGAGTGAGCTCAACAGCCCAGCAAAGTCTAACAGTTTTCATGCATCACATAACACATAATAACATGCTCGATATACATCTCATTAAAGTAACATGGCATACATACATCTCATTAAAGTAACATGGCATACATACTTTTAATTCACATAGCAAATATAAAGATTGAGTTCCTTACTCAATCATCATTACGTAGCCAAAACAATGTAGTCATATATTGACTTTAACATTTCATGATTCAACATGCTTAACATATCATGCAATTTAAACAGTTCATCAAGTCCACGTAGAAAATAGGAACCGAAAGATTTGCCTTGATCGTTGTTTACCAATAACAGTTTAACAGCTTACAGCTATCTGCACTTCACGTACCCTACGCAATTATATAATCATACACATCAAATATTAGTCACATAACAACACATAGTAATTGTAATGTAAACTCTACTCCACATCTCAAAATCTTTCCTATTAATTAGCACACAATGTTCAATTATATTGTGTTAACTTTCAACTTATATCTCACTGTATTTCATATTCGCAGTTCATTCAAGTGCTTAAGTCTTGCTAGGACTACTTATTGGTTTTATATTAAACCCATTCCATATCTTATAATATCCATTTCAATTGAATTGAAACACTTTTTAAGTTCATTAACACTTGGCACGGCGTTTCGACGTTCATTCGTCACACGCCCGATTTGCCTCTCTTATGTAAGCTTACTATGCTTCTATAACTCATCTAATACATCATGTATTAATGTTAAGCATCATTATAATTACTAATATTCATGTTTTATAACTTAGGACATCATCTTTTATGGTCAAGAGCACTACACATGCATATGTGCATACCCGACACCATCCGATTACCTCCGAAAACATAATAGTCCTAAAGATGACCATTTTTACCCATCTTAATGACCTCAAATTGAAAAACTTAAAGAACGAAAGTTGTAGGTCTACTCGTCCTCTTTCCGGATCATCTTGAATCACCTCAACCGGAGTTCGTATGAGGAAGTTATGGATATTTTACTACAGGAGATCAAAACTATCCAAATCAGACCACAAATCCGGCGCTGGGGCGCGAGTACCAGCGCCGGGGCGCGAGTTCTAGTGCTGGGGCGTGAGTCCTAAGCTAGCCAGTGGCGCCAGTGGCGCCAGGGCGCGAACTTTGACGCCGGGGCGCGAATTTTGGCGCTGGGGCTCCAGTTTTGGCGCTGGGGCGCCAAAAACTAACAGAACCAAGCCCGAAGACCATTTTTGGTCTGTTTAAGAAATTCTAGCAACTAATTATATACGTATAATTGATGTAATTTATACATAAATGCTAACAATCATCTATATCCCAATTACCCACCACTAATCAACAATATCATAAACTAATTCTTTGAAAACGCTATTTTTTTTTTAAAAACAAAATCTCCATTGATGATATTCTTGACACAGTGAGCACTGTAATCATAGTTATAAAATAATATGATTTATTCTAATCATATTCTAATAAATTCTTACCCAATTCATATAATCACAGTTCAATTTCATGATTATCATAAAATACAAGTATAATATTTGGTACTCTGCAAACCACGTTTATACATATATGTTCACTGTAATTCCACTTCCTTTTTCTTTAACACGTAATTAACATGAAATCTTAATCACATATCTATATATGCCACTATAACAATTATAAAAACATAGTTTTACAAGAATTTTGTAAAAACCTTCTACTCAGTGAAAAAGAAATACACAGAGACATATAAATTATATGTGTATCTAGTATTAAGGTCATAGACATACCTTTTGTTGTTAAGAAATTCTTGTTAACCCTTACTAGTCACAGACAACCTTGCAACTTCAAACACCTTTTCCTCTCAATTTACTCTATTCTTTCTCAATTTCTGCAATCTTCCTTTTCTTTTCTTTTGAGCCAAAACCCAAATACTCTTTACGTAAAAACAAAATAAAACCAACGCACGCCCGTTTAAAACAAAACCGACGCCTATTCAATACCCCTATTCAATTTATCAGTTACCAAATTAATATATATTTTATTTATATTTTGTTTAATTTTAATTTAATTTATATTATTAATAAATCAAATTTAAAAAAAAACAAAAGCCATAGGCTCCATTTGGCAAAAACTCTTTAAAATTAAAGACTTAATATATTTAAGCCTTGTTTGGCAAAATAAATTTAAACTACTTTAATTTATGTTAATAACCACTTATAATATAGTTATTTGTCGCACTTCTAATTAATTAAGTTTTCATACTTAATTAATTAATTCAAATAACAATTTATTAATTAAATTATTTAATCACATAACTCAATACCACTAATTATCCATCAAATTAAAATATCACTATAATAATAATTTCCTTAACTTATTAATTAATTATTTAACAAATAATTAACCAACTTAAATCAAATTAAACAAATACAAATATGTATTAATCAATAACACATCCCCAACTTAAATCAAATTAAACAAATACAAATATGTATTAATCAATAACACATCCCCAACTTAAATCAAATTAAACAAATACAAATATGTATTAATCAATAACACATCCAATAAATATTTATATAAATTAATAAATATTTATAAATTACATTTAAAATTCTAAAATTTTGGAATGTTACATCTTCTCTAGGCAATTCTAACCTCTTAGCAAATTCATCAGATATAAACGAGCAAGTAGCACCCGAATCAAATAACACATATGCATCAATATCATTGATTGGGATAATACTTGACACCACATCCTTTGATTGCACAGCATCTTGCACAGTCATGTTAAAGGTTCTGGCTGTGGGTTTGATTGATGCTGCAGGTCCTGTAACAGCCCACGCACCTCAATTGTTATCTCCTTTGCTTCTGGTTGTCACTCCCTCCTTCTTCTTAGGACATTCACGAGCAAAGTGATCCTTGGATCCGCACGTGAAGCACGCATTCTTCTTTGATTGAGTGCAATTTGGAGCGATGTGACCCTCCTGGCCACAATTGTAGCAAACTCGTTTTCCCATCAAGCACGCACCCTTGTGAAACTTTCCACATGTCGCACATGCTTCAAACTTTTTGTTCTGCTGGTTACCTTGCTGGTTTCCAGTACCCATACTCCCATTCCACTTCCTCTTGTTGTTGTTGTTATTGTTGTTGTTTCCACTGCTACTACCACCATTCTTCACCTCATTCTCATTCTTCTTCTTCTTTTGTTCCTGGTTAAATTTTGTCACCGCCTCGCCTCCACCTTCAGCGAGTACTGCTTTCTCCATCACTGCTGCAAACGTCTTCAATTGGAACAGGGAAACCCTACTGTACAACCATGGCTTCAGTTCCTGTTCAAACCTCTTCGCCTTACGCTTATCTGTGCTAACCTGATATGGCGCAAACCTCGCCAATTCATTGAATTTTGCGGCATACTCAGATACCGACATCGTCCCTTGCTTCAGTTCTAGAAACTGTACTTCCAGCTGACTCTTCGAACTCTCCGGGAAATAGGTCTCGAAAAACAACTCCTTGAACCTATCCCAAGTCATCACTCCTGGCCCTTCACGAGTTTTATTAGCCTGCCACCAATAACTAGCTTCTGCTTTCAACATGAAAGTTGCAAAAGCAGTCTTCTGGTCATCCCCTACCCTAGCGACATCGAACACCTTCTCTATCTCCATAATCCAGGTTTGAGCTTCAACTGGACTCATGGACCCACGAAATTCAGGTGGTCCAACCGCCTTAAACTCCTTAAACATTGTACCTTGGTTTTGAGGTTGATTCTACAACGCTCCCGACTAGTGTTACTAGTTGTTGAACGGGATTCGCACCAACATTGTCGTTATTGTTAGTTCCTTCAGTGGTTCTCTGTCGTGTTGGCTGACGTCTGGGAGGTATTTTCTGTTAAAATAAAACACCTATTAGACCATTACTCAACTTCTTTAAGTATTTCTAATTAACTTGCTTCTATAAAAGAAATACCCACATAGCACATAACACTTTGAACAAAATAATAACATTTATTTATTCATAAACTTTCTGAAAACATAACACAATAGCATCTCTGCTATCTACATTCCTTTCCTGAACTACAAAAGTTTTAGGACAACATCATTATTATCATATCCCATGGTTACCTAACACTAGGGACTTACACATTATTTAATACTTATTACGTACATTACCGACACATTTTCTACGATGATCTATTAAGGTACTTCGTAGCCCTATCACGTTCTTCCTCCATGACTCGAAACATTGTTCTGCGATCTAACACGAATGATGGCAGTGTCTCGAACTGAATCGGATATCCCATGACCCGATCTTGAGCTCGATTAATTGCAGTGTTAAATACTTTATCCATCTCTTCCATCTTCATCCTTTTTGCCTACGCGTCTCTCGCTGCTCTTCCAGTTCGTTGATAAGCTTCCTCGTATGCATCTTCAGCTCTTGCCCTCTTAGCAGCTTCTTCTCTCAGCTTGCTCTCCAGTTCAGCAACCATCTCAATCAATTGTTCTTTCTCTCCTTCAGTCTGTATTAATTTCTCCTCGGCGTTAGTCAGTCGTTCTTCACGATCCAGGATCTCATCGTCCTTCTGTGTCATTGCAGTCTGTTGTTCAGCTACTATCTCTTGCAATTCCTCAACTGTATCCTGAAGTTCCACGTTGCGGTCATGCACCTCATTGTAAATACGGCCTGCTATCGAGTTCAGTGGAATCCTTTCTTCCTCATCCTCCTCATCTGTCTCCACATCATTCTCCTCATCTTCAACTACTGTGACCAACGGTAACTCCCGTGGCAGTAGTTGTTCCCAAACTACCTGAATGTCGCGAGGCTCCTCCTCTATAGGCATTTGAGGTCCCTCCTCCCTAACCTGACTGGATTCTCCGACATTAGTTATCCTGACAACAAAATTTTAAAGTTTTAGTTATTAATCATTCTACTCGACACTCGCGAGCACATAAGTTATAAACACATAAGCACATAAGTGTTTTATTACTTCTTTCTTAAAACTCGATAAGAGTTATCTCCACTATCTTTTCAAAGGTTACTTCCTAAGGCTTTTCCCCCCCACCTAAGGTTCATAACCTAAAGCTTTGATACCAACCTGTAACACCCCCAAATCCCGGTACTTCATTTCCTCAGGATTTGGTGTTCACGTAATCAAAACATTCATTTCTAACTACCCAATTATAATAAAATTGAATAAACAAAACCTGCCCATACAGGATTAAACTTAAATAAATCTCCCAGGTTATCTAACCTTTACAAACATTCATTCATGCGGAAAATTAAAATAAACTTCATTACAATCTTTAAACCAAGTCTGAAAATAAACTATTCAATTATTACAAGTCTTCAGCATTGCTTCGTCTTTCCTTTCCCTTTACTGGTACTAGGTACATCACCAGTTTCAACCTTAGCTGTAAGAAATTTTACAGGCAAGAGTGAGCAAACAAGGCCCACTTGAAATAACAATAATTAAATCATTAAACTTTTACATCATTTGTCAACATTAAGCTCAATAGAATTTAACAATATATTCTATTAACTTTTGGAAAGCTTTAACCTTTACTGAGGGTCTAATGACCTCGAATCATGTCCACAGTTATAAGTAATTTTTCAACTTAAACTTTAACAGTCATAAGACTATAAGGACTTCACGTACTTAGGGGGATCAACCCTTCGTACAATGTATTGTGCACAACCATTTCAACGCTAAGCGTAACCTCTTATAAAAGAGTTGTTCTTCTCAGTATTTAGAATACAAGTCCGTACCAAAGTGAGTTTGGTTTGGATACATCATGGGATAATTTAGAATTCAACGGTAATCAACTAAGGTTTAGTTAATTACAAACGACATAACTGTATACTATGGAACAATCATAGTTTAATTGATGTTTATAAATTGACATCATGCTTTAGGGATAATCTAATAGCATACAATTTGAATAATTATAACCTACCTTGCTTGAACAATAATAAGACAAGGTTAATTGAATAATAAACATCCACAACATGTATATAATTGTACATGCTAAACCACAAGTTAAGTACAAGAATAACTTGCTCCAAATAAATTTACACCATTATATGATAATCGAAACTGAAACAATAATTAGTTCAATAACACCAATGATTAGAAAACTTATACAATAAAGAACTTGCTAAATATCAAAAGTTAAGGCTTAGAAACTTGCTCAATGTAAAAGGTAGGTTTAGGAAACTTGCCTTTAGCACAAGCTACACTTTTACCACTTGAATTGATATCCTAAACATGTGTCATATTGACATAATTAGTCCTAACAAACATTGTACATTTATATAAACAATTACATTCATCATATGGGTTGAATTACCCATTCATATAATCAATTCTTTTTCAAGTAGATAATACTTAATAACATGATATTTCATAGACTAATAATACTGAAATTATCATTTTACATTGTTATAATAAACACATAACATTTATTTTCAAGTTTTGTACATTTAAACAAAACTGTCAGACAGTTCTGCCAAGCCGCGCCGCGGCGCCACAGTTTGTACTGTGGCTCGCGCTGCGGCGCTGAGTCGGCGCTGCGGCTCAGCGATTATACTACGAGCCGGCGCTGCGGCGCAATGATTGTGCAACAGTTCGCTTACGTCATGGTGATACCGCTGCGGCGCCAACAATGAACTGCTGGGCTGCGCCGCGGTGCGAACTGTCAGCGTCGACTGACAGCTTCGGCAACCATGAAAGAAAAAGCTAAATTGGCCAAAAAGCTCGAATCTAATAGACTGATTATCATGAAAATTGCATATAGACATCATATAAACATATTGTGAGTACTCCTAACATGTTTCTATCCATCAATTAGCATAAACATCAATTATACAACATCCAATTTCATTGTTTTTGGCAAAACTCCATATTTTGATATTTTCCATGAAAATTAACACTGTGACTTTGTTATTAAATCAAAATAGAAATTTCTACACATCATGATTATGATTCTACATACTCTAGCAATTCTAACAGTCAATTTATCAATACCACAACCAATTAGACCTTAATTTCTATTTTAACTAAAGCCATATTCATACATAAAAACTCTCTATAAAATATTTTCTTCATAAATTACATACTTACATGAATTAATTTCTCTATGATCATGCATAACTCATGAAACACATATACAATTGATAATCATAAATAAAATTATAATCATAACAACAAAGTTTCATTTATAAAATTTTTCACAGAGACTTTTTGGGAAGAAATGAAAAATTTTAGAGTTTTACAAAAGAAAAGATGTCCTACCTTGGATTATGAAGAAGATGATGACTCTAACTCTTTGATTATCAAGCTTTTCTCCAAAATCTGAAAAAAATAACTCTCAATTCTCTCTAGTTCTTCTTACTTTTTCTTCTTCTTCTTTCTCTGAGTTTTCTCTTTTTCTCTCCTTTCTCTCTCTTCTATCTTACGTATAATATTATAACGTTATAATAATAATAACATATATTAATGATATAATATAAGTACAGATATAAATATATCAGTTATAGGAGTTTTAAAATTTAAAAGCCAAAAGGCTTGTTTGGCTAGTCTAAATAAAAATAATCTATTAATCCTTACTCCTTGTTTGGTAAATTGAATTAAAACAAAATAGATTAATCCTTATACCTTGTTTGCTAAAATCCTAATAGATTAAAGACTTATTATACAATAAGGTATGTTTGGCAAAACTAAATTAAACTCTTTTAATTTATTTTAATAACTCCTTTATAGCAAGGTTATTAGTCACACCTTTATTAAATTAATAAATCAATTAAACATTAATCTATTAAATTACTTTAACACATAAACAATTATAATTTCATTTCACCAACTAATATTTTAAACTACAATTTCTCATTTAAATATTATTATTTAATTAAAATCATTATAAGCTCTCTAGCTTATTAAATTAAACTCCATTATTATAAAATCTCATCATAATTAATTTATTTAGCTCCTTAATTATTTACTCAACAAATAATTAATTAAATCACATCAACTCAAATTGCCATATAATTCAATAAATATTTAATATTGCCAATAAATATTTAATATTTAATTATTTATTCAACAAATAATTAAATAAACCACATCACTCAAATTGAACAATTATTTATTCAACAATAAACATATCCATTAAATACTTAAATAAATCAATAAATATTTAATGTCACACTTTAAAATTATGGAATGTTACACATATATTTACTCTAAACGTCGTAAAACAAAGGATTCATCAGTCAAATCCTTACATGCGCGTAACCAAAGCTTCCAGCATTTTCTAAATACAGATCTAGGGCCACGTTGTTGCTAAATACTTACAAAAATCTTAAAAGAAAACTAGATCTGTACAGATCTTAGCCATTCTAGCTTTTAGGTTCAAGTTTTACAACTTTTGTACCGGTTAAAAGCTAGATCTGGCTAGATCCAGTATAGATCTAGTCAATAAAGCTTAAATATTGACTATTTACACAAAATGAACGGTTAAAAAAAATAGATCTATGCCATACAGAGGCAGATCTATATTATAATGTAAAGCAAGAAAAAGCAGCAGATCTGAAGAGATCATATAGTTAAGCATGAGAATGACTATCGAACGACTTTAGGCGCCTATAAACTCGATTTTCACCGGTTAAAACTCTATATATATATATATATATATATATATATATATATATATATATGCATAGAAGTGTTTGTATAAGAGATTTACAAAGATTGAACGAAAGAAAAACTGCCTTTCACTCTCAAATGGCTGAATTTTTCTCTCCTAAACCCTTTGTCTTTTTTTTGCTAAATTTCCTAAACCCCTTTGTCTCTCTCTTTTTATGCATCAATGAGCTAGGGGAGGGAGTATTTATAGACCTGATCAGCCGCGGCTTTATCTATGGTAGCCACAAGTCTACCTGCAGTTGATCCTGGTGGGCCCCACTTGATGGGCCCGCTATCTCGAAGTACGTGCGCTCCGATTAATTCATAACTTGCAATTCAGGAATTCAATGGAGGCATGCCATACCTTTTAAGAAAACTCTTTCCGAGAGCTACGTAATGACATGGGGCTTGACCTTTTCTGAATCCGAAAAGATGGGTCCATGACCAGATCTTCAAGTCTTCGTAGTTAGTCCCGTTGAGCTATTTGGCATAATTTTCACTCTAGATTGTTGTGATGGTTCTATATGACATTATTCATAGTAGTTTGATTAGTATTGATGTTAAGTTGGTAAAATTACCCTTTTGCCCTTCTGGGTTGGTTTTCGGGCTTGACGCAGCTGCATCTGTCTTCCATCAGGGTTATCTCCAGGGTTTGACTGTTGTTGACTCTGTCTTTCCTCAAGGTTATCTCCGAGGAATGATTTGATGTCCCGCAGGACGACCTCCAGGGTTTGATTGTTGTGGTAGTTTCTCAAGGCTATCTCCAGGGTGTAAAAAAGAAACTTTTGCCCTCCTACATAGTTAGTAATAGGAAAACGAAATTTCGAGTGTCTACAGTTGTAATATATGTGACGCCCCCAAATTCAGACCCCACTTGTCTCAAATTTGGTTATCACGTACTAACTCTAATAATAAATCAAAATCTCACACAAAGGAATAATAGAATAAATTGCATTAATATAATATAATTATTCTCGTCCCAAGAGTTCGTAACTTAAAATCTCTTACAATACCTCTAACCTAATTAAACATAATTTAAATATAACTAATACATATCACAACTTAAGACATTACATGAATATAATAATCTCCACTAAACACAAACTACTCAATAGCCTGCCTTGCTCTGCCTTAACTGAAATGTTTGTAGGGAAAGCAAGAATGAGCAACAAATTTGCCCAACAAGTAATATAACAATAAGGGTACTCAATGTAGTTTTATATTTCTTAAGGTACAACAATAAGGATAGTTCAAGATAGCAAGAAGTATTATTGGATTATCAACAATAGTTGTTATGGACAGAAAATATCAATAATATTCAATGATTAATCAATTCAAGATTTCAAAATAATGAATATTGACCAGTCATTTAGGACTAAGAACTTCTCATAGAATTAACAGTAATAACTGATAATTCCATAAAACGAGTACAATAGGTGATCAGCCTAAAGTACCCTATGTTAATGCATTACATTTAATCTTTCTCAAGTGCGCACGTCGGTTTCTCGACAATATATAATTCCCTTACCAAGAGGGTTGTTTCATCTCAGTTATAAGAGTCCGCACCAGGTAAATTTGGTTTGGATAGTTTTCGATCAATATCAAGTAATGGCTTAGACAGTTTTCTTTCACAGTACATATATGAACAATTATCGTTCGAAATTAATGTTTGTAAACAATTTCATTTCTAGATTACGAAGTATTAAACTTTCAAAGTTCTACTTGTACGATCAATAATAGTACAAGTTCAAGTAATGCTCATCAATAAAGAGTAAGGTTCGAGTACTTACATTTAATATAAGAATCAAATAAATTTTGAGAACTTGCACAAAACCAAATTTATGTAAATAGGAAAATTGCTCAAGAGAGTTTGGATACTTGCCTTACGCGTAGTTTACCAAAGTAAAGCTTAATACCCCTCCAATGAATTATAATATCCTATTCATGTATAATCACATTAGTTATACAAGTTCAACATGTATACATATTATCTTAATTTGCTATGATGCACAAATGTAATTCATCAATACTAACATATATTGCTAGTCTTCTAATCTTATGATCTCATATGCATGTTATAACATAGCATGAAAATCAGTTCTAATACACTATGACATTTAAAGGGCATAGTTTGCTATCACATCTTGACTTAAGGTCATAAACACTTATTCACATAGGATCCTTTCATTAACATGCTTATTATACATGTACACTATACTGGACATTTACTACTGATTAAGGTAACCATATAGGTATGTAAGTATCCTCAGACTAACAGCAGAAAACTGATCCTACTACAGACTGGCGCGGCCGCGCTGCTCCTGGCATGGTTGCCTCTACAATAGTTTAGTGTATACCGTCTTGCATAAATATGAATAATCATGCAAAATACACATGTTAGTATGGGAATTGCTAAGTTTGATCTTATATCCTATCATTAACATAGGTCACCATCTATTCTCATTTAATCAAGACTTAAAGTGTTCAATCCATGATTTTCTTATGTTTGATCGTTAAACATATGCTATATGATCCATAGGTCTCAACAACACACGCTTGCATTAGATTAGTCAAGTATGTCAAGTGCTAGAATACTTGTAACGTAGTTATTGACAACACTATTTTTCAAGATTTCTTGTGAAAATCTCATGTTAAATCACCAAGCATGCAAAGCAAGTTCACTTACTATACATCATACCTACATATACACATGTTAGACTACATAAGCATGCTCACAATTCATAACTCAAAGCGTATATAGTTTATCAAGTTTGTAATTGAAACTTAAGGTCTCCATTAGTAAAACTTATTTAAGCATGCAAGATAAGTCCACATTGTCTAAATCATGCTTTCATACTCATTTGCACATATACTCAAGTTATTTTCATAGGCTAAAAAGATCAGAATTTGAAAACATAATGCTCATCATGCTTTGTTTTGCAAAACTTCAAGTTTTCCTTTAGAAACTCCCTTTAAAATCAAGCTAGCAAAACTATACACGAAGCAAACTTATGCCTTATGTTATACTTGTTACTGTATATATCTAGGTTATCTACACATTTTCACAAGATCAGAAAGTTTATTACTCTATGTTCACAATTTCTAGTTTTCCAAATCTTTAAATTTTCTGTGAAATGTTCGTACTAAAACAACTAACCTGGCTTCTATAACATAGCAATCTCATTCCATAAGTTAAGGTTGTTTATGTGCATATTCTAACCAAAGTAGTATGCTCAGAATGGGACAAGATCACAAAATCAATACGACTTACAGCAGGCGCGACTGCGCGGTCATGTACTATAGAAGTGGCGCGACCATGCCACTTCGAGCAGAATGAAAAATAATGGCTCTGCTTTTGCAGAGCCTCAACACAAACCATGTTAAATCCAACTACCATGCTTCTAAACATGTATAATAACTCAAACAACACAATGTCATCCTATTCTATATCAATCAACAGAGAATTCAAACAATTGCAAGATTTTGACAAAACTCAAGCTTAAGAATACAAAAGTAGAATTTATACCTCCTTGAAGCTTAATTAAATTCGTCAAATGCACTAAGTATGCTCCCTCAATTTTCAACAACTCACACTTCTATATGCAACTTATCATACAATCATAGCAACACAAAGAATAAAAGGAAGTGTTCAATTTATAAAAAAATCATTGCCCATGCCAAACCATTGCCCAAGAAATCAAACCAAAGGATGGAAAAAGAATTCATTGGATTGAGAGAGTTTGGTGAAAAGAGATCACCAACTCCTCCCTCTTCCCCATATCTTAGCTCATGATCATGGCTAATGTAGCCTTCAACTGCCGACTAATTCATACGCGAAATAGAGTTAGGCTACTGTGCATCACTATTTGGGTCACTTAAAATGGGGCACGGGTTTTAAACCTCAGTAACTGTGTTTATAATGCCTAATTTGTTCTCTTGGATTTCCAAAACGTAATTTTAATGTGTTAATGCTATTACATAATGGAAAGTTAGGGATTATTTATATATCCCCATCATATAATCCATGTACATTAGTCTAGTCCAACTAATATTTATAACTACGGTGTGAGATCCCAAATTTTAAGAAATAAAAGTATTCATTCCTTATTAAATTGTAAAAATGATCTGTATACGTGGATTACCGCATGGCGGGCGAAAATCCACTTGTAGTTTCATATATTTTGTTATACTCAGTTGGTTAAAGTTTTGGCTTCTACACTCCATGAAATTAGTGGAATATCTTTGATATTTGCGCTTCATCCAGTATCTTTTCATAGAAATATTCTTCTGAGCATTCTTGAATTTTACTTTACAAAGCAGTATCATGTTGACAATTTGGACGTATAGGTTCCTGGATAAATTAATTATTGAACTTGTTTTATTGAATTCTTATATCATTGTCATCATCCTCATGTTTATATTTTGTTAAAAGTCATCTGTGGCCTGTAGTGCATAGATGGACTTGGTATGATTATGACCAGGGATTATTCGGTGTAATCATGACCGTAATGTTACAAATGATGTAGTAAAAGTCCTCATTGGCCCGTAGTGCATTGATGGACACTTTTTGGTATGATTATGACTATGGATTCTCTTCGGCCAAGGGTGCAAAGATGAATTATTTTATGGCATGATCAGGACCGTTGATGAAAACACGATTATCTTTGGCCTGTAGTACATGGATAATTCGTGGTTGTGATACTAAAGAATATCTTTGACCTGTAGTGCAGGGATGATTCGATGATGTGGATTAATTATTGAGCTGAGTCTCAGCAATGAAATATTAATTCATGGATGTGATAATAATGAATATCCTTGGTCGTAGTGCATGGATAATTTATGGATGTGATATTAACGAATATCCTTAGCCGTAGTGCAAGGGTGATTAGATGATGTGGATTATTTATTAGGCTGAGTCTCAGCATTATTGGTTTTACAGTTGTATATCTTTGGCAGTAGTGCAAAGATGAATTTAATTAGTATGATTATGAGCAGGAATTGTGATTTGGTATAACCATGATTTTTGATGTTTCAGGTGAAGATAGGTGATTAAAATTATCTTCGTCCTGGGTGTGAAAAGGAATTCAGAATCACAATTATGATTATGAGTTATTCATATGATTGTGGACAGAAAATGTTGATTGATGTTACATGGATAAAATATTATTGGTGGACTTTTAACATGAAGAAGATAATAGACCTGATGGTCTATTTGACTCTTTTAATGGATTGCTTGTTCCGCTGCAACTATGGTTGAAAAGATTTATCATCTACCATACGTTCTAAATTTCTTAGTTATTATTGATGAAAGTTATTGATAATGTAATTATCTTTAGTCATTATATTCTTTACTGGGCTAGTTGTGCTTACCCTTTTGCTTCACAATTCCTTTCAGGTATTAAAAGTGTAGCTGGGTCGAGCGGGGTATTAAGAGGATTAGAATGGTGGTCTCTAGCTGTGGAGGTTCTTCTTAAGTAGTATAGAAAAGTTCATTTAGTAGTTATATTTGGTGAATCCAATAGGGTGAGGTGAACCCAACTTTGAAAATGTGTTTTGCCACTATCATAGAAGATGTCTAATGACATACAACTTCGTATTATCATAAGACAGGGTTGTGCACATCCACTTGCTGAGTATATCTACGAGCACTACCTATATGATCTTAGAGTTTATTTGAAATATAATTTTCACTTGGAGACAACGGAGATAATTATATGTCAAGAGAAGACTCGCCATTGGAAAGAAGATGATAGTAATCTTCTCGTTTTTTTGGGGTCTATTGGGTCAACCAAGGATAATTCTGTGGACATATGATATCTATCATAATCTAAACGCATGGCCTCCCATGTACGAAGGTTTCCTTGAGCACTTCCCAAAGATTTTAATTTCTAAAACAATTATTGACTGTACCTTTATGTAAGGTAACATTGTAAGGTCCTGTGGTCAAGGCACCACGAGAGTATTATATATATTTGTATTAAAACTCACAGCTTATCTGTTGTCGTGCCCTGCACGATAGTTCAACAGTTGTATAAACGAAGTTTGTATTTGATTTTTATAGTATGATATCTGGCGACTCAGAATGGGTCGTGTGGACCTATTTTTGGGGGCGTCACAAATGGTATCAGAGCTTAGGGATATGGTCGCTGGCGGAGATATGAGTCTAGAACAAGGAGGGGAGAGACGAGTAATATACTTCGCTAGTGTGCGACTTACCTAAGCTGAAATTTTTACTTGATAAGTTGATAAATTGTGATATGTCAATTAACCTTTGTTTTGAAGATATATTCTAGAATGATATCTGAAATACAGAAGATGAGCAATGGAAAAATCATAATACAGAGGAAATAACCGAGAAGGTACAATCCGAAAAAGAAAGCAAGGTATTCTCATCTCTTCGAATACCAGGTACGTACGTAAATTTTGAGGACGAAATTTCATAAGGAGGGGAGATTGTGAGATCCCAAATTTTATGAAATGAAAGTATACAATTTTCTTATGATTATTATTTTATTTCGTAAATGGTTAAATTGATAAAAGGTTAAAGTTAAGGGTGATATATGAAAATTTTTTAAAGTAGACAAGTTGTCATAAAATACCCAGTTACTATTCACTCTAGTATTGTTCACTCAAGTATTTGGAGCACTTTTTGTGTTGAAGTACTATTCACGAGTTACTATTCACCCGTAAGATATATTTCTTTTTGGTCCAAATTATTTTTGGGTACAATATTATTCCATGAGGAGATGTGCTAATTTTTTAGACCGTTGGTTGAAATTATATTAGTAAATCGATATGGATCGCTGGTTTAAAGTTTTAATAGTGAATCAGTATGGACCGTTGCTTTAAAGTTTTAATAGTGAATCAGTATAGACCGTTGCGTTAAGTTTTAATAGTAAATCTTTTTATATAAAACAGAATACTTTTATAAAGTTATTCTATAAATAGAATATATTATATTTTATTATGCATAGTATTTGCATAGTGCCTGCATAGTATTTGCATAGTAAAATCTTTTATAAAGTTATTCGTTTTATTTGATTATAAATAGAATATATTATACTTTATTTAAAAGATTTTGCTTTAAATATGGACCGTCAGATTAAAGTAAATCAATTTAGACCGTTCATGAGTTAGTTACTATACAGTCCATTTTTTTATAAATAGAAGCTCATTCCTTCATTATTTTCTTACGAATTCACTGAAACTCTAGAGAGAAAAATTATAGAGAGAAAGAAGAAAAGTATTCTGCTACTGTACTACTCATATATCCAGTACTCTTCTTCTTAAGGCTTATACCCGTAAGGGGTGTTATTCTTTCTTATTCATAAAGAGAACTTCTGTTATTCCATTATTTATTATTCTGTTGGAATAACATGTATACGCGGCATACCCTATACATAACCTGTATACGCGGCATACCCTATACTTGGTGAAATCCCTCTGTTATTCGATTCTATATTATTATGTTGGAATAACCTGTTTATGCGAAGTACCGCATACATGGTGAAATTCTTCTATTATTCCGTTCTTTATTATTCTGTTGGAATATTCTGTCGGTGCGTATTACGCCTGACCTGGTTCCATTATTTATTATTCCTTTCTTTATTATTCTGTAGGAATATCTTGTCTGTGCGTTTACGCCGGACCTGATTACATTATTTATTATTCTGTCAGAATATCCTGTCTGTGCGTTTTACGCCGGACCTGGTTCCATTATTTATTATTCTGTTGGGAATAACCTGTCTGTGCAGTCTATCGCACGCATGGTTCACCATGATGCATGGTTCACCATTACGCCTGACCTGGTTCCATTATTTATTATTCCTTTCTTTATTATTCTGTAGGAATATCTTGTCTGTGCTTTTACGTCGGACCTGATTACATTATTTATTATTCTGTCAGAATATCCTGTCTGTGCGTTTTACGCCGGACCTGGTTCCATTCTTTATTATTCTGTTGGAATAACCTGTTTATGTGGATTACCACATGCATGATGAATGATCCTATGTATTCATTCCTTATTAAATTGTAAAAATGATCTGTATACGTGGATTACCGCATGGCGGGCAAAAATCCACTTGTAGTTTCATATATTTTGTTATACTCAGTTGGTTAAAATTTTGGCTTCTACACTCCATGAAATTAGTGAAATATACTTGATATTTGCGCTTCATCCAGTATCTTTTCATAGAAATATTCTTCTGAGCATTCTTGAATTTTACTCTACAAAGCAGTATCATGTTAATAATTTGGACGTTATTGGTTCCTGGATAAATTAATTATTGAACTTGTTTTATTGAATTCTTATATCATTGTCATCATCCTCATGTTTATATTTTGTTAAAAGTCATCTGTGGCCTGTAGTGCATAGATGGACTTGGTATGATTATGACCAGGGATTATTCGGTGTAATCATGACCGTAATGTTACAAATGATGTGATAAAAGTCCTCATTGGCCCGTAGTGCATTGATGGTCAGTTTTTGGTATGATTATGGTTATGGATTCTCTTCGACCAAGGGTGCAAAGATGAATTATTTTATGGCATGATCAGGACCGTTGATGAAAACACGATTATCTTTGGCCTGTAGTGCATGGATAATTCGTGGTTGTGATACTTTGTAAAAAGAGAAAAGGTCAGAGTTAGTTTATTTTATGTACCTATGAGAAAGACGAGTAATTCTTCAAATAAGACCAGAGTCTTAGAGAGATCAGTTGGAATTTGGGTCTTTAGTGTACTTGTGAGGTGAGGAAAAGACTGTTGTTTCAAGACCAGGTCATAGAATAGAACTAAACTCAAAAGAAGGTACAACTAAACTTGAGGAGGGAGCGGGGAGCTTGTTGTCCAAGATAGATTAGTTGGGAACAATTTAAAGTTTGTCCATAAAACTTTGTAAAGGCTTATCTGCCTGTTGAAGGAGTATTTATTACTGATAGTAATAGGATCTCAAGTCCTAGAGAGGAGCTTGAGACTGGACGTAGCAGCATACCCGGGATGTATGTTGTGAACCAGACAAATCTCTTTGCATTGTGTGATTGAATTTTTACTGTCTTGCATATTAATTTCTAACACTACAAATTAATTATTCAAAAATTCAAAAAGGACTAATGTAAGACCCCAACTTTTATGAATAAATATTAATTTTCTCTAAATATCATTTTGAATATTATGGTGTGGATTTGATATAATGTTATAGTTGTGTGTAATATTTATAAATTTTACAAAGTAAGCAAGTTGTTATAAAATATTCGTTTGGTCGAGGAATATTCGTTTTATCAGGGAATATTCGTACGACGGCATAATTATTGGTGGACTCCACAACGGAATTACTATCGGAGTTAGAAAACGACAGAAATAACTTTTTATAAAAATAACAGCAAAATTTTTACCGTTAACTATTGAAATACCCGGTGATAAAAGTACAGTAATACGCGTGGTTGCATTGTAGCACACGATATTGTACAATATCTTTGATTATTGATGCTTACGTGAGAAGTCACTCAGTTTTATTCAATTATTGCCATAGTATCATCTGCACAATATTTATATTATTAAATCAATAATTGAGACGACAAAGTTATTTATATTATTATTTATATTATTGACGATGTCTAGAAAGCTATCGAAGAAAGGGGTTTGGTCACCTAATCGCGCTCCAATAAGGAGAAGTCCTTATCGGAAAGCCCCCTCTTTCTTGGGAATGACAAATTTTATGAAGTATTTGTTGTAAATTTAGCTTATTGGACCCCCACTTTCTCATTTTTTAAAATCGTTGGGAGAAAGTTATCTCAGTTTTGTTTTATTACTTATATATATATATATTATATTATATAAGTTTTGTTTTTTTATGTAAAATAGAATATATTATATTTTATTATGCATAGTGTTGCATAATTTCTGCATAGTTCTGCATAATGCAGCATAGTAAAATCAATTTTTTTTTAAATATTCGACCGAAGAAGCGCCCGTGAATTACCCATGATTTTCTAAATTCAAATAGTATTCTGTCATTCTCCTATAAATAGGATGCTTAGTTTAGAATTAAAAATCACACTAGAATCGGAGAATTCTTCTTCTATAATATTGAGCTTATTTCTTTAGAGTTTAATGAAGGTTTAAGTGTAGAAAACAGTACAAGTTTTCTTCAAAAATATCCCCGTCCTACCAGTCAAAAGT
The DNA here is from genome assembly GCA_016801055.1 of Panax notoginseng. NCBI lineage: Eukaryota > Viridiplantae > Streptophyta > Magnoliopsida > Apiales > Araliaceae > Panax > Panax notoginseng. Next base: position 104,204,357 of record CM029016.1, on the reverse strand, counting down.
ACTCTCCTTTTAAGGTAAGGGATATTATTTTTGTTCAATATTCGTAAGAAATAATATTTTCTTCCATACTCTGTAGTGTGTAAGTAATATTATTTCGTTTTAGATTCCGAATTCTACACTCATTTTGTTAAGTATTGCTTCAATATTCCTTGAAATTAGTAGAATAACCTTAAAATTTGCGCTTCATCTAATATCGTTTCACAAGGATATTTTTCTAAACATTCTTGTTAAATTTTAAGCTTTTCTTGCCGGGGTACTATTCATGGGTATTATTCATACATACGACACTATTCATATATATACGGTACTATTCACAAGATACTATTCACTCGAGTACTATTCACCCGGGGTACTATTCATGACAAAAAATTAATTTTTTTTCTGTCCAAATTATTTTGATACATGAATATGATTCTTGAATTTTACTCCACAAAGCAGTTATCATGTTGACAATTTGGACATTCTTGAACTCTGGATAAATTGATTTATAAATCTTTAAAATTTATCATTGCTCTTACATAATTAAACTTTTATATCATTGTCATCATTCTCATGCTTATATTGTGATAAAAGTTATCTTTGGCTCGTAGTGCATAGATGAACTGTTGATTGGTATGATTATGACTACGTATCGGTATAATCATGACTTGTAATGTTACAAATATTGTGGTAAAAGTCCTCATTGACCCGTAGTGCATTGATGGACAGTTGTTGGCATGAGACCACTGGTGATACTAACGAATATCCTTGGCCCGTAGTGCATGTATAATTCATGGATGTGATACTAACGAATATCCTAGGCCTGTAGTGCATGGATAAGTCGATGATATGGATTATTTATTGAGTTGTGTTACAACGATAAAATATTGATGATGAACTTTTAAATCATAGAAGATAGTAGATATTATGCTTTACTTGACTCTTCTAATGGATTCTTTGTTCCGCTGCAGTTAGACTTATTGTCTATTGTATTCTATCAGTTTTACACTATTGAAGGCTAACGATAATTTATTCTGCATTATCTTAGTCATAATATTCTTTAATGGGCTAGTTGAGCTCACCCTTTGCTTTCATTGTTCTCTTCAGGAAATGAAAATATAGTTGGGACTAGTCGGGGAATGGAGTGATGGTCCAAGATGGTGGCTATAGTAGTCCTCACTATTCTATAAAATAGTGTGATAATAATTGTAATGAGGACTCCATTTGAGTTTGGATATTGTCTACGAGACAATATTCGTGTTAAAACTCTCAGCTACGTTTTGTCGTATTGTATAAATGAAGTTTGTATTTAAGTTCTGTACCATGCATTTGGAGACTCAGAATGGGTGATGTATACCTATTTTGGGGGAATCACAATTGGTATCAAAGCTTAGGGATATGATCCCTGGCTGAGATTTGAGACTAGAATTAGGAGGGGAGAGACGGGTAAATCCTTCGCTAATATGGCCTAGCTAAGCTTATTTGTTATTTAATTGGCCGATCATAATATAAGGATAATATGTGGCATGTCAATTAACCCTTGTTTTGTGGCAGTTTTTGAAAATGACATCAGAAAATATTGAGATAAACAATGGAGCACATGAGACCGTTGAGTCACCGACGATCAATAACCAGAATAATGTGCATCAGGAAGGCAATAATCCTCAAGTAAACAACAACACTGACCAAATGATGAACGATGGAACGTTCAGAGGCTTTCTGCAATTTATCCAACATCAGGCGAGAGAGACACCTGTGCAAAATGCAAGTGGAATGTAAGACCCCAACTTTTATGAATAAAGATGATTTTTTCTCGAAATATATTTTTGAATATTATGGTGTGGATTTAATATAATGTTATAGTTGTGGGTAATATTTATAAATTTTGTAAAGTAAGCAAGTTATAAAATATTCGATTGGTCGGGGAATATTCGTTTTATCAGGGAATATTCGTACGACGGCACAATCATTGGTGGACCCCACAACAGAATTATTATCAGAGTTAGAAAACGACAGAAATAACTTTTTATAAAAATAACGGCGAAAGTTTTACCGTTAATTGTTGAAATACCTGGTGATCAAAATACAGTAATACGCGTGGTTGCATAGTAGCACACGGTATTGATTATTGATGCTTACGTGAGAAGTCACTCAATTTTATTCAATTATTGCCACAGTAATTGCTACATAGTATATCACGTTATTGATTCAATTATTGTCATAATATTTTATATTATTAAATCAATAATTGAGATGACAAGTTATTCATATTATTATTTACATTATTGACAATGTCTAGAAAGTTCTATCGAGGAAAAAGGGTTTGGTCACCTAATTACGCGCCAATAGGGAGAAATCCTTATCTGAAAGCCCCCTCTTTTCTAGGAATGATCTGGTTGTTAATATTGCAAATTATATTATCGATAAATTATTTTTTAAAAATGTGTTTTGTAAAGCAAATAGAGGAATTTTTTATGAAGTATTTGTTGTAAGTTTGGCGTATTATTTATATCCCCCACTTACCCATTTTTTTAAAATAATCGATAGAAAGTTATCTCAGTTTTAAGTTTGGCGTGTATGTGTGTGTTGTGTGAGAAAGAGCTAGGGAGTATAAAGTGTGTAATATATATATATATATATATATATATATATATATACACACACACACACACTAGCGATAACCCGTGCTTGAAGGCACTTTATAATTCAAAAAAAATTAAATCATGAAAACAAAAAAATGAAGCACTGAATATGGACACACACAAAACTAAAAGCCTAAATTAATTCTTAACACACCCGCACTTTCCATACATACTCCATAAAGTATTTAAATGAAAATTCTACTTTTTTATTATTTATAAGCTTATTTGATTGATTGTATCTTTTTAAATAGTAATTTGATAATTAAAATTATTGTTTGCTTGTTATAACAACTCTTTTTTTTGTCGCACGTAGATGGGTATACAGTTTTGCAAAGCTGTAACTTGATACAAAAACTGATTGCAGGTCGTTATATAAATTTAGGATTAGCTCAGCAACGAAGTTTAAAAATGAAGAACCAAGACAAATAAGAGAGCGGAAGAGGTCAAACAAATAAAGTGACGAATGACTAATGGTTAAGTTATATGGTCAATTTTACAACTTGCTAATGTAACAGACTGCAGGATCAAGTCTTTATGAATTTTCATCCATAAATATATGGATGACCAATGTAGCTTACTTCATTAGATCAATCAAATAATGGTAAACAACTATAAAAGGACATGTAGAAACAAAACTTTTTAAAACAACCAAAGAAAAAATACATTAATCCAAAAGGAAGGCACAAGAGCACACAGATGAGGTCAATAGATGAGGTGACCCACAAAAAACTTTTCCAAATAAGGGAAATAGGAAATAGGATGAGGGAACATAAACATGTAGTCTTACTTTGACCATTTAGGCAAAATGACAAAAGCTCTAACAGGGATATGTCAATAAAAGCATATAATCTCAAGCCAAAGAATTTTAAAAATAATTGTTCTCCTCCAACCCAGATCAAAAAATACAAAAGATGGAAAACAACAAGAATTTACAAATTTTAAATCACATGTATTGAAACAAAGTCAAAAAAATGGGTAAATTCCAGCTTGCCCAATTACTCGATATAATTGAAGTAGTAGTGAAATAAGAAACATCAAGCAAACATAAATTTTGTTAGCTTAAGAATATGAGCAATAGAAGTAATAACATGATAGAAAAGCTTAAATTTTTTCATGTCTTGAGACACCAGAGAAAACAAACATCCACCCAAGGAGGCATAACACAACTGTTTGATTCTAAGCTTTGATTTTGTTTCTTTCCATCTTTCTTAGGAAGTCATAATCAATATAATGACTACACCCAACAATCAATACAGTTCTATTTATTATTTAAAAAAAAAAAGAACACCCATAAATCCATTTATCAAAATATGAAAATTGAACAACAAATAATAACCACTAAAAAGGGGAAAAGAAAGGACTCAAAACTTTTCAATCAAATTTCTGCTAGTTTATTCTACTTTCTCAGCTACCAAACAAGTCCAAAGTTTCAATTGGTATTTCTGATTAAATACATATAATAACAGTAAAGGTGATATTAAATTACAAACCTTTGATGATCTACTAAAGCTTTTTGACAACCGAGCAGCACCCAAGCATCAGCTCCCCGGAGAAGCCAACAAAAAAAGCAAAGCAGCATCGAAACATTTCTCTGACACCGAAGGCGAGCCATCTTCAGTTCCACCCGGCGGCACATAAACACAGAGATTTAACCCAAGTGCGAGCTTAGCTTTCCTCCATTTACTTTCTTCCATTTGTATAAGCCATTGAAGCAAATGAAGTAGAGACAAAGAGGTGAAAAAACCATAGTTTGTGGGTGAGGAAGGAGAACTGAGAGTGAGAGAGTGAGATGATGGATGTGGGTTTGAATTTTTAAGAGATAAATTCTTGGTCGTCGGTTGTTGAAGCCCCAAATAATTTTAGATCGTTGGATGTTGAAGCCTAAATTAATTTGAGGTCGTTGGATGTTGAAACCTTGAGATTTGTATATTTAATGAGAGTATATTTTAGTAATGTTTATGCTAGTAAAATTGTGGTGACAACTTTTAATTACGTTGAGTCATTTTATACTCACTAAAAACCAAAATCCTTTTATACAAAACACAAAATAAAAGAATTTAGTCACCTCTTCTTAATACCAATTTTTGTTACCTTAACATTTTTAAAATAATGATGATTACAATAAATTTATACCCTTATAATGAAGTATAGAAGTGGCTTTACAATCTCATGAAGTACATATCTTATGTAATATTATCACAAAAATACTTTTTTAAATAAATAGTAAAATAATTTATCTTGTACAAATATCAATATTTACTCTAGAAAATAAAGTTTTCATATGTTAATTGGGAGTAGTTAGCATGAAATTAACTTTAGTCAATTGATCAATACAGTATTGACACGCAGGTCGGGAGGTGATATTCCTCTCTGTTTGTCATCACCGTATTGATCAGTTGACCAACTTATCATGTTAATTATTAGTTAGAATTGTTCTCTTATTTCTGGCAGGGTAGTCTTGTAATTAAAAGTGTAGAACATACCCACTTAAGTACTTGCAAATCTTAAAAAAAGAAGTTGAAATAAAAAAGAAATATCCATAATACAAAACGGATCTGGTTAACATGAAGTGAACTTCATGTTAAGTTCACTTCATGCCCAATACAGTGCTGACACATAGGCGGGTGGGTGATCTCTCCGCTTGCCTGTCAACACTATATTGGACATTTAGTGAACTTACGATGAAGTTCACTTCATGCTAACCACTCCCATACAAAACACATGCAATGATTTGACCAGTCAGATAGGTAAAAAAAACACTTCAAACCCAATTACTGGTGCATACCTCGGATACCGATTGATGGCATCATTGTGATTATCGATGCTTTTGCGGTCGTTTTATTTAGATTATTAATCACTTGGATTTCAAATTCTCTGCTCTGTTTCTCCCCACGCTCTAATTAATACAACTCTAGATGACTTTATTGTCAAACCAATCTAAAATGTCTCTATCTTCAGCTTTAACCTAATTCCGGTGTTTCCCATCTCGTCTTTCTCCAAGTCAGATATTATTTGACAAACAACTTACTAAAATAGGAGTTACATATTTTATTTTCTTATCAGCTCTGTTTCAACATCAATGGTGGTAAGCACACATATATGTGTGAAATTGTATATGCGTAATAGCTTTAGGTGGGGTTTTTAGTGTAGAAGGTATGCTATATTTCTTGTTTATTGTTATGGGTTTCTACAAGTTTTTAGCTTGACAATTAATGTTGTGATTTTTGAACTTTGACTTAGATCTAATAAAAATTGGTCGGTGCTGTTAAAAATTAAATCTTTTGGCATTTATAGGAAATGGGTATTTTATTGAGCCTTTATTTTCGATTTTCGTACATGGGTTTTGTTTGTATGGTTTGGATTTCGTAATGATTAGTAATGGATATAGGGCTGAGATAAATTGAACTCTGCAGGCTTCAGTAGAATATATAAACGTGATGAAAGACAAGGAGGATGAAACGTGATGAATTCTGATGAATTTGATGATTCGTTAGGTACTGATATTTTATGGAATCATTTGAGATTTTGATTACAATTTGGGGATAATTTGATTTAAAGATCTAATTTTTGTTAATTGATGTGTTTGATACTTGATCCCATAAAGATAAATTCTTGGTCGTCGGATGTCGAAGCCCCAAATGATTTTAGATCGTTGGATGTTGAAGCCTAAATTGATTTGAGGTCGTTGAATGTTAAAACATTGAGATTTGAGCAGCTCTGTTTTATTATATAGATATATAAAGGTTTGTGTGCTGGTGTGTAATATATAATCCGCGTAGAAAGTTATCTCAATTATATATATATATATATATATATATATATATATATATATATATATATATAGAGAGAGAGAGAGAGAGAGAGAGCAAGGATCAAGCGCATACCCCTTATCTTACTCACCCTTACTCATCCCACTTTAGGCGACGGTTTCGGTCATACAACCGTCGTCTATACTTTTAGCGACGGACAACATATAGCGTCGCTAAAAGTATAGATGACGGTTGTATGACCGAAACCATCGCCTAAAGGGGGGTGAGCACAGGTGAGTAAGATAAGTGGTATGCACTTGATTCGGACAATATATATATATATATATATATATATATATATATATATAATAAGTTTTATATTTTATGAAAAATAGAATATATTATATTTTATTATGCATAGTGTCTGCATAGTAAATCATTTGAATTCAGACGCCGAATGCCCGTGATTTTTTTTTCCACTGTGCCTCCGTGAATAAAATTTCTAAATAGTATCTTGCCATTCTCCTATAAATAGGATGCTTAGTTTAGAATTGAAAATCACATCAGAATCAGAGAATTCTTCTTCTATAATATTGAGCGTATTTCTTTAGAGTTTAAGGAAGCTTTGTGTGTAGAAAATAGTGTAAGTTTTCTTCAAGAATATCCCCGCTATACCAGTCAGAAGTACTCTCTTTTTAAGGTAAGGGGTATTATTTATTTCATATTCGCTAACGATATTATTTTTCGTATTCGTAAGAAATTTTATTTTCGTTCAATATTCGTAATTATTTTTGTTCAATATTTGTAATGAATATTATCTTCGTTCAATATACGAGGAATATTATTTTCGTTCAACAGTTGTAAGGGATATTATTTTTGTTCAATATTCGTAAGAAATAATATTTTCTTCCATACTTCTGTAGTATGCAAGTAATATTATTTCGTTTCAGATTCCGAATTCTGCACTCATTTTGTTAAAGTATTGCTTCTATACTCCGTGAAATTAGTAGAATATCCTTAAAATTTGCGCTTCATCTAGTATCTTTTCACGAAAATATTATTCTGAACATTCTTGATAATTTTTAATCTTTTAATGCTGGGGTACTATTCATAGACTATTCACGAAGTACTATTCACGTGGTATTATTTACCCAGGGTAATATTCATGATAAAAATTGATTTCTTTTCGGTCTAAATCATTTTTGATAAAATATTATTCTTGAATTTTACTCCACAAAGTAGAATCATGTTGACAATTTAGACATTATTGAATTCTGGATAAATTGAATTATAAACTTTAAAATTTATCTTTGCTTTCATTCTTATATCATTGTCATCATCCTCATGCTTATATTTTGATGAAACTCATCTTTGACCCGTAGTGCATAGATGGACTGTTAATTGGTATGATTATGACCAAGAATTATTTAGTATAATCATGACCTGTAATGTTACGAATGATGTGGTAAAAGTCCTCTTTGGCCCGTAGTTCATTGATGGACAGTTGTTGGCATGATCATGACCATTGGTGATAATACGAATATCCTTGGCCCGTAGTGCATGAATAATTCATGGATGTAATACTATTGAATATCCTTGGCCCGTAGTGCATGGATAATTCAGTGATGTAGATTATTTATTAAGCTGAGTCTCAGCGATAAAATGGATGATAAACTTTTTAAATCATAGAAGATAGTATATATCATGCTCTACTTGACTCTTCTTGTGAGGGCAGGGGATTAATGACGTGCCAAAGATGCATCAAGATAAGCGATTTATTCCATTCCGCAAGGTTTTTTATTGCTAGACCACCATCTGCAAAGGGAAGACAAATCTTTGTCCAAGCAACTTTAGAGCCATGTTTGTCTATGGATGGACCCCTCCATAAGAATCTGGACATTGAAGACTGAAGATCTTTTAAAACTGCTGCAGGAAGGATGAAGTGAGCCGACCAATAGGCTTGAGAGGCATGTCCGACAACTGACTTGATAAGTTGCATACGGCCGGCGTACGAAAGAAACTTATTAATCCAGGAGCTAATTTTGGTTTTGACCCTTTCAAGGAGGGGGGTTGAACAGACTTGTTTCTATCACTACTGCTGGATTCATAGGCTTGTAGATTAGTTGCATTTCATTCCATTGCATTGCATTGCATAGCATTTTTGTTTTGTTTTGTGCTCGAGGACTAGCACGGGTTTAAGTTTGGGGGAGTTTGATGAGTGGATTTTATACCTACGAATCGACCTCTAATTCGAGCTTAAACTGTGTTAATACTCTATATTTATGTTCGTTTTTACTTATTTATTGTTATGTTGTGTTTATGTGTAGTGGCGTAGCATTTGTGGCTTAAAAGGTGGAAAATGAGCAAAATTGGACTTCTGCAAATGACCCCCCACCGGGGCGGATAATATACAGGTAAAACCCCCGTCGGGGCGGGGGTACTTAGCCAAAAACAGAAGGACCCCCAATTGGGGCGGGGGTACGGGGCAAGACCAAGAATCCTGTTTCAACTGTAATGCTGCAGTGGCGTGAAGGAAGGTCTTGGCATGGTTTGGAACTGTATTTGGCATCAGTTTATGATCTAATTACGTATCTTAGGTTGGATATTAACAAGAGACAACAAGGGGGATTAACAAAATCTTCAAGAGTACTTGTATTCCTAGAAGACATTTGGCTTCGGATGTTATTAACCTCATCAAATCCAGGTTGTCCAGTTTTACACCTTTTGTCAAAGCCACAACACACAGTCAATTTTTCTGTAACTGGTTCTTTTAATTATTGACTAATAGCTGGTCACTTCGGAGTTTGTGCTCGTAATTACCTTTTTGGTCAAACTGTCTATAAACTGCTGTCATTATTTCTGGCTGCTGTTCTAGTAATCTGCTAGCTGCTCGCTGAGTTGCTTGGGGGGCCTGCTGCTCTGTGTTATCTGGTTTGGTACTCATGCTGTTTCGCAATGCTGCTGTTGTGGGCGTGTGGTCATGCCTGGAAATGTCTGGTCTGGTCTTGGGGCTTCGTTGCAACTGGGCTAGACCTGTTGGGTTTGCTTGTCAGTTTGCTAGACAGTTTGTTTGTTGGTCTGGTTTGCTCGGCAGCTGTGGTCTTGTTGGTCTGGTTTCTCGACAGCTGGTGGGTTTCTTCTGTTGATGCTGGGTCTCGACAGTTTTTGTTGCTGCTTGGTTTCTCGGCAGCTGGTGGTTGCTGCAGTTCTGCTGGGTTTCTTCTGGTCTCTTCTGCTGCTGCTGGTATGGTCAATGTATGGCCATGTATGGTCCATGTATGGCCACTTCTTAGCCTTCGTGGTCTACTGTGATGGGTTTTAGGGACTGTCTAGGGAAGTCTAGAATTTTAGATTTCTTATGGATATGTAATGGTCAGCTTGTAAAAGCAAATTTCATTTCCTTTGGGTATGGTTTTGTACTAACTTATAGTTAGTGTTGTTAGGCTTAGGGCCTGCAGTCTTCTATAATCATAACATCATATGGCAGTCTATGCTATACTCTAGTTGGGGTCTCCCACGTTTTTGTAATTTCCTTTTCTTTCTATATAGTTAAAAATTTAGCAAAACAAAAAACATACAATCAATTAACAATTTTTGAAGCCCTAATTTTGAGAAAAGCATTGGATGAAGGATTGAAGGTTAGAGTCACGAAAATTACAAGTTGGAGCTAAGGAGGGTGGTTTTGTATTCATTCTACTTCTTTAATTCAATCAGTGTAATTGGGATGATGATTTATTTGATGATTTCAGTTTTTATTTCATTTGTGATGAACTAATTTACTTGTTAGGCTTATGACGGATCTTTATGATTGAACGATGATTATGTAGCCTTAATTTCAGTTTAATAATCTATCGTTCAGTTTATCTTTTGTGATTTGTGCTTTAATTTATGAATTGCTTGATCACCAATTCTGCGTGGATTTGTATGGACTCGAGAGATGATCTATGAATCTATAGAATTCTGTGTTTGAATGGAAAATTGATGAATGTTAGGGTAGAGATATTCTTAACATCGCATGTAATTGGGTAGAAAACTTGAACTTAAACCTTATTTTATTGTAATTCACATAGAGATATAGTGAATTAGTTGATTAGGGTGTTTGGCTTAATTCTATCTAATTTGTGAATTTAAGTTAATATGGTATTAGTGCATTGAGAGATGGCTAGTTCTACTTAAGTGTTCTTGATTAATAAACTAGGCTAGTGAATTGAACTGAATTAAGGTGCAATAATCAGAGTGAGACTTAAAATGAAGTTGTAAGCCTAATTCGCCTTTATTTGCTAGAAATTATAGGTTTTTAGTTGTGTTGATTGCTTGGTATTTTCATATTTTTAGTTTTTAATAGCTATAATCATTGAATTGGATAGTTTAATAAGATTTGGATTAATATACAGCTGGCAATTGTTAGGATTAATTTCACACTATTCTCTATGGGAACGATACTAAACTTATCATTATATTACTTGTTGACCACGTGCACTTGCATGCGAGCATAATTAGATTTCGACCAATAAATATCCTCAGGTTTATCTCTGAGGTGTGCTTGGCCTCCCAGGGTTATCTCTGAGGTTGGAATTGAGCGCCTCGGGGTTATCTCCGAGGTTGAAACTGACTTTTTCGGGGTTATCTCCATAACTAGAACTACTTCCCTCGGGGTTATCTTCGAGGTTGGAACTAACCTCCCGGGGCTGTCTCCGGGATTGCAACCGAATATCTCGGGGTTGTCTCCGAGATTGAAAACTGAGTATCCCGAGGTTGTCTCCGGGATTGGAACTACTTTGTCTTCCAGGGTTATCTCTGGAAGACAATTTTCCCTCCTGCAAGGTTAGTACCAAGAATGCAAAATTTCGAGTGTCCACAATGCAAAAATTGATTATTTTCGTAAGGTCGTTAGTTTTCATATTCCTAAGCAACCTATTATGCGAATTCAAGCAACCAACCCACTAAACTCAATCACTTGATATCAAGACATAAAGCCATTCGTTTATTGAAAAATGGATGTCAAGCTTTCTTAGCCCATGTAACAGATTTAAACAAAAATACATCAGGTTTGAATGATATTTAGTTAATAAATTTCCTGACGTATTCCCTGAAGAACTTCTTGGCCTACCCCCAGAGCGTGAAACTGAATTTTTTATTGACCTTGAACCCGGTACAAAGCCCATTTCAAAAACTCCATATCGATGGCTCCTATTGAACTTCAGGAGTTAAAAACTCAACTGCAGGAATTGTTAAACATCGGTTTTATTCGTCCTAGTACATCTCCTTGGGGTGCTCCTATTTTATTCGTAAAGAATAAATATGGGAGTATGCGACTTTGCATTGACTATCGAGAGTTGAATCATGTCACCATCAAAAATAGGTACCTGTACCTGTTTGACCAGTTGTAAGGTGCTAAATTTTTTTAAAAGATCGATCTTCATTCCGGATATCATCAGTTAAAGATTAAAACTAATGACATTCCAAAGACTGCTTTCAGAACTCGGTACTGACATTACGAATTCCTAGTCATGTCTTTTGGATTGACTAATGCTCATGTTGCCTTCAACCGAGTATTCAAGGAATATTTGGATCATTTTGTGGTTGTCTTTATTGATGACATCCTCATATACTCCAAAAGCCGTGAAGATCATGAGCAACAATTGAGGCTGATATTCCAAAAGCTTCGTGGAAACAATCTTTATGCCAAGTTGAAGAATTGTGAGTTATGGCTTGAGGAAGTAGCATTCCTTGGGCATGTGATATTAAAACATTGAATATCAGTGGATCCGACAAAGATTGAAGCAATACAAAGTTGGGAGCAACCTAAGTCAGTAACCGAAGTACGTAGCTTTCTGGGCTTAGCTGGTTATTATCAGAGATTCGTGGAAGGATTTTCTCGAATCACCACTCCATTAACTCAGCTGACTCGAAAAGATACAAAATTCGGATGGAGCGAGGAATGTGAGAAGAGTTTCCAAGAACTCAAGAGAAGACTCATTTCAGCACTTGTTCTGACAATACCATCAAGTTAGGAGGGATTTGTCATCTACATCGATGCTTCAGGCCGAGGTTTAGGATGTGTTCTCATGCAACATGGGAAAGTCATAGCCTATGCCTCACGACAACTCAAAGAATATGAGACGAATTATCCTACTCATGATCTAGAGTTAGCAGCAGTCGTTTTTGCGCTAAAGATCTGGAGATCTATAAAGATTTTAAAAGCCTCAAATATTTCTTCACCCAAAAGGAACTCAACATGCTACAACGACGCTAGCTTGAGCTGTTGAATGATTACGACCATACCATTCAATACCATCCTGGAAAAGCGAATGTGGTAGCTGATGCATTGAGTAGAAGATCACATGAGTGCGATATTATCAACACAAATGCCCATTTTGTATGACTTACAAAGGATGTAGATAGAGTTAAAAACTTCAGGGACCCACGTGATGATGTCAAATATACGAGTAGAACCGACTTTAATTGATAAAGTTAAAGCTGCTCAAGCTACAGACCCGGAGCTGATGAGTATGAAGAAGAAAGTACAAGAAAGTGTTATTCTAGAAGTAAGGATCGACGAAGAAGGAATACTTCGAGTCAACTCCAGACTTTGAGTTCCTAACGACTTTGATTTGAAGTATAAAATCATGATGGAGGCACACAACACACCGTTTGCAATCCATCTTGGAAGTACCAAAATATATTGTGATCTTCGACATACATTTTGGTAGAGCAATATAAAGAGAGAGATCGTGTAACGCCCTGAAATCTGGTCTATCTTCACACCTGGATTCCGTACGTCATGAGTACATCATTCCTTCAACATACGTCATTATATACCCAAATATTGTTACACTCTCAAATCCCAGGTTCTGGAAACCTTATAATCTCTTTCATTACAAATAATGATAAATACATTATTCATTTCATCTTACAAGAGTGACTTTTATCCGCCACCAAGGATACATAATAGTTCATTAAACTAGTCTATCATTCAGTTTCATCTTTCTACATTACAAGTCTTCACTTGATCTTCTCTCTCATTCACATTCTGAATGACACTTCATCTGGAGGTTCAGCTTGATCTTTACGGGGTCTTAAGTTCTTTTAACATCGTTCGCTGAAAATGTTTTTCATTTAAAGCAAGTGTGAGCATTCAATTGCCTAGTAAGTCATAACAGTTGAACAAACGACTTCAAGAGTTTAAACATTTCTTCAGAACTTCGATAACCGAATAAAGGTTATGAAGCAGCTTGAATAATAGGAATAGTCTCGATTTCTATCATCTTAAAATATTAGTCACTTTTATTTTGAAATACTTTCATTCCTCTACCGTTTTCATACACATCCTGTCTGGCTAGAATCATTAGCACAGACTTAACAATAACGGTTCATGTATAAACAGAACATACTTGTATTGAACAGCTCAATCACAGAACTTCAAATTATGGCACAAGGCCTCATACAACCTTGTACATACATCGCACATATGCACATAGACAAGACTTCTCAAGTTCAACATCTGAGAAGTTTAAGAAACTAGCATTCATGTAATATGAATGAAGTTAGGAAACTTGCCTTACGCGCACAGCTACAACTTACGCTGAACTGCTCATTCCCATTTCCTATATAACACAAGGAAAAAACATAAACACCAATTAGTCATATATTGGACTTACGCATTGGTTTACTTAACTTTATTTCTTAGGGTTCGCGTTCTTGAAATTTAAGCTTACGCGACTAACTTCCTTTACCAGTTTACGGCTTCATGACATACAGAGATGTCTTACTCAAAACATTCATCATCTTAGATGATTTATATTCTTATCTTCTTCTTATAACTTCTCTAGGACTCGGCACACATCGCTTCTTTGCTAGTAGTCCATATGGTACTCTGAGTGGTTTCCCACAAATAACCAACAAACAAGTTTCTGTCTCATCTACACTGCCATCACAGTGAGTTAGATCGGTTGCCAGTTTTGTATATACCTTCGCTCTCTGAAGGAATTGTTTAGACCAACTCCCATATGTCAACCATCAAAGGTTACGATTGTACCACAACCTAAACTTGTCTTAACTTATCCGAACCATTAAACTTAATGTTCGTTAAATCAATTTCTTATTCTTTACGGCTTTCTGGCAACTAAATGCCATACCTCAGGATTCATTCCTTATCCAACTCACATTCGGCTTTCATTAATCTTATTACCGTTCACTACGGTTTTCTTGATAATTCATATCTTATTTAATACTTTTGTTATCCCTTACATGAACCCCATGTTCATTACTCGTTCTTAGTGTCGAAGCCATACCGATCGTTGTATGCTAAGACCGATCGTCCATCGCAACAACATTGCGTTCACAGCGTCTATACGCTTCATACTCATCTCTCATTATCATGACATAACATCGAAATGTTATTCATTACCCTCATCACTCAACGTCTAAGGAATCACAATCATAGCAATCCCTCACGTTCGTTCATCGCAACTACGGTCCCCGGACATCGGTTACGTAACCCCGCGCCTAGAATCTTTGTCTTTTAATCTTTCCGTTCAACCTTTACTACATGTTTAATTCACTAGATTAAGTGTTACATTAGTTGAACATTATGTTCTTTATCTTCCCTTACGTTCCCCCAAGAGTTGAGCAATTAAAAGCTCTTCTCTGGCTTTTCCTTCACACCGGCGTTGCAACACCACTCCCTTCTCTATTTCTCGCGCTGCGGCGCGGCCCTACGTCATCTTCTTCTTCAGTGTGGCACTGCAGCGCCGAGTCCTTCATTAACTCTCGTGCTGCGGCACCAATTAACAGTACATGATGCCCTGAGCTCGCGCTGCCGCTGATAAGTAGGTTTTATACCTACTTATCCGGTATCTTTTACTTGAATTAATTGCTTAAACCTATGTTTCTTAGTTACTTTTCATACATTTTATGTTATTTTGTAGGCTATGACATAACATTGGCATGAAGAGGCAAGGTAAAGCAATTCGAACATCTTTTGGACCAAAATAGGCAAGCAAATGCAAGAAGGAAAGATTGAAGGACTTTTGACACCAAGTTGGACGCATGTTCTTGGCTTAGAACTTGGAGTATATTGTAGATCTTCTTCTTATCTTTCCGGAACATCTTGAATCGTCCCAATCGGAGTTCGGATGCGAGAGTTATAGCCTTTTTATCAACGAAGATCAAAGCTAAGAGTTCTCGTGCTTGCAATTTACACAGCTTCTACTTCAAGCTCAATTTTGATCTTGTTCCGGTCATAATTTCTCAATTCTCAAAGAATGAAAGTTGTAGAGCTCTTCGATAGCTTTGATTTGATAGGTCGCGGGCCCCATAACTCCTATCGGACCAAAAGTTATGGCCGTTTTACCAGAGGATACTGTTACAGAAAATAGACCCCCACCGGGGCGGGCTTTTCCTTAACAAAACCCCCGCCGGGGCGGGCATTGGAGCTGAAAAATAGTAAGGACCCCGGCCGGGGCGGGGGTATGAGCAGAAAAGACGAATTTTGGCCAAATTTGAGTCCGGGAAAGATTGGTTCGATCCGATTGACTCAAGGACTTCCAAGAGGACTTAAAGACATATAAAGAGACTTATAAAAGGAGGAGAATGACAAGGATTAGAGGGGAGATTAGACTAGAAGAGATGATTTCATTAGATTAGATTAGAGTAAATTAGATCAAAACCCTAGTTCTTGTTAGATTTGGAGATCGAAGCAACTTGGAGACCATTGAATATTCAAAGTAGGAGCAAGGAGAGAGCATCAAATCTACATACAATAGATTCTATCTTATCATCCTCTTCTATCTTTGTCTTTTATTGTTTATTCAATTGTGAATTCTTAGTTTTAATTCAATAATCATGAACTAATTCTTTGTTTGAGATTACAATGGATCTTATTGTGTAGTTTATTTTAATATGCTTCACTATCAATTATTATGTTCTATTGTGAGAATTGTCTATTGTGATTTGGACTTAATTGCTTAATTGCCTAGCTAACAATTACCGTGACAATCTATATGAACTCGAGAGATGAATTATAGATTTAGATTTGATCATGATAGCATATGTTTGTGATTTCTGCATAGATGGAATTCATGATTTGTGTTTAGGATAGAGATATGCCTTTACGCCATATGTAATCTTATAGAGAACTTGTGTTTTAAATCTTTTTTAATTGTAATTCACATAGAGATATAGTGGATTAGTTAATTAGGGCGTCTTGCTTAATTCTATCATCTGTGGATTTAAGTGAGTATGTGTATTATGCATCGAGAGGTGGTTTTATCTGCTTTAGTGTTCTTGATTAACAATTCAGAATAAAGAATAATTGATGAGAAGTGTGTTAACTTAAATGAAGCAATAAGTGAAGTTATGATCTTAAATCTCTGTAATCTTAATTTAACTAGTGGTAATTAGAATTAGTTTACTTATAAATTGAAATTCATTCGTTTAAATAAGATTGAGTTGGTTACGGGTTAGTACTTGGTAATTTTTATTACACAATTCCTCATGGAAACGATACTCTACTTTCACTTTATTACTTGTTGACCACGTATACTTGCGTGTTGTGCGTAACTAGAATTTACCTAACAAGTTTTTGGCGTCGTTGCCGGGGAATTAGTTTAATACATTTTTGCCAATATTAGCTTTTTAATCAAATTAGTCTTAATTTAAACATTTTTTTTCTTTCTTTCTTTATTTTTATTTTATTTTATTATCTTCTTATTTTTCTCTCGTTTCAGGTACCATGGCTGGATGCAATTATCAAAGGCCATATTCGAGTATGACTCAACCAAGGGGAGCGGGGATTGATGGACTCCATGTATTTTCTGCTTTATCAGCACAACTTGAGACACTTTCGAGGAGGTTGGACGTTGTTGCAGCCCAACGTAATCGAAGGATAGCAGTTACTTGCAATTATTGTGCTGGCAGTCACCCGAGTAATCAATGCCCCATCAGTCTTGGACCGGTAAAGTATGGTGGTAACTACCTCAACAACTATTCTTATCCTAGTTATCATCAAGTTTGGGGGTATCACCCAGATTCTTCATGGAGCTATAATTATCAAGATCAATACTACGCTCCAAATCCAACATACACACCGGAATTTTCATGTAAACCTCCATTACCACAAGAAGAAAAATCAAATCCGAGGAATGTAATATTGAAGGGCATAGCAAACCTAGAGGAGATGAGGATTAGCCAAGAGTTGTCAACCCAAATTTTCAATAATCGGATGGAACAACTCGTCACTACCTCAACCAATGGTCCTCAATACATGGCTTCCGAGACTGAAACAGAAAATTCAAGGCTGGGGGAATTATTGTCCAAGTTCATAGCATCAAATGAGGAGAGGATGATTAATCAAAAGCGGTCAATTCAAAATCTTCTGAATAAGATAGATCAAATGACCAAAGTCGTAAGCAACTTTCCTCCAAACACTTGGCTTTATGACATGGATTACGAAATTGAAGAAAATCCCGAACCAAATCTGCAACTGGATGAGCCACAAGATATCATAAGTGGAGACAATTGGGGATAATACAATAGAGGTCGACGAAGATCTAAATGGGTCTCCACCAAAGATCAAAGAGTCAGTAAGATTTGGAAAATCATGCCCACTTGGTAGTCATGTCGTCGGCGAAGCTCTTGATGACATAAGACATAGTATAATTTTGAATTCATGGTGGGACGAGAAAGAGAAGATAGACGAAGAGCCCATTGTGTGTGACAAGCTCCCATGCCCCAAAGTGATCACATACACAAAGGAGAAAACACCTAGCTGTGGGACGTTCTTGATTGAGATCATACCAAATTAAAGCATGCTAGGTGACTTTAATGCATTGGCCATCACAAATGGAAACCTACCAAAAGCAATATTATTTCCGATTGATGGAGGGTTCCTCAATTATCGAAGAGGAATTGGATAGCGTTGACCAGACAAAGTCAGGCTAAAAGACTGTAAATCAAACGCTGACTGGGAGGCAACCTAGGAATTTTTATATTTATATGATTTACTAGTTTATTTATTAGATATTAGTTAATTTGCTTATTAAGTTCTCTTATAAATCCAAAGTGTTATTCTAATCCATGTTGTCTCTCTTCATTGCAGGTATTGGAGGTTCAATGGACATACAAAAGATTATGGAAAGGTTATGCAAGTCCAACTCAAGTGTGGTGCCTGATTCATTCCAATGTGCCTAACCTATTCTTCAGACTCCGCAGACAAGGAGATAAATTGATATATGTCAGGGAAGTCCTCTCTTTTAATTTTTCCTATCTTAGCCATTGAGGACAATGTCTGTTTTAAGTTTGGGGGTATTTTATCATGTAATATACTTGGGCAATGTTTTGATCGAATTTGATTTTGGCCAAATGATAAGTTGGTGTTTGATGTTGTTAACTCTTAGAAATTTGATGAGCATGCCTAGTCTATATTTTAACTCATTAGTTGGTTTTACAATACTTGCGAAATTTTTGAATTTTTTTTACACATATCCATTTGTTTAGCCAGTTGGGATTAAATTGTTGGGAGAATGCATATTATGATTTGATATTTTAATGTATATGCTCGTGATTATTTGTAAAGTCCTTCAAGTAAGATATGTACAAGGACTTAGTGATAGATCAAATTTGTTAGGTTGATCTAAGCTCTTAACATGTATCATTCTGTTATGGAATGTATAGATAGAAAGATCAAAGCTGTTAGGTTGATCTTGAGATATAATAGATAGGCTTCGAAGAAATCGGAGTGTATAAATCGGATCAACATTGTAGAAGTCAAGGCAGAAACGTAGAGCTTCAAAGATCGTAGTGTGCATGCCTTGAAGGACCTCTTCGGAAATTGTAGAGTGGTCCCAACGTTTGCCGAGCCAACTCAACGATCATAGCATGCTGAAGGAAACGTAGATTTTACAAGTCAACGATCGTAGTAAACTCTCGGAAACGTAGAGTTAGAACCTAGCAAGCAAAGATCTTAGTGTGCAAAGGTTTAAGAGAAATCGTAGTGCTCTCGGCTGATAGCATCAGATCAAGCACCAAGGAGACAAGTCACTACGATCTGAATCGTAGAGTATCACCTGTCTTATGTCAAAAAACGTCGAGCCTCATGATATGTGTGAAGACAGATTCCAAGATATGAGGAATGGATTCTAGACGTTGCAGTACTCATCAGTCCCAAAGTAATATGAAATATCCTTAGTATGCAACAAAGAAGCGTATTGAAGAAGCTAAGGAAAGTACCATTGGTAAGGGGGCAAAACACCTTTTCAGGTGTTAGGTGAGAAAGCAGTCTGCTATGTCAGTGGGCCAGAATGCAGTTTCAGAAGATGTGCAGAAATATCTCCATCAAAGATCAAAAAAGTCAAATGCATTTAATGCCTCAACGGATGGATCAAACGGATAGTTTTCAAGATCACATATATGCAAATCAGACAGATGAGATAAAAATAAAGAGAAAAGCAAGTATTGAAAAAATAACGTGAACAGCTCTCAAGCTCAACTCTACAATCTGAGAATTTGAAAAGCTTGCTCAGCTACTCAGTTCTTTCGAACAAGTGCTTAAACATCAACTGAGTAGCAACCATCAAGAACTCAACATCTATCAATCAACTGAAGAAGAGTACCAAGTTTGCTGGACTTGAAGAGTTCTAAGTGAACTGTAAGAGAACCAAGTCTGTTGGACTTGATGAGTTCAAGAGTGAACTAAGAAGTTCCTAGACTGTTGGTCTAGAAGGAATCTGTGTGATTCAGAAGTTGTAAAAGACATCCTTAGTGGATATCCTACTCGTTGAGTAGAAGAGTGGACTAGGAGCTTTAAGTGCTCTGAACCACTTAAAAACGACTGTGTCTTTTACATTCATACTATAACTACCATATCTGCCATAATTGCTATAACTGTCTCACTCTCATAAAGATTTAAAACGAAAAGAATAAGTTTAATCATCATAAAGATTTTAATCATCATTAAAGAATAAGTTTAAAATGAAAAGATTTTTTAAATATTTATTCAAGGCTTCTAGATAACTATTGTGCCAATTAGGAACTAACAATTGGTATCAAAGCAGGTTCTATTATACAACTTACAAGCTTCAGTAGATCCAATGGCACACATACCAAGCGAATCCAGGACTGGAGGAGGCAGCAAACCACCAATGTGCAACAAGGATAAATTTACAAACTGGAAAGTCAGGATGCAAGCTTACATGGACTCAATAGATGACGATCTATTTGAGATCGTTCAAAATGGGCCCTATATTCCAACGAAGCTTGCACCAACCACTGACGATCCAAACAGAATACAAATCAAGGTTAAAGAAGAGTGGACATACAACGAGAAGAGAGCTGTCCAACTTGACAAAAAGGCTAAGAACATCCTGTTCCAATCCTTAGAAGACGATATGTTTGAAAACGTTGTCAACAGCAAAACAGCTAAGGAGGTTTGGGAAGCATTGTTGATCATGCACGAAGGAACTGAAGAAGTCAGAGAAAACAAACAATCTCTCCTGACACAGCAGTATGAGATGTTTGCTCATGTTCAAGGAGAGAACGTGACTGCCACCTATGAAAGATTCAACGTTCTGCTCAACTCTCTACGAGCATATGGGAAGATCTATTCTAACAAAGATCTGATCATAAAGTTCATGAGAGCCCTACCTAGCAAGTGGGATGCCAAAACCACTGCTATGAATCTTCACGAGATGACAGTTCAACAGCTATATGGAAATCTCCTGACATACGAATTGGAGCTGACTCAACGAGCTGAAACCCTATCAGAAGGAAGAAGGAAGGATAAGGGTGTTGCTCTCAAGGCAACTGAAAGTGTATCAAAGATCAACACTGAGATTGACTCTGATTATGATGAAGACGATGATGAAGACCTTGCGATGCTGGTAAAAAGACTGAGAAGGTTCATGCGTCAGGGCAAAACCAGCAAGCCAAAGAAGGTCAGCAACTACAGCAGCCAGGAGCAAATAAATGATCTGTGCTACAACAGCAAAAAAGCCTGGCCACTTCATTGTCAACTGCAACAAACCTCTAAGAGAAGAACTAAAGAAAAAACAACATGCAAAGAAGGAATACAAAGGAAACAAAAGGCCTCAGAAGAGAGACAAAGGCCTGGTAGTTGTAGGATCGTGGAGTGATTCAGATAGTGACTCAAATGCTGACTCCGGAGATGAAAAAGAATCACTAATGGCCAATCTGTGCCTAATGGCCAAACATGCAAAGGACAAACAAAACCTCAACATACATGATGTAAGTCTCGATGAGGTATTTGACTTCAACTCACCTGATAAATGACTTAAGAACTGCACTGCATGGCATAACCACTGATCTACATCACTTAGGCTTTTCAAATTCCCCCCTAAGTTTATTTACTGGATAAAGGCTTGTATTATCTCTCCTTTCTTCCCAGTTAGGGTGAATGGCTCCCTCTGTGGCTATTTTAAAGGGGCAAAGGGTTTGCGTCAAGGGGACCCTCTCTCTCCTTATCTTTTTGTTATTGCTATGGAAGTGCTCTCAATTATTTTGTCTAAGGAAACAAGGTCTCCTATCTTCAAGCACCATCGGAAAACAAAGTCACTCTCACTTTCTCATCTTTGTTTTGCGGATGATTTGCTTATATTTTGGCATGGTGATGTTGATTCGATCATGGTTATCAAATATTGCTTAGATCTCTTCTCTTCCCTCTCGGGTTTACACATTAATGGTTCGAGGAGTATGTGTTTTCTCTCCAATGTTTCTCCTACTCTTGCAGAGGTTATTTTCAATAGGCCGGGATTTCAAGTGGGTATGTTTCCTGCTAAATTCCTTGGGGTTCCTTTGATCACCTCGAAGCTTAGCCTTGCTGATTGTCTCCCACTATTAGAAAAGATTAAAACCAGAATTACATCATGGACAAACAAATTTCTCTCTTATGCTGGAAGACTGCAACTGATTAAATCTGTTATTTTTACTATTCAATCATATTGGTCTGCCCATTTCATTCTCCTAGCTGCTGTGCTTAAAGATCTTAAGTCTACTATGAGTAGATTCTTATGGAAGGGCCCCTCTATGTTGAAGTTTGGGACCAAAGTTGCTTGGCGTAAAATAGCTCTCCCATACTCCGAAGGTGGTTTAGCTATCAAGAAATTGGAGGACTGGAATTCTTCTTTGATTTTGCTTCAGCTGTGGAGGGTGGTAAACCCAACTTCCAATTCTCTGTGGGCTTCTTAGGTTAGAGAGAATCATATTAAATCAAACCATTTTTGGGGTTTGAAGATTTCTAATGTCTGTTCTTGGATATGGAGAAAGGTACTGCAGTTGAGAGCGCTTGCAATTAAGTATATTCGGTTTCATATTGGTAATGGGGAGAGTACTAGCTTGTGGTTTGATCCTTGGATCAATATGGGCTTCCAGTCCTCACTCTTCCTTGCTCATCAATTCTGGTCTGGGCCCAAATGCTACTATGAGTAGTATTATTAGAGATTCCTCTTGGCAATTACCTTCCTCTAACCATAATGACTTTATTGTCTTCAGGGATTCCTTCGATCTCCTTAGGCACTGTGACTCTTCATGGCCTGATGAGATTCTTTGGGACATAACTAAGTCTAATGAAGTTAAAGCCTCTACTTTTTGGTGCTCCATTAGGCAGGTGGGTGTTGTTGTCATATGGGATAAGTTAGTGTGGAATAAGATTTTGATCCCAAGATACTCTTTTACTCTCTAGTTGGCTTTTCACCGAGGGTTGCGTACTATGGACAGGCTGCTCAATTTTGGGATGCTTGTCAACGACCTGTGTATTATGTTCTTCTCAGGCAGAAACTTTTGAACACCTATTTTTTTTTATGTTAATGTGGAGTTTACACTTAACCTATTCTTTCAATGTGATTACTTTTTAGGGTCCTCCTTTCTGTCCTTAGACATTATGGGTGGAGGGGGTTTAGTAGGAGTTGGAGTGCTCTAACGGACTACCTCATCCATTTTTCTAGCCCTAAATTTTACCACAACCTGCTACATCTTGGGTTTGCTGCGGTTGTATACCGTGTTTGGAATGAACGTAATGCAAGGATTTTTAGTCATAAATCTTGCCCTGTTTGGAACATTGTTGCTGATATTCTTCAAATGCTTAAGTGTAAACTTCATACAAATTCTAAATTCTAGAAAGTAAAAAATAGATCTAGGTTTAGACAGCTAAGTTTAAACATTGTTTAACTTATCTTTATTTCTGGTTTATTTTGGCTGGACTAGCTGAGTTATCATTGCAGGTGTTGTGGCTGGTTATGGTCTTGGTGGTTTGTTGAGTCTACTATGTAGGGCTGTTGGTGTCTGCAGCAGATTTTTCTTTGATGGTAGTGGGCTCCTTATAGTCTGGTTTGTCAGTCTGTTGGTCTCATGTGCTGCAGCTGCTATTTCGATTTGCTGTTAATGATGCAGTCTGCTGGTTGCTAATGTCTGCTGGTTTGTTAGCTGCGTCTCTGCTGGTTTGGTTTGGTCTGGACTTTATTTGCTGGTTGGATCAGCCGGGGGCTAGTAGGATTAGCTGGTCAGTTGCTTCGGGGGTCTGGCTAGTTTTGTTGGCTGTAGCTCGGTGCTTTTGGGGTCTGCTCGGTGCCGCTATGTTGCTGCACCTACATCTTTCATGGTAGCAGGCTGTACTGCAGCTGCTATGTTTCGGGGTCTGTTCGGTGCTGCTATGTTGCTGTTGTGATTTGAGCAGCTACAGTTCATATCAGTGGTCCTTCTACTTATGAGTTGGGTCTGCTGTGTTCTGCTTCATGTGCTGCTTGCTTGGTTGCTGCTGTTTGTACTGGTGTCTGGTGTGGTTCATCTTTCACTTGCTGAGTGTGGTGCTTTCTATGCTCCTA
The DNA here is from genome assembly GCA_016801055.1 of Panax notoginseng. NCBI lineage: Eukaryota > Viridiplantae > Streptophyta > Magnoliopsida > Apiales > Araliaceae > Panax > Panax notoginseng. Next base: position 104,180,153 of record CM029016.1, on the reverse strand, counting down.
TGCTACTGGGTCTGCAGAAGTTGTGTTGGGCTGGGCGGCTGCTTTTGTGCTTAGTTGGTCTGTTCTGCAAACTCCCTTTATGGGAAATAAAAAATAGAATAAGTACAAAGTACATGGGTCAATCACCAATCAGTATACCATATCCATCATAGGACATGCCCTATGATGACAGAAGTAAACCAAAACTAGACACTACTAGCATACAAGAATCCAACCAGGAACCAAGCAACAACAATAAACAACCAACAAGTGGGATGAGAAACAACCAACAAGTGGCATGAGAAATCAGTCGTTACAAACTACACCAAGACATGCAGCAGATTTCTGCATTAGAAACCCCAGCAGTAGTCGAGACATGCACAGAGCCCATCCAACCCAGCCATATACCACAACTGCTGAGAGTCAACAGTCTGCAGTTCAGCAGCAGTGTACTCAGCCCAAAAACCAGACCAACCACTGCCCAGGCAGACAGTGGCGAAGCCAGAAATTTTTGTCAGTGGGGTGAAAACTATTACTAGAGTTACAAATAATTTGACGGGGGTTTGGAGGCAGCGCCCCCGAGCCAATTTTTTTTTAATACTTTATACTTTTGAGTATATATATATATATATATATATATATATATATATATATATTATAATAAAAATATAATGAGTAATAATATATGATATATATACACTATATTGACTCATACTAGACTTTTTTAATCACAACTGTTCATAGGTAAGTAATTCATTATTTATTTTTAAAAATAATATAAATTAGATTATTATTTAGTTTAAAATATTATAGAGAGATACATATATTAAGATGATATGAGTCATATGTGATTAAAATTTGATTGACAAAGTTATAAAATTTCAATTTGACCCCGTATAATAGAAAATTTATAAATTTTTAGTGGGGTCAATTTATATAAAATACTTAAAAATTTTAAAATTTACTTTATATTATAAAATAAATTTTTTTTTCAGTGGGGGCGACTGACCCCATAACACTACATGTGGCTTCGCCACTGCAGGCAGACCCCTCTAACCAAGCACCAGAACTACCTAACTAGACCCCAACAGCAAATGACCTGCCCAGCCAGCGACCCATCACTAGGATCTGCGTCAGGCAGCAACCCTCACAGCAGCTACAGGACAGCAACAAAACAAACAAATGCAAGAGCCCCCCCCCCCCCCAACTAATCCAAAAAGCATAAAATGTCTAGCTCAAAAACAAACCAGCAGAGGCACAACAAAACCAGCAGACCAACACGAGAGACCCACAGACTGACAAGCAAGACCCTAAGTGTTAACGCCAAGATCTTTGATGACGTCCCAATCACGTAAAACGCCCTAATCCTGCACAGAAAACACGATCAACACCAAAAGCTTGACGGCTGGACCGTCGGGGGATAGCTCCGGCGTGAGAGTCAATACAGGTGTTCAAGGTTTAACAATGGAGGGTGTAAAAAATCTCTAGTGTGTTGAGCTAGATAGAAAGTGTATGCGTACCTCCTGTTAGGAGACCCCCTTGCTAGGTTATACTCTCATGCCCGGTTTTTTGTGCCACCAACCATGATCTGACACCTCCTCCCAGTCACCTCTTGTCCCAGCCGACTGCATGCAGGTTATCACCTTTTTTCCACTGTTCCTGCCGCCGGCCGGATAAGATCCCATCCACATTAATGATCTGCAGGCGCTTGGTCAACCGCCCTCCTCCTTTCATCATTACCAGTCAAAGTCTTAGATATTAAAAGATCTTATGGGCCGGCCACTTGACCCAGCCCATTATTAAGGGGATACAATAAAGGTAATATAAATGTTAAGCCCAATGACTATAAGACTTAGTGATAAAGGTCCACTAGGCTAATTAAACGGATGGGCCCAATCGGTCAGGCCCAATGAAAGAAATATCACGCCCCAACATCGCCCCCTAGTCTTTTATTAAACAGGATGTTTAGTGGAAGACTGACTGTAAATAGCGCGAGTCCACAGGAAGAAAGAGCCCACTAAGCGCCAGCCTACCTTGGATAACCCACCAAAGCCAAAATCGGACGTTACCCTTTCCTCTCCCTCATCATTATCCCCAATTAATGCGCCGCCCTTGGCACTCGTGCAAATTTTGAAAAAATCACTCGCTATAAAAGCCGCTGCCCATTCTCCTTGGAGGGTTCCCTGCTATTTCGAATTCATAAGAGCTTATTGTCTTCTCCTCCTCAAATTTCTTCATTTTCTCTGCAAATTCTCAACAATGGCATCCCAGAACCCCGATACAAGTTCTCCCCTTCGTGTCGCCCCCATCTCCACCGTGACCCCTCACTCAAATCCTGACAAAGAGGTTCCGGGCTCAAACCCCCAAGTCGGTGCCGCGAGTAAGGAAGCTCCGCCCATGGAATCACTCCCCAACCCATCTGATTTTTTCCAAAACGAGGAAGACTTTCCTCATGCCAACACCCCTTCCACCGTCAATGAAACTGAGCTCTGCAACATTAGAGCTCGCTATCAAATACCGGATACCCACAGGGTACGGATAGCGGCCCCTCACGAAAGGATGTACCAGCGTCCCGACGGCTGGATCGCCGTTCCCGCAACTTTTCTGGAGAAGGGGGTGAGGTTCCCCCTTCACGCCTTCTTGATCACCCTCCTAGGGTTTGTTGGAGTGGGGTTCGCCCAATTGGTGCCGAACTCGTACATCCACATACTGGCTTACATAGCCTTCTGCTACGAGATAGGAGTTCCTCCTGCTGTGGATTCCTTCTTTACCCTCTTCTCGGTGGGGAAATCTCGGGAGAAAGGCTTCAAGGTGCTAAGTAAGATAGCCCCCAAGCCCAATGCCAGGATCGAGAAGCGGTCTCTAATGGACACTCCTTCGAGCAACCGAGGATGGCATAATAAATGGTTCTTCGTCAACGGGCCCGAAATCTCCTCTGTTCCTGACTGGACCACTTCTGATCGCGTCTCTGCAGACTTCGGAGACATATCCGAGGAGCGTATAAGAGAAATGACGCGCATCATAGAGAAGAAACCCCTGAAGGAGTGGAGCTTCGGCCTCTTGGGCAAACAAGCCTGGTTGTATGACCACAAGTTGTCTCTCATCAAGCCGACTTCGACCGATCGGAAGGACTTGGATAGGTACCTTTCTGGCAAGCCTTCATCCCCTTCCATCGAAGTTCCCCAAGAAGAACTTCCGGCCTCGGAGGCCCAGGATGCAGAGGTCTTCCGCGGATCAGAACTTGCTGAGGAGCCTAGCCGACCTCGACAGAAGAAGAGGGCGGTTCGGAAAGTCCGGTCAAATCCTCAAGGAACTCAATCAACTTCTACAGCGAGTTTGATTGACTTGCCTGCGACCGAGCGAATGCAGGCTCTTCGGATTAAGAAAAGGAAGACCCACGTGATTCCTCTGTCTGCCGATGAGCTTCGAGTTCCTCGTCCTGCTGCAGTTGAGCCTCCCCCCGTCATCCCCGTGGAGATCCATGTTTCAGAAGATGAGCTCGAAAACCTGAATGAGTCTCCTCTTCTGTCTCGTAAAAGGAAGCAGTCTTCCGAGGATCAACCAGCACCGCCCCCTGAACCATCAGTGCCTTCTCCGCCGAGACCCTCTTCCTCCACCTTCCGGCGAGAAGCTGCGTCTTCTCCCACTGTATGGCCGGATTTTAACGAGAACTTTCCTTTTCAGCTGTTCGACTCCTTTGTTCGGGAGACCGATGACCATCGGTTCGGAAACAGTTCGATCAGGGATTTGATCGAAGAGGGCATGAGTTACCAGGCTAAGGTGAGTTGGTTCAATCGAAATATTTAGGAATCATCTGTTTCTTCTACTAATTCACTTTAAATGTCCGCAGGCAAATGCTGTCTTCGGGAGACTTCTTCCCCGATACAGAGAGTCTGAAGCCGAAGAAGATGCGGCCAGGCGAGAGATGGCTACTATGACTTCTGCTCTGGAGAGGGAGAGAAGGGCTCATGGTATCACTATCTTCAATAAAGAAGGCCTTCAGAAGGACTTAAATAAGTTGAAAGAACAGTTGGAGACATCCGAGGCCACCCATCAGCTGACCGTTACTACGAACATAGACCTGGTTCGTCGGAATGAAGTTCTTGTTGGGAAGAACGAGACGATGGTGAAGACCAATAAGAGCTTGGCTATACAAGTACACGACCTTGAGGCCAGAGATCTGAGACATCTGAAGGAGCGGGCAAAACTCGAAGAGGAGCTCCGCGAACTTCGGGCTCTGAGAGACTTGGGTCCTCCTCTAACCGGAGATCTTCGGAGGGAAATCCAACAAGAATACCGAAAATCTGCCGAGTTGAACGAGGAGATCATCCAGATGTTCTCGGATGGATACGATGAATGCCGAAGCAAAGACAAGACAAGACTTGTCGCTGCCAAGGTTGACCCGACCATTCTGGACTCTTCGGAAGGCGAAGCTGACCCCTGAAGATGATTCTCTTTTCCCTTAGCTGTAGGATTCTTGTAAAGCTTCTATCGCTTTGTAAACATCATTATGTAAATAAAATATCAGCATTATCCTTTATGACTTCGGTTTTTTCACTGTTTACCAACACTTCAATATGGATTTAATTTGAAAAATGTACAAGCTCCTCCGTGGACTTAACTTTAAACTGTTAATCAACAACTAAGCAAGTCGTATAACAGATAAGATCAAGCTAAATAACGTGGCATTCGGAACTCAGCACTTAGAAAAATTTAGGCAATAATAACAAAGTAAAGGAATACTTATTCGTTACCAAAGTGTGAGGTAGGTGTCGCGAGGGATCGGACGAAGTCTGAATGACGATACTTGCCTACCCCGAAGGGCCTGATAAGGTTCTTAGGATCACCTGCCGATGAGGCTATCATCGAATGGTCGACGAGTCCGTCCGAATCTCCTTACACCGGTGACCATTGATTTTACCACCCTTGGTAAAAAACAATATCGGATCCAGGATTTGACTACCACGCGGGGTACCAAATAAATTGGCTGCCATCGAATGGCCAGCGAGTCCTACCATACCTCCTTACTTCGGTGACCATTGATTTTACCACCCTTGGTAAAAAACAATATAGGATCCAGGATTTGACTACCACACGGGGTATCAAATAAATTGGCTGCCATCGAATGGCCAGCGAGTCCTACCATACCTCCTTACTTCGGTGACCATTGATTTTACCACCCTTGGTAAAAAACAATATAGGATCCAGGATTTGACTACCACACGGGGTATCAAATAAATTGGCTGCCATCGAATGGCCAGCGAGTCCTACCATACCTCCTTACTTCGGTGACAATTGATTTTACCACCCTTGGTAAAAAACAATATAGGATCCAGGATTTGACTACCACACGGGGTATCAAATAGATTGGCTGCCATCGAATGGCTAGCGAGTCCTACCATACCTCCTTACTCCATTGTGACATTAGGACAAATGCGAAGATCAGTTGTGGAAAAAGTGACTTTTTATTGATGGTTATGTACAGACTCCCAGTGGACTGACTTGGTTTCTATTGAAAGTACTTTCGGAGCCTGCCTGCGTGCCATGTGTTCTGAATTTCGGATCCATCCAAAGCCTTCAGTCGATATGTCCCGGGCTTCGGTGCTTCGGCCACTTCATACGGTCCTTCCCAGTTCGGCATCAACTTCCCAGTGTTCTGCGGTGTAGACGCTTCGGCCTCTCTGAGAACGAGGTCTCCCACCTCAAATCTTCGGAGCTTTACCCCTTTGTTGTAGTGCTTGGCGACTCTTCTCTGGTAGGCTGCTAACTTGATCATAGCCACTTCTCTGACTTCCTCTAGCAGGTCCAAGTTGGCCTTTAGTCCCTCGTCATTGTAGATCTCACTGAACTGACTAACTCGAAGACTTGGAGATCCAATCTCAACTGGGACTAAGGCATCAGTACCGTAGGCCAGTCTGAAAGGCGAGTCCCCTGTTGTTGTCCTCGGCGTAGTCCTATAAGCCCACAATACGCTGAGCAGCTCTTCCGGCCATCTTCCTTTGGCTTCGTCCAATCTGCGCTTGATCCCGTTTAGAAGTGTTCTGTTAGTCACTTCGACCTGCCCATTTGATTGCGGATGAGCCACTGAAGTCTTCCTGTGCTGGACTCCCAGTTCCTTCAGAAAGCCTTCAAATTTTGATCCCACAAACTGACGTCCGTTGTCTGATTTCACCACTTGAGGGATCCCGAAGCGAAACACTACGAATTCTTTTATAAATTTCAGACACTCCTGTTCCGTTATCAGCCGAAGTGGTTTCGCCTCGACCCATTTGGTCATATAATCAATAGCGACGATGACGAAGCTGACCTGCCCCTTAGCCTTCGGTAACGGACCCAGTATATCAACCCCCCAGACAGCGAAGGGTATAGGAGATAGAATCGAGTATAGCTCTTCCGGTGGCTGATGCGGGATCGGACTGTTGAGCTGACATTTATCACATTTTTTCACGTATTCCGTAGCCTCCTTGAAGATCGTTGGCCAGTAGTACCCCTGCCGAAGAACTTTGTATGCCAGCGACTTAGCCGCCATGTGATCACCGCAGATACCCTCATGAACTTCCCGAAGGGCGTACTCTGCTTCGGACGGGACCAGACATTTCAATAATGGTGACGAAAATGCCCTCCGATAAAGATCCCCGTCAATAAGAACGAAGTTGGCACTTTTGTATTTGACCTTTTTTTGCTAACATCTGATCCGAAGGAAGGACGCCATCTGCCAAATAATTGATGTAGGGAGTCATCCAGCAGTCAGGCCGCTCGATACACATCACTGAGTCATGTTGAACACTCGGCTGCTGTAAGACCTCCAGATAGACTGACCCATTGAAAACGACAGCATCTGTAGTGGCCAACTTTGACAAGGCATCGGCAATAGAATTATCGTTACGCTAGACCTTGAAATTCGTGAAAAGCAAAGTATCAGAGTCTGTCTTTCAACTCTGCCAAATACCTGATCATCCTCGTCCCCCGAGCTTCATATTCTCCTGATAACTGCTTGATGACCAACTGAGAGTCACTATAAATAATCAACTTCTGGACTTCTAGGCTCTTCGCCAGCCGAACCCCAGCTAGAACGGCTTCATACTCGGCCTCGTTGTTAGTCGCCTTAAACCCGAATCTAATGGCTTGTTGTACCTTGAACCCCTCCGGACTGGTCAGAATAATCCCTGCTCCACTGACATTTACTGTGGAAGACCCATCTACATACAGTGTCCATGCATTCTGACCGTGCTGAAGAAGTGTAACAGTTCGATCAGATGTCCCCGTTTCCTGTAACTCGGCATCTGCCTCGGTGAAGGAACATTCTACTACAAAGTCGGCCAAAGCTTGTCCCTTGATAGCGGTTCGGGGATGGTATTCGAGGAAAAATTGGGACAATTCCATGGTCCATGCTGCCAATCTCCCCGAAACCTCCGGCTTACCCATTACCTTTTTCAGTGGTTGATCTGTGTAGACGATCAGGAGCATACCCTGAAAGTATTGCCGAAGCTTTCGGCTAGCAATTACTAAAGCAAAGGCAATCTTTTCAATATTTGGATACCTGGTTTTGGCGTCTCGTAGGACGTGACTGACGTAATAGACCGGGTGCTGCTTTCCACTGATCTCCCGAATCAACACCGCTCCAACGGCTAAGGGACTCGCTGCAAGGTAGAGATATAAGGTTTCTTTCGGAGTGGGTTTTACCAATAGGGGAGCAGAGGACAAATAGGTCTTTATGCCTTGGAAGGCTTCTTCACAGGGCGAGGTCCATTGGAAAGTCTTAGCATTCTTCGGCCCCTTCAGTGTGTCGAAGAATGGTAGACACCTTTCTGCGGATTTGGACATGAACCTCCTCAGAGCTGCAATCCTACCGGTCAGACGTTGGACGTCTTTAAATGACTGAGAAGTCTTCATGTCAAGGACGGCTTGAATTTTCTCTGGATTAGCTTCGATGCCCCTCTGACTGACCAGATATCCCAAGAACTTTCCCGCACCGAGGCCGAAGGTACATTTTGCGGGATTAAGCCTCAATTTGTGATGTCGGACAGTCTGAAAACATTCCTCCAGATCATCCAAATGTTTCTGAATCTGCACGCTTTTAACGATCATGTCGTCCACATAAACCTCCATATTCTTTCCCAGCTGCTTGTGGAAGATAAAATTCATCATTCTTTGGTAGGTTGCTCCAGCATTTATAAGGCCAAAGGTCATCTTCTTATAGGCGTATACCGAATAGTGTGTAATGAATGCTGTCTTCGGGATATCTTCCCTACACATAGATATTTGATGATAACCATTTCTGGTTCTGCTTCTGCACCAATACTACATTGGCCATCCACTGTGGGTAGTCGATCTCAAAAATAAAATCAGCAGCCAACAACTTGGCGATCTCTTCGTCAATTATCTTCTGTCGCTCGGGTGCGAATATCCATCTCTTTTGCCGAACAGGCTTCTTCGAGGGATCTACCTCCAATCGGTGCTCAGCAACCTTTCTGCTAATCCCAGGCATGTCCTTTGGTTCCCATGCAAAAATGTCCGCATAGCCGCGAAGGAGTTCCATAAGATTTGTCCGAAGAGGCTCTGGTAGACCCAAACCAATTTTCACTGTCTTGTCCGCCTTCCCGAGGATCAACTCAATCTCCTCCGTCTCCCCCGCAGGTGTTACCAATGGCTCGGAACTGCTTTCAGTGAAGGGCTCAATCTCGATTGCCATGGTTTGTTTCTGTTTGCTAACCCCAACTCAGGAAGAGATGCACGCATTCCGATAACAGCGTCGGGCTAGATCCAAATCCCCAGCCACCTCTCCGACTCCGTGCGCTGTAGGGAACTTGATTTTGAAATGGGGGATGGAAGTCACGGCTTGGAGAGCCGTCAGGGTAGGTCTTCCCAGTATGGCGTTGTAAGCCGAATCTACATGCACAACATAGAATTTACACATTATTTCTGCCTGCTGAGGGGCTGTGCCGAAGACCACTGGGAGTTCGATAGTGCCTGCAACTTTGACCGGATCGTTGCTGAAACCATATAGGGGAGCCTCCTGCCCAACTTCCATCTTTCGCCCTTCAAGATGCATTCTTTGATATGCGTGGGCGTACAGAATATCCACTGAAGACCCGTTATCTATCATCATACGCTTCATGTCTACTGAGCCCACTTGCGTGGTGATCACTAACGCTCCTTCATGTGGATTAATGGGCTCCAAAGGATAGTCCGCGTCTGTAAAAGATATAATAGTTCCGGGAAATGGTCATCCATCTTTGGAGAGGCACCTGATATGGACATAACCGAATCCAGATACCCCCTTCTCTTTCTTCCTACCAATTTCCCCGACGTTCCCCTTGTTATTACGTCGATGACATGCCTTGGTGGCGGGTTCGGGACGGGCTGCACAGGAGGATCCGTTTGAACTGTCTGAACGGTGCGGTCGGCATCTTGGTGACTCTTTTCGGCCACATATTGGACTAACAGACCGCTCTGGATCTTTCTTTCCACAAAATCCTTCAGATTACAACACTCATTGGTGCCATGGCCAGCGGCTTGATGATAGTTACAATATTTTCGAGGGTTGCCCTGCCCGGTCCTATAGTTATCCCTCGGTGGCTCAAAGAACGGCTGGTTCTGGATTTGGTCTAGAATCATCGATCTGTCCGTGTTCAGTTTGGTATAAACCTTATTCACCTTCGGGGCGGAAGCAGGCGGGCGAGTATCTCCTTGTCGCCACGAGTTGTTAAACTTCTTGGAACGGCTCTCCGATCTATCATTGTACCCCCCAGTCTTCTTGGGATCATCCCGGGTTTTAGGGGCATCTGCCTCTTTCATCTGTTCCGTAGAGGAACGCTTCAAGCTACTCATAGCCTCTTCCACAACGATATAACCTTCTGCCTTATCGAATGCCTCTGCCAGGCTCTTCGGGTGATTGAACATCAACTTCTTCACCAGCTTCTCCGACTTTACTAGGTCCAGACCGTTCTGAAACAAACCCACGGCTTGGAGATTGTTCAAATCTGACACCTGGCCAACGGCTTCTCGGAACCTCTTCACATACTGACCCAAAGACTCATCGGTGTACTGCCTGACCTGTGCCAAAGAGCCCGTGGGCTTCCCTCTCCTTCGGTTACTCCCAAAACGAGCATGGAACTTATCGCAGAGTTCGGACCATGAGGAAATTGAATCTGCCGGTAAATTCCCCATCCACTGCCTCGCATCCTTTCTCAACGTCGTAACAAACATGTGGCATTTAGCAGCGTCAGCGAAATCGTAGTAGTCCATCAACCGGTCAAATGCTTGGCTATGGTCGTAAGGATCTCCCGAACCATCGTAACTTTCCATGTGAGGCAACTTCTTAGAGGTGTCCGCCTTCTCCTTAAGAATGTCCGAGGAAAACGGGGATGCTTTCTTTTCCGGAGTATTCTTCAGCTGCTAGACCTCGGCCAACTGCTTCTGGAGTGCCTTCAGTTCTTTTACGAGGTACTCTACTCCTTCCGGCTGTGACGACACTTCCTTCTCCGACGACTCTCTCTTTCTTTGAGTAGGTCGGTCGTTGATCATAATACCCCCAACCTTCGAAGGACTTTCGCGACGACGGTCTTCTGAGCGAAGTACCCGACTTTCGGGTGTACGGCCCCCAGATCTGCTTCGCCTCTGGGTCCGATGACTGTGGTGGGAGTGTGCGACAATGAGCGCCCTTTTCATGCTCTCTGGAGTCCGTTCTCTGGATCGGCCTTTCCTACCACCTCGGGTCTGCCCCGTAGGGACGTCACGACGGAGTGCTTCCTTCGATCTTCGAGGAGTAGGGCTCCTCGATCTTTCTCTCTCCCGATGTTGGCTTTGAAACCCACGTTCTGACTGAACCGGCTCCTTCCCGCTGCGATGCACACGCCTTTCAGACTGGACATAACTCGATGCTTCATCCCTAAACTCTTCCATCCGGGACATCTGCTCGGCTATATCCTACCTCTGCTTCATGAGTGACTCCATGGCCCTATCTGCCTCTTCCGCCATCTTAGCCAATCGGGAGGTCTTCTCGTCGTGGTCTAGCTGTTTCCGGCCGCGACCGGACTCTTTATCCGTCGTGAAGATTAACTTTCTCTTAGCTTTGCCCACGGCTCTTGGACGAGAGTCTCCATGTGACCGCCTGGAGGCTGTGCTAGCATGAGCACTTAGTGTGGGCCCCAAACGATCTCTAACAGAAACTCGTGGCGGTGAGTCACCAACAGTCATCGGTTGTCCTTCAGGCGTGTCTGCTCTGCTCTTCCCCATCCTGAGAGCGTGGAACAAATAAATGTTTGTGATTGAAAGCTCTGAAACACTAGAACTCGGCCCTCCTTCTAGCGCCAATGTTAACGCCAAGATCTTTGATGACGTCCCAATCACGTAAAACGCCCTAATCCTGCACAGAAAACACGATCAACACCAAAAGCTTGACGGCTGGACCGTCGGGGGATAGCTCCGGCGTGAGAGTCAATACATGTGTTCAAGGTTTAACAATGGAGGGTCTAAAAAATCTCTAGTGTGTTGAGCTAGATAGAAAGTGTATGCGTACCTCCTGTTAGGAGACCCCCTTGCTAGGTTATACTCTCATGCCCGGTTTTTTGTGCCACCAACCATGATCTGACACCTCCTCCCAGTCATCTCTTGTCCCAGCCGACTGCATGCAGGTTATCACCTTTTTTCCACTGTTCCTGCCGCCGGCCGGATAAGATCCCATCCACATTAATGATCTGCAGGCGCTTGGTCAACTGCCCTCCTCCTTTCATCATTACCAGTCAAAGTCTTAGATATTAAAAGATCTTATGGGCCGGCCACTTGACCCAGCCCATTATTAAGGGGATACAATAAAGGTAATATAAATGTTAAGCCCAATGACTATAAGACTTAGTGATAAAGGTCCACTAGGCTAATTAAACGGATGGGCCCAATCGGTCAGGCCCAATGAAAGAAATATCACGCCCCAACACTAAGAAGAGCCCACTCCCAATCTACAAAGATAACTCAGCCCAAGCAGAGAACCCAAACCAACACATGACATCAAGGAATGGAGTTAAACTGCCAACCACCCAAACCAACTCAGGACAGCAAGGAATGGAGTTTACGTAGTAATCAGAAACAACACAAAGCAGCGAAACTGCCAACCACCCCTCACTACCAGCAAACAGCCCCTACAAAGCACACCTCAACCGAAAGCAAGGCAGATTGCAGCTCGGCATCAAAACGAGGGCACAATTTGCTGCTGCAGGACCAAGTAACTAGCCCCAAAGCGATGCCAGCAGGGATCAGCAGCAACAGCAGTGTGACGCCCAAAAAAGCAACAAAGTTTAGGTACAGTGTACATGCCTGCCCGGCAGAAGTGCACAGTTTAGGGGCTCGGCACAGAGTCAAACCCATCATCTCCCAAGCCGGAGCAGCAAAACCTATGACAGCAGCAAAGAACAGCAGAAGGCCTTGCAACAGAGTGTTAGAATATTTTATTCCTTATGTGGCATTTACTATTTATGTAATTATTGGGCTTACATATTGTATTAATTTAATAATTTTATTTATGGGTTTGGTAATTAATTATGTGGCCTATAAATAATATTCCTAATAGTATTTGGCATAATGGGCCCTAGGGTTTCATAATCTTGATGGACGATTTTGACCCTTAATTATTATATAAATAAAACAGTTAGAGTTTGGTCCCAGTTGTCGTCTCAAGAATTTTATACACACCCATACATCCATCTTAAGATTGAAAGAGGCAATTGAAGACCTTCACCCTTAAGCGCAGCGGAAACGTGTTACATACGAGATGACTTCTCTCAATTCATGTAAGTACTTATTATTATGATTATTGATTTTATTTTATTTTATGCAATAACACGTTCCTGTATAATTAATTCAACATCTGGTATCAGAGCTGTGGTTACGTTATTGTATAGAATAAATTAATTTTGCAATTATGCTAGAATTTTCTAATTCCGCATAATATCTTTAAGGACTTGCCTGAACATAATTGAAAATAATTATGTAATCTGATTACGATTATTCATGACTTTCGAAAATTACATGATATTGTTTTCTCATGTGCTATGTTATGTATTCTAATTATTATTATTATTATTATTATTATTATTATTATTATTATTATACTTGTGTGATGGACATTGTCTTGCCATATATTGATTACTGTGACATGTATATATATATTGACGATGACGTGTTGGGTTAAAGCCTGATAGTTTGCATGTTCCCGAATCCCGATATGGGTATGAAATGGTAAATTAGTTCAGATATTTATAGTACATGATTATGAAAACTTTCAAATCAAATCTTTCAAGTCATATATGTCTACTTATTTTACTCACGTGAAAGTTGGATAATGGTTATGGATCATTTATGATTATGTTTATGTAATATTATTTTATATGATGTCATTATATTTAATTTAGAATTTATATGAATACTTTGTAATTGATTCGTGTTCATAATTATATATCTTAATTTAAGTTTTTTTTAGAACATGATTATAGGGCTTTTAAATTGTTACATGTAAATTATAAATAGTATTAATTTTCAAACTTGATTAATATGTGTTTAAAGAAAATTGAGTTTGATCATAATAATTTACATGTATGCGTGACTCTTTTATTGTTAAAATTAATAATCAACCCAACGGAGGGTTATTAATTGAAACAATTAAAAATTAAGAAAAGTCACATAATGTTACATTTAATAAATGAATATTTTAATTTTACCCAATGAAAAATTAGAATCAGAATTTTTTAAATGGAATTTTATTGCATAAGTAACATGTTTATTTTGTTTTCTGCCCAACGGTGATGCGTGGATAAATGTGTTGTGCATTATTTTATGGGGATATTATTAGTATATTATTAATTGGACCAACGAAAAATTAATAATTATGCACCAACATCTCATTAAAATCTATTTTAGGTGTTGTAAATAGATTTTATATAACTAACTGCTTGCCCTACAGTTGGTTTTTATTATGATTAATTATTGTTGTACATTGTGGATCTCTTTTAGTTTTTTGTAAGCATGCTTATGAGCTTGATTGTATTTCAGCATTGACTCCAACTAGTATTTCTGGGTATCTCTCTAGAATTGAAGCCTTGAATGGAACTAATTTTACTGTTTGGAAAGAGCAAGTGAAAATTGTTCTCGGCATTATGGATTTGGACTATGCATTACGAGTTGATCATCCTGCTCCACTTACAGATACAAGCTCAATTGAGCAAAAATCTATTTATGAAAAGTGGGAGCGATCCAACCGCATGTCCCTTATGATTATGAAAAACTCTATCACGACAGCTATTCGAGGAGCCATTCCTGACTCTGAGAATGCTAAAGAGTACTTAACTTCAGTCGAGGAACAATTTAAGGGTTCTTCTAAAACTCATGCAAGTACCCTTATTTTGAAAATGCTCACTAGCAGGTATGATGGGGTTAGTGGAGTGCGCGAGCACATTATGATGATGAACGACATGGCCTTTAAATTAAAGGGTATGGACATGGCGATTTCTGAGGGTTTTCTTGTTCACTTCATTATGACTTCTCTTCCTGCACAATTTGATCCATTTAAGATCAATTATAACACGCAGAAAGAAAAATAGAAGATGAGTGAGTTAATTGCCATGTGCGTCCAAGAAGAAGAAAGACTTAAGATTGAAAAACCTAATGTTGCTCATCTAACTACCACTAGATCTCATAAGAAGAAGGCTCATAAAATTGGCAAATGTTTTAAGAATAAGGATAAGCAAATTTCTACCAAAACAAATAAGGCAAATCATTCAGGTAACAACTCTGAGGCGGGTCCTAAATGTCACTTCTGTAAGAAGCAAAGACATATTCAGAAAGAATGTCCTAAATTCAGAGAATGGCTTGAAAAGAAAGGTATATCGTCCTTCAATTATGTAACTTATGAATCCTTTCTAATTGATGTTCCTTCTAATACATGGTGGCTTGACACTGGTGCTATGGTTCACATTACTAATTCATTGCAGGGATTCATTTCAAAGAAGACACTCCAAAAGGGGGAAAGAACCATTAAAGTTGGCAATGGAGAGTCTATACAAGTTGAAGCTGTAGGAACTTTTCCTTTAGTTTTGGAGAGTGGTTTCACCTTGTATTTATATGATACTCTTTATGTTCCCAGTATGACACGGAATTTAATTTCTGTATCTAAACTTGACGTTGATGGATTTTCGTTTAAGTTTGGGAATAATAAAATAATTATTTATCATTACTCTCATGTTATTGGTTCTGGCTCTTTAGAGGGAAACCTCTATAAGATAAATTTGGATAATATCTTTGCTGAATCCTTATTAACATGAATGTGACAGAAAATACCTCTAAAAGTGGAACTAAGAGAAAACTAGATAATGATAATTCTTCAAAATTGTGGCATAAACGCTTAGGCCATATTTCAAAAGACAGAATGCAACGTGTAAAGGATGGAATTCTTCATTCACTAGATTTTTCTGATCTTGACCATTGTATTGAATGTATAAAAGGAAAATTTGTGAAAGGTAATAAGAAAGGAGCAACTAGAAGTAGTGCACTTCTTGAGGTGATTCACACTGATATATGTGGACCATTTTCTCTAGAAATTGGTAGACACAAATCTTTCATTACGTTCATTGATGACTATTCTCGTTATACTTATGTGTACCTGATTAATGAAAAATCTGAATCACTAAATATGTTTAAAGTTTTCAAGGCTGAAGTTGAAAATCAACTTGAGCGAAAAATTAAAGTAGTGAGATCAGATAGAGTATTATGGTAAACACTCCGATACAGGTCATAGTCCTGGCCCATTTGCCTTATTTTGTCAAGAAAATGGAACCGTCACTCAGTATACAATGCCTGGTACACCGCAGCAGAATGGTGTAGCTGAGAGGCGAAATCGTACCCTTATGGATATGGTACGTAGTATGTTATGCAATTCTAGCTTACCTGTAATTTTGTGGACTGAGGCATTAAAGACAGCTGTTCATATTTTAAAACGGGTTCCTAGCAAATCTGTCCCTAACACTCCTTATGAAATTTGGACAGGTAGGAAACCTAGTTTAAAATACTTACGGGTGTGGGGTTGTCCAGCCGAGGCTAAGATTTTTAATCCACAAATAAAGAAACTTGACTCTAAAACCATTAGTTGTCATTTCATTGGATATCCTGAGAGATCTAAGGGTTTTCGATTTTACTGCCCCTCTCATACCACTAGAATTGTTGAGACTAGGCATGCAGAATTTTTAGAGAATGGTAATTTAAGTGGGAGTGGTGAGCCTAGAAAAATTGATCTTGAAGAAAACAGGTTTTATGTTTACAATCCTGTAATTCAAGAGGGTAAGGCACAACAACCTCCTATTGAGGTGAATGATGCCCCTGAGATAGCTGAGCCACCACCTAATGTTGAACCTCATATTATTGAAAATCATATTCCTGAAATTGTGCAGCCTTTACGAAGGTCCGAAAGACCTAGAAAGCCTATTAATTTTGATGATTTTATAACCTATCTTAATGAGATTGACTACGATTCAAGTAAGATTAATGATCCTATCTCCTATAAAGAAGTCATTATGAGTGCTCAATCAACTCAATGGCTTGAAGCCATGAATGATGAGTTGAAATCAATGGAGCTTAATAACGTTTGGGATCTTGAGGAATTACCAAAAGGTTTTAAACCTGTTGGTTGTAAGTGGGTCTATAAGACCAAATTAGATCCTAAAGGGAACGTTGAAAGGTATAAAGCTCGATTGGTTGCTAAAGGTTTCATTCAAAAGGAAGGTGTGGATTATAATGAAACTTTCTCTCCAGTATCCAAGAAAGATTCATTTAGAATAGTCATGGCTTTAGTAGCTCATTATGATTTAGAGTTACATCAGATGGATGTTAAAACTGCATTCCTTAATGGTAACTTGCATGAGAATGTCTATATGGCACAACCAGAAGGTTTTTTGGTTAAAGGCAAGGAACAATGGTATGTAGACTTAAGAAGTCCATATATGGGTTAAAAACAAGCTTCTCGACAATGGTATCTTAAGTTTCATGAGGTGATGAGTAATTTTGATTTTAAGAAAAATATAGTGGATCAATGCATATACTTGAAGGTCAGTGGAAGTAAATTTGTTATTCTTGTTTTGTATGTTGATGATATACTACTTGCAAGTAATAACTTAGACATGTTGCATGAGACCAAACGTTTTCTTTCTGGAAATTTTGATATGAAGGATCTCGGTGAAGCCTCTTATGTTATAGGTATTGAAATTCATCGAGATAGGTCTCGTGGGATATTAGGATTGTCCCAAAGAGCTTATATTGACAAAGTTCTTAACAAATACAACATGCAAAATTGCTCCCCTACTGTCGCACCTATTGTTAAGGGTGACAAATTTAGCTTATATCAATGCCCTAAGAATCAACTTGAGCGTGATCAGATGAATCTTATTCCCTATGCTTCTGTGGTTGGGAGTCTTATGTACGCTCAAGTTTGTACACGTCCAGATATAGCGTATGTAACTGGCATGCTTGGACGTTATCAGTCCAATACAGGTTTGGATCGCTGGAAAGCAGCCAAAAAGGTTTTACGCTACTTACAGGATACTAAGGATTTTATGCTTACATTCAGAAAAACAGATAACCTTGAAGTTGTTGGTTATTCTGATTCTGATTTTGCTAAGTGTAAAGACGAAAAGAAATCTACACCAGGGTACATTTTTATGCTTTCAGGAGGCCCTATTTCGTGGAGAAGTCATAAGCAGGAGTTAACTACCACTTCCACGATGATGGCAGAATATGTGGCTTGTTATCATGCTACTTGTCACGCCGTATTGCTGAGGAATCTTATTTCAAGACTTAAGGTTGTAGATTCCATTTCAAGGCCATTGAAAGTATTTTGTGATAATGATTCTGCTATTAGTTTTTCCAATAGCACTAGTTCGAGTGGTGCTGGACTATACCTCGACACTAAGTACTTATTTGTCAGGGAAAGAGTTGAAGATCAAAGCGTTGTCATTAAGTATATTAGTACACATGATATGTTAGCGGATCCACTTACGAAAGGCTTACCACCCAAGCTCTTTTTAGAGCATGTTGCCGGCATGGGTTTAACTGGTAGTCTTAATTAGTGAGTTATTTTATGTAAGACAACAATTTTGAGCTCGTTGTTTTGAACTTCACTTTATGTTTATGGTTTGATATTCTCTTTATTGTGCACACTTGAGATCTTGTGAGCAAACAGTACGGTTATGTTTTGGACCATATGAATGAGTTTAATCTATTACCACTTATGTAAACTTTATTCATACTTGTTATGCTTAATGTTAATATTTGTTTTAATAAAAGTACTAATTGTGTAACTAATGGGGATCTTGTGGTAATAGTGACACAAAGATTGTATTAATTCGCATTGGTAATTTTTATTTGAACAAGATGTAGACATTAAATTAATACTTGGCCAAATTAATGATTGTAAGCGTTATGTTTTGTATATAAATAGTATTTCGGCCAAGTGGGAGAATGTTAGAATATTTTATTCCTTATGTGGCCTTTACTATTTATGTAATTATTGGGCTTACATATTGTATTAATTTAATAACTTTATTTATGGGTTTGGTAATTAATTATGTGGCCTATAAATAATATTCCTAATAATATTTGGCATAATGGGCCCTAGGGTTTCATAATCTTGATGGACGATTTTGACCCTTAGTTATTATATAAATAAAACAGTTAGGGTTTGGTCTCAGTTGTCGTCTTAAGAATTTTATACACACCCATACATCCATCCTAAGATTGAGAGAGGCAATTGAAGACCTTCACCCTTAAGCGCAGCGGAAACGTGTTACATACGAGATGACTTCTCTCAATTCATGTAAGTACTTATTATTATGATTATTGATTTTATTTTATTCTATGCAATAACACGTTCCTGTATAATTAATTCAACAAAGAGGAGCCAAACCCAGCCCACAGCAGTAGAGGCAGAAGGCCCCTGAGTAGGAAACGCCCTGCAACAGTATATCTTAGCCACTCGCACAACATATAGCTTTGAAGTCACTATGATCATAGCCGAAACCTGCAACAATAGCAGAAGCAGACCACAGGCAAACCCAAGACGAGTACATTTACAACAAAAAAGATCTATAGCAAAGTCTAGACTTGATTTGTTGAAATTTAGCATTAGAATGAAGCCCACACTTTAGCAAAATGAATAATATCACGAATAATAATCCGAGCAGGGGTGAGATTAGATGAGAAAATCCTAGCATTTCTTTCGGTCCAGATTCGATATACCACCGCATTCCTTTATGGGTTGGTTTGCTATGATTCAAATTTTGCAACAGTTTTTGGTTTGCTGCAGTTTATATTGACTGTTCTCAAGCCAATTTGTTGGTTGGTTTATGTTGTTGCTATGTGTCATGTTAAATCCTTGTATGCTAGTGACTAGCTTGGGTTTACTACTAGCATCATAGGCCCTTGTCCTATGATGGCTCTGGTATACTGATTGGGGTTTGACCCATGTACTTTGTACTTATTATTTCTCTTAATTCAGTCTATAAATTTAGCAACAAAAAAAAACTAATTCACTAAATCTCTATGTGAATTACAATCAAAGAAGGTTTAAATTCAAATTCTCTATCCGATTACATGCGATGTTAAGCATATCTCTACCATAACATTCTTCAATATTCCATTAACTCACAGAATTTTAGAACACATGCTAAAGTGACTAAGTCTAGATTCATATTTCATCTCTCGAGTCCATACAATTTCACACAAAATTGGTGATCAAGCAATTCATAAATTCAAGCACAAATCACTATAGATAAACTGAAAGAAAGATTATTAAACTGAGATTAAAGGTTGTATAATCATTGTTCAACCATAAGATCCGTCATAAGCTTAATAAGTAAATTAGTTCATCACAAATGAATTAAAAGCTGAAATCATCAAAGTAATCATCATCCAAGTTACAATTATTGAATTAAAGAAAGAGAATGAATCCAGAACCACCCTTCTCCTTAGCTCCAACTTGCAATTATCGTGATTTATAGACCTTCAATCCTTCCTCTAATGTTATCTCTGAAAATTAGGGCTTTCAATTGTTAATTGATTGATTGATTCATTGTCTCTTGTTGTTTCTTATTAAATTACAGCCTAGGACACGTATTCTACTCATAATTCGATACCCAATGAAATTCCAAGCCATGCCAACCTCTATTCTCCACGCCTCTGCAGCAGTTCAATTCAAACAGAAGTCTTGCTTTTCCCGTACCCCCGCCCCGGCGGGGGTTTTCCTTCATTAATAGCCCGCCCCGGTAGGGGGTATTACTGTCTTTTGTCGAGTACCCTGATATGTAGGTTTTATACCTACTTATCCGGTATCTATTACTTGAATTATTTGCTTAATCTCATGTTTCTTAGTTACTTTTCATACGTTTTATGTTATTTTGTAGGCGATGACACGGCATTGGCATGAAGATGCAAGGGAAAGAATTCGTACATCTTTTGGACTAAACTACGCAAGAAAATGTTATTAGGGAATATTGAAGGACTTTGAACATCAAGTTGGATGCATGTTCTTGGCTTGAAAATTGGAATTTACGGTAGCTCTACTTCTTATCTTTTTGGAACATCTTGAATTGTCCCAATCGGAGTTCGGATGCGAGAGGTATGGCCAAAATATCAACAAAGATCAAAGCTAAGAGTTGTCATGCTTGCCATTTACACAGCATCTACTTCAAGCTCGATTTCCGCCTTGATCCGATCCGAATCTGTCAATCCTCAAAGCATTAAAGTTGTAGATCTCGTCGATATCTTCGATTTGATAGGTGGCAGGCCCCGTAACTCCAAGCGGATCAAAAGTTATGCGTGTTTTACCAAAGGACGTTGCAGCAGAAAACAGGGCAGCGCGGACCGCGCTAGGGCGCGCCGGGCGGCCATATTTTCTGACTCAGTAGCGCGGCCAGCGCCCAGAAAGGCTTAGCAGCGGCGCTGAGCGCGCTAGGCAGCGGGAATTGAGTCAAATTAGGTTATTTGATGTCCAAATTGAGGTAGAATAGGATTCTTAGTTGCCTAACTTGCTAGGATGTCCATTAGAACTCTAAATACTTGAGTTTAACTTCGATTGGGAGGCTAATTCTAAGACTTTATAAAATCCCTCTTGGGATAGATCTCTATTATAAAAATTCTTTACTTTCTTTCTTAGATTAGGAACCCTAGATTAGATTAGAATTGAAGATTGAAGCTATTGATTATCATTGGAGAATCAAAGTGGAAGCAAGAGAATGCAGATTTGTTTATCTCAATTCTAATTTCTTTTCTTATTTATTTGTATCTTTTTAATGCTTAATCAATTGTGGATGATGGATTCTAGTTTATTTATGAATTAAACTCTATTTTGAGATTACTATGGATCTTATTGTGTAGTTTACTTTGATATGCTTCTTTGTTAGTCTTATTAGCTATATTTGGATTGTCTACTATGATTTGTAATGAATTGCTTAATTGTCTAGCTAACAATTATCGTGATAATCTATATGAACTCGAGAGATGAAGTATAGATTTAGATCTGATCATGATAGCATATGTTTGTGATTTCTGCATAGATGGAACTCATGAGTCGTGTTTAGGATAGAGATATACCTTTATGCCATATGTAGTCTAATAAGAACTTGAACTTAAACCCTTTTTAATTGTAATTCACATAGAGATATAGTGGGTTAGTTAATTAGGGTGTTCAAATTGATTCTATCATCTGTGGATTTGATTTGATATGAGTATGGTGCATTGAGAGATGGTCATATTTTACTTTTATGTTCTTGATTAACAATCCAGTATAAATAATTTGGCTTAACAGGAAGTGTGTTGATTTAAATGAAACAATAAGTGAAATTGTAATCTCAAGTCTTCAATATCTTGTTTCATTCTAGGGATAGTTAGTAATAGTTTATTTAATTATTTTAAATTAAATTATTAAATCATTTGTTTAAATAAGATTGAGTTGGTACGGGTTAGTACTTGGTGATTTTTGTTAAATAATTCTCTGTGGGAACGATACTCTACTCATTACTTTATTACTTGTTGACCACGTACACTTGCGTGTTTTGCGTATATAGATTTTACCCAACATACCCACGCCCCGACGGGGGTTTTGTGTGTAACATGTCCGCCCTGGCGGGGGTCTATTCTGCTGCAGTCCAGTTTTAGCTCTTTTTCTTGCCAAGTTTTACCACGAAACCACCATTTAAGTCCAAATGCTATGCCACCATACCTAAACATAAAAATAACACTAAACAAGTAAAATGAATCACAAACATGACGAATTTACACAATTTAAGCTCGAATTAAAGGCCGTTTCATAGGTATAAAACCCACTCATTTCTCCCCCAAACTTAAACTCGTGCTAGTCCTTGAGCACAAAACAAAATAAAAGTACTATGCCATGCTATGCAATGGAATGTAATGCAACTAATATATATGCCTACGAATCCAGCAGTCGTGATAGAAACAAGTCTTGTTCAACCGGTCTCAAAGAAATTAAGCAAACATGACAATACATCATATAAAAACCAATCAAGAATTCCTATCAACCCTCAAATCCTAAATTGTTATTACTGGTATAGTGCGTGTGTGATCAACATCCATGCTAACAAATATAATACTAAATACAACACATAATAGATCTCTTTAAAGGCATCATACATTGTAAACTCACAAAATTCACGATCAAGCTAGATCCAACTAAAGTCAAACATCCACCAAATTTAAAAGTCCAATCCGGGATACTTATGCTTTACTTTGCATTACGAGGGCTTTTTGCACTTTTCCCGTTTTATTGTTTCCCTCGGGCGTACTTGCTCAAGTAACAAAGGCCCCGAAACAAAGTCAGCCACAATATTTATTTCTATTTATTTATTTTTTAAGCTTATTTATCCCAAATTTTTTCCCCAAACTTAAGTTTTTTTTCTAAATTTAGCCATCTCCGCCTATTCATGTCTCTCATTCATTCAAACTAATATTATCCTTAAGAAGTCCATTATGTGCCAATTTAAACTTAACCAGTCAACATAGTTGTCTCTAACGTGCTAACCTTGATTATACCAGTTTCAAACAGGCAAAGATCCAATTCATAACAAAAAATCACGTCAAAGTTCTAATAGACTTGTCTACTTAATCCCAGTCTCATCATTGGCCCAAAAACCACCTTGTCAGGAATAACCATGTGAATGATATTTCTATACATATGATTTGATTATGATATATATATGAATGAATATGCAAGTATGCTTGCATCAAAGTCCTTTGATAGATAATAGAAACATGTGTACAAGGACTTAGAATGAAATGATCAAATATGTTAGGTTGATCCTACATAAGCAAAACAGCTTTGTAAAGTCCTTAAAAAGAAATGACGTACAAGGACTATAAATATAGAAAGATCAAGCATGTTAGGTTGATCTTATGATGTAATAGATAGGCGTGTCTGATCGTCGAGCACTGCACCAGAAATCGTAGTCTGCCAGGAGAGTCAAGGAAAACTCGAGCTATCAAGGCAGAATCGTAGTCTGCAAGATAGTAGATTTCGGAGTTCGTAGACTGCCAAGAGAGACGAGGAATGATCGTAGTGTGTCGAGTAGAACTTCCTCAAAGCCGAAGTTTGCTGAGGAAGTCATGTTCAGAATCATAGAGACAGCCTGCCTACGAGCCGACCGAGCATCTGCCGAAGCCAAGTCAAGGATCGTAGACTACACTCGGAGTCGTAGAGTCTACTGATGCCGAAGCCAAGTCAAGAATCGTAGACTACACTCAGAGTCGTAGAGTCTACTGATCATATCTGAGGCAGAGATCGTAGTCGGGCAAGATCCGATAAAGACAACGAGCATAAGGATAGAAATCGTAGAGTGTCAAGATCTGATCTCGGAGTCGCAGTGTCTGCACAGTCGAAGCTGAATCGTAGAGTGCAGAACTAAGGCTTCAACAGAAGTGCTCACAATGCCAAGGCAGAATCGTAGAGCAAATACGATTCTCAACAAATGAGCACTCCCAGAATATCCAAAGGAATGAAGCTTTTGGTTAGTATTGCAAAGATACATCCCACCTCAAGGAAACCAGAGAGCACTCAATGAATGGCATGCAAGCTTATCTAAGCACCAACCCACTCAACATCCAGATTGAGTTGTGAAGCCATTCGAGATGAAGTCTTCCACAAGTTGATCAGAAGAAGACTTCAGTAACTGACTAAGGAAAGTTAGCAAGTGCAGTAGCTGTCAACTGAATAGAAGACAACGATCTTGGAAGCAACCAGGATCATAGTGTTTGCCGAACAAAGAAGGAATTGATGGAGTGTATACAGAGATACTGGTCAGCCTCTGAAGAACAAGGCTAAAGTGATTAAGCATTTGGTCAGTCTATTGATGATAAGTGAACGGGAGATCACAAGGAGAAAGCGAGTTGGACACGCCACAGATCTGAAGTGTCTTGCTATTCAGAAGAGGCCAGAGCAAGGAGTCAAGCCATCAGTATCTGAGATCAGTTGAGGCAAACAGAAGTGTTGAAGCACTGCACAAAAGAAGGAAAAGGTGTTATACATTGAATATTCAATGAACACTCTTCGAGATCGTAGTGTTAACTCTACCAGTCAATAAGTGATAAGTAGGTTTTATACCTACTTAGCTTAATCTCATGTTTCTTAGTTACTTTTAATACATTTTATGTTATTTTGTAGGTGATGACACGGCATTGGCATGAAGACGCAAGGGAAAGCAATTCGGACATCTTTTGGACTAAAATACGCAAGCAAATGGAAGAAGGGAATATTGAAGGACTTTTAACACCATGTTGAATGCATGTTCTTGGCTTGGAACTTGGATTATATTGTAGAGCTTCTTCTTAGATTTCCGGGACATCTTGAATCATCTCAATCGGAGTTCGGATGCGAGAGTTATGGCCCTTTTATCAACACAGATCAAAGTTAAGACTTGTCGTGCTTGCCATTTACACAGCCTCTACTTCAAGCTCGATTTCTGCCTTGCTCCAGCCCAAATCTGTCAATTGTTAAAGAATTAAAGTTGTAGATCTCGTCGATATCTTCAATTTGATAGGTGACAGGCCCCGTAACTCCAAGCGGATCAAACGTTATGCCTATTTTACCAAAGGATGTCGCAGCAGAAAACAGAGTAGCGCGGACCGCGCTAGGGGCGCGCTAGTCCATCAGTTCCTCTGCTACAGTAGCGCGGGCCGCGCCCAGAATGGCTTAGGGACAGTGCGAGGCGCGCTAGGCGACGGGGAGACATCTTATTTGGGTTATTTGATGTCCAATTTGAGCTAGAATAGGATTCTTAATTGCCTAACTTGCTAGGGTGTCCATTAGAACTCAAAATACTTGAGTTTAACTTGGATTGGGAGGCTAGTTCTAAGACTCCATAAAAATCCCTCTTGGGATAGATTTCTAAAAAAACTTATTCTTTACTTTCTTTCTTAGATTATTAGGAACCCTAGATTTGATTAGAATGGGAGATTGAAGCAACTTGGAGATCATTGAAGAGCAGGAGCTTGAGGAAGATGGAGATCAGACAACAGATATAATCTTTACTCTAGTCTTATTTTTATCTTTTAATGTGTATTCAAGTGTGGATTCTTAGTTTTAATTCAATGAACTAATTCTTTGTTTGAGATTACAATGGATCTTATTGTGTAGTTTATTTTAATATGCTTCGCTATCAATTATTATGTTCTATTGTGAGGATTGTCTATTATGATTTGGATTAAATTGTTTAATTGATTGGTCATCAATTACCATGATAATCTATATGAACTAGAGAGATGAAATATTGATTTAGATCTTATCATGATAGCATGTGTTCATGATTTTGTGAATAGCTTAATCTTGATAAATGTTAAGGTAGAGATATGCTTGACATCGCATAACTTATTCTTAAACTTTCTTTAACTGTAATTCACATAGAGATATAGTGGGTTAGTTGATTAAGGTGTTTAACAGATTTCTATCTTAATTGTGGATTGACGTTAATACGGTATTAGTGCATCGAGAGGTGGTTAATACTACTTTCGTGTTCTTGATTAACAATTCGGGATAGAGAATAATTGATGAGAAGTGTGTTAACCTAAATGCAGCAATAAGTGAAGTTGTGATCTTAAATCTCCATAATCTTATTTTCACTAGTGGTAATTAGAATTAGTTTACTTATAAATTGAAATTCATTCGTTTAAATAAGATTGAGTTGGTTATATGTTAGTACTTGGTAATTCTTGTTAACTAATTCTATGTGGGAACGATAGTCAACTTATCACTCTTTTTTTTTGCTAAATTTAGACTGAAATAAATAAATGGGGGATTACAAACCGCATGGGAGACAACCCAAACAGCAAAGCAAAACATCATAGGACATGCCCTATTATCACTTTATTACTTATTGACCACGTATACTTGCGTGTTGTGCGTATTTAGATTTTACCCAATAAGTTTTTGGCGCCGTTGCCGGGGAATTAGTTTAATATTTTTTACCAATATTAATTTCAATCAAAATAGTCTTAATTTAAATATTTTTATTTTTAGTTTTAACTCTCTTCTTATATTTCTCTCTTTTCAGGTACCATGGATGACTTTGCGTATCAATGGCCATACACGAACATGACTCAACCAAGGGAAACATGGATTGATGGACTTAATACATGTTCAATAGAGCAAATACAAATTGAGGCAACTTCAAAGACGTTGGAGGTTATCGCAGCCCAACGGAGTCGAAGGATGGCAAGAATGACTCAGCCAAGGGGAGCAGAGATTGACAGACTCGCGACACTTTCTGCATTGTCAGCACAGATTGAGACAATTTCGAGGAGGTTAGACGCTTTTGAAGCTCAACGTCATCAAAGCGTGGCGGTTACCTGTGATTATTGTGCTGGAAATCATATGAGTCATCAGTGCGCCATCAGTTTCGAGCCGGTACAGTATGGTGGTGATTACGCCAATAATTATGTCTATCCTAACAACTATTATCAGGATTGGGGGTATCACCCGAATTTTTCATGGAGCCATACTCATCAAGATCAATTCTATGCTCCAAGTCCAACATACACGACGGAATTCTCATATCCACCTCCAAGGCGACAAGAAGACAATTCAGAGTTTAAGGAATTCATGTTAAGGAGTATAGCAGAAAAAGAAGAGCTGATAAGGAGTCAGGAGTTGTCAAGCCAAAATTTTAATAATCGGATGGAACAACTCGTCACTACCTCAACCAATG
Organism: Panax notoginseng; assembly: GCA_016801055.1. NCBI lineage: Eukaryota > Viridiplantae > Streptophyta > Magnoliopsida > Apiales > Araliaceae > Panax > Panax notoginseng. Next base: position 104,152,929 of record CM029016.1, on the reverse strand, counting down.
GTCCTCAATACATGGCTTCCGAGACTGAGACAGATAATTCAAGGTTGGAGGAATTGTGGTCCAAGTTCGTAGCATCGAATAAGGAGAGAGGGATTAATCAAGCGAGGTCAATTCAAAATTTTGCGGATCAGACGAGTAATCAAGAGCGGTCAATTCAGAATCAAGAGATAGCAATTCAAAATCTTCAAAATAAGATAGATCAATTGACCAAAGCCGTAAGCAACCTTCCTCGAAACAATTGGTGTTATGATGAGGATTCCGAGATTGATGAAGTGCCCGAACCAAATCTGCAACTGGATGAGCCACAAGATATAAGAAGTGTGGAGACAATTGGGGATAATGAAATAGAGGTCCACGAACATCTAAATGGGGATTCACCAAAGATCAAAGAGTCTGTCAGATTTGCAAAATCATGCCCACTTGGTAGTCATGTCGTCGGCGAAGCTCTTGTTGACATAAGAGTTAGTACAATTTTCAATCCATGGTGGGAAGAAAAAGAGAAGATAGACAAAGAGCCCATTGTGTGTGACAAGCTTCCATACCCCAAGTGATCACATACACAATGGAGAAAACACCTAGTTGTGGGACGTTCTTGATTGAGATCATACCAAATCAGAGCATGCTAGGTGACTTTGATGCATTGGCAATCGTAAATGGGAACGTACCAAAAGCTATATTATTTCCGATGGAAGGAAGGTTCCTCAACTTTCGAAGAGGAATTGGATAGCATTGACCAGACAAAGTCAGGCTGAAAGACTATAAATCAAGCGTTGACTGGGAGGCAACCCAGGAATTTTTATATTTATATGCTTTACTAGTTTATTTAGTAGATAGGAATTAATTTGCTTATTAAGCTCTTTTATAATCTAATCCATGTTCTCTCTCTTTATTACAGGTATTGGAGGTTCAATGGATAGAAAAATGATCGTCGCCGCCATCGCCGCCATCATTTCACGCTTAGCTGATTACAAGGGAAGTTCTCTTCTACTTATCGCTATATTCTTACAATGAGGACATTGTAATTGCTAAGTTTGGGGGAGTTCAGTTTAGTTTGTTATTGCATGTTTAGTTTCATGTTTATGTTATGTTATTTTGCATATGTTGTTAATATAGTTTAGGTTCATTATTAAAAAAAATCAAATCAAAAATTCAAAAATAATAGTTAGTTACTATGTTCATCTTGCATGATTCCAGCTGTTAGATACTTCAGTTTATTTTGGCCAATGATGAGATTGGAATTGAGTAGACAAGTATAGTACTAATTATTAGAGCTTTGATGTGATTTCTTGTTATGAATTGAGTCTTTTTCTGTTTGAAACTGGTATAATCAAGGTTAGCACGTTAGAAACGACCTTGTTGATTGATTGAGTTTAAATTGGTACATAATGAGATTCTAAAGGATAATGCTAGTTTGAATGAAAGAATGACAAAAACAAGTAGTGATGGCTAAAGTTAAACAAGAACCTAAGTTTGGGGGAATATGTGAGATATATAAGCTATAGAAAAAAAAGAAAAAAAAAGAAAAAAAAAGTATGAATAAATATCGTGGTATGCTTGTCTAGTTTTGTGGCCTTTGTTACTTGAGTAAGTAAGCCCGAGGGGATTGTTTTTACACCTAGCGCCCTAAGGTCTTAATGGTCTGGGAGTCATTGGTCGAAAGCTCGTTAAGGTAGCATTGAAAAGCCTAAGGGAATAAGACATTGCATAGCTATGTGTATATAAAAAAAATTGAATAAAACGGGAAATAAGAGCAAAAAGTCCCCGTAGATGAAAAATGAAGCATAAGTATCCCATGTTAACCCTCGATATTGGTAATTGTTTAATTTTAGTTGGATCTAGCTTGTTTTTGGATTTCTTGAGTTTACACTGTATGATGTCTTCGAAGAGACTTGTTATGTGTTAAATTTGATTTTATATCAGTTAACATTGTTGTGGAGCACACACGCACTATATTAGTGATAACAGTCTAAGATTTGATGATTGATTAAGAAGTTATTGATTGGTTTTGATATGATGTATTATCGTGTTTATTTGATTTCTCTAAGGCTGGTTGAATAGACTTGTTTCTGTCATTACTGCTGGATTCGTAGGCATGTAGATTAGCTGCATTGCATTACATTATTGTTTTGTGTTTTTGCTTGAGGACAAGCAACTGTTTAAGTTTGGGGATATTTGATAAGTAGGTTTTATACCTATTTATCCGGTATCTATTACTTGAATTATTTGCTTAATCTCATGTTTCTTAGTTACTTTTCATACATTTTATGTTATTTTGTAGGCGATGACACGACATTGGCATGAAGAAGCAAGGGAAAGAAATTCGGACATCTTTTGGACTAAAATACGCAAGCAAATGCAAGAAGGGAGTATTGAAGGACTTTAAACACCAAGTTGGATGCATGTTCTTGGCTTGGAACTTAGATTATATTGTAGAGCTTCTTCTTAGCTTTCCGGAACATCTTGAATCATCTCAATCGGAGTTCGGATGCGAGAGTTATGGCATTTTTATCAACACAGATCAAAGTTAAGACTTGTCGTGCTTGCCATTTACACAACATCTACTTCAAGCTCGATTTCCGCCTTGATCCAGCCTGAATCTGTCAATTGTTAAAGAATAAAAGTTGTAGATCTCGTCGATATCTTCAATTTGATAGGTGGCAGGCCCCGTAACTCCAAGCGGATCAAACGTTATGCCTATTTTACCAGAGGATGTCGCAGCAGAAAATAGAGTAGCGCGGACCGCGCTAGGGGCGCGCTAGTCCATCAGTTCCTCTACTACAGTAGCGCGGGCCGCGCCCAGAATGGCTTGGGGACAGCGCGAGGCACGCTAGGCGGCGGGGAGATAGCTTATTTTGGTTATTTGATGTCCAATTTGAGCTAGAATATGATTCTTTGCCTAACTTGCTAGGGTGTCCATTAGAACTCAAAATACTTGAGTTTAACTTAGATTGGGAGGCTAGCTCTAAGACTCCATAAAAATCCCTCTTGGGATAGATTTCTAAAAAAACTTATTCTTTACTTTCTTTCTTAGATTATTAGGAACCCTAGATTTGATTAGAATGGGAGATTGAAGCAACTTGGAGATCATTGAAGATCAAGAGCAGGAGCTTGAGGAAGATGGAGATCTACTGACAACAGATATAATCTTTACTCTACTCTTATTTTTATCTTTTAATGTGTATTCAAGTGTGGATTCTTAGTTTTAATTCAATGAACTAATTCTTTGTTTGAGATTACAATGGATCATATTGTGTAGTTTATTTTAATATGCTTAATGATCAAAGCTTTATTCCACTCCTCAAGCTACTTGATAGTAAGCCCCCCTTCAGAAAAGGGACGATCAATCTTACTCCATGCTACTTTTGCTCCATATTTAAATAGGGAGGGACCCTTCCATAAGAACCTACTCATAATGGATTTAAGGTCTTTAAGCACCGAAGCAGGAAGGATAAAGTAAGAAGACCAAAATGATTGGATGGAGAATATGACCGATTTAATCAATTGCATTCTCCCAGTATAAGATAGAAACTTATTAGTCCAAGAAGAGAATCTGTCTTTGATCTTTTCAATAAGAGGATTGCAGTTGGCCAAACTAAGCTTAGAAACCCACCTAATTGAAATCCTAAAGTATCAATGATGGAGTCAGCTTGAGGGCCAGAAACTTGAGAGAGAAAACACATGCTTTTGGAATCATTGACATGATCCCGATTGGGCAGAAAAGTTGTCAAGGCACTGTTTTATAATCTTTACAGAATGGATGTTGCCATGACTGAAAATAATGAGGTCATCTGCAAAACAAAGATGCGTGATGGACAGCAGCTTCATTTTCCAATGGTGTTTGAAAGGGGCCTCCATGGAAACCTTGGAGAGCATAAGGGACAAGACTTCCATAAATATAACAAACAGGTAAGGCAAAAGAGTGTCACCCTGACGCATCCCTTTTGCCCCTTTGAAATTGCCACAAAGTGGTCCATTGACCTTAACCGAGAAGAACGTGGAAGAAATGCAAGCCTTGATCCAAAACACAAATTTAGGAGGAAATTTGTAAAGACGAAGAGCTGCTAACAAGAAATCCCAAGACACAGAGTCAAAAGCTTTACACAAATCAATCTTCATAGAATAGCGAGGCGGTCCTGAAGACCGATGATAGTTCCTGAATAATTCTTGGGCAAGAAGGATATTATCCCCAATCCTTCTACCAGCAACAAAGGCAGCTAGACAAGGGGAGATAATCATAGGAAGAATGGCCTTGAGTCTAGAGGCAATAATCTTAGAGATGCACTTGTAGGTAGTGTTATAACATGATATAGGCGTATAATCATTCATGGAAGAAGGGTGAAGAACTTTAGGGACAAGGACAATGGCAGCAGAGTTAGTACCTCGAAGTAAGCAACCATACTTGAAAAAGGGCTAAATAGCTAGAGTAAAGTCTCTTCCCACAATACCAGGGTATGCAAGAAAAAATTAACATTGAAGCCATCAGGGCATGGGCTCTTATTTTTCTTCATAGACTTCAAAGTAGCCAGAATTTCTGCATCAAAGATATCTCTTTCAAGAGAAGCAGCTTGGTGAGAAGAGATAGTACTAGTAAGAGGAGGGGAGTCCAACTGAAAATTTTGACTAAAAGTCTGAGAAGAAGACCCCAGCAAGCTACGAAAGTGGTTGACAGTAGTGTCTTGAATATCCTTTTGTCCAGTTTGAATAACACCATCAGAATTCATAATAGCCAAAATTTTGTTATTATTCCACCTGTTCTTAATCTGATTGTGAAAATACCCAGTATGTTAATCCCCATCCTTTAGCCATTGAATTCTAGATTTTTGCTTAGCCAACTTCTCCTCATTAGATAAAGCATACCATAACTCTTGAGATTGAACTCTTTGACTTTGGAAAAGAGAGAGATCAGCAGGATTGAGAGAAATCGCGGTCTGGGTCACATGAAGCACATTTCTAGCCTTATCCACAATAGAGGACATGTTACCATTAGCCTTGTTAAGCGCACACAGAGCCCACTTAACCGCTTGCAACTTCCTAGCCAAAATCTGCAAAGGATCCACTTCTATTAAAGTTAGGGAGATCCAACATGATATTAAAGAACTGGAAAGGTTTAGACAAGAAGGCATGACCAAGCCTGTATGGACCACTGTCGGGCAGTGATCCGAGAGATCTCTAGGGGTAAAGAAGAGGGAACCGATGCAACCAAAGATCATTGACCAAAACTCTGTCTAACTTCTTGAAGATAGGTTTGGAGTCATTTGAATTCCACCAGGTGTGAACAGTCCCAACTGCCCTAAGATCAGCCAGATGCAAATCAGAGGTACACTCAAGAAAGTCCTGCATCCCACTGTCCCAGGAGTTAACCCCTCCAACAATTTTGAAAACAGATAAGATCTCATTGAAATCCCCAAGCAGACACCAAGGAACATTAATAGAGGGGGCTAATGATCTCAGGTCAGCCCATAGAGCTTTCCTTTCGGAGGGGGTATTGAAACCATAAATAACTGTAACGAACATGTGAAACTTAAGGGCAATAGACATAATTGAATAATGAATAAACTGAGCCGATTTCAATAAAATATTCTCCTTCCAAACATTAGGGTCCCAACCAACCCATACTCTCCCATTAATATGATGCTCATAATTAAACTGCTAGTGCCATCTAGAATGAATAGCCTTTGAAACAGTAATAGATTGAGGAGCCTTGACTCTAGTTTCAACTAGGCCAACAAAAGAGATATTATGCTTACCCACAAGAGCAAGGAAGTCCTGCTTAGGTTTCAAATTTACACCTCTAATATTCTTAGAGCAAAAATTTACCATAAATAAAATAATAAAAATTAAGATGGGGATTTCCCACCCCACCCCCCCTTTAATTTTCATCTTAGAGGAATGCCCAAGATCAAAACCACCTCTGGGTTTAGACTTAAGATCGCGACCAACCTTTTCATCAATAACCTTAAGCTTACCCACAAGAGGGTTAGGAGACGGGGTGAAGTCAGTGTCAGAAAACTCAGGAATCCCTCCTGGACAGCCTAATCACATAAAGAAATTTTGGGCATCAGCACCCGGCACAAAAATACCCAGGAGATCTTGCTGTTTAGGGCCTTTAGAAACTCGAGTCCAGACATTTGAAGAGTCTGGAATAAGGCCCACCGAAGAGCCAACAACAGTGGCACCGATTGGGGGTATAGGGTCCACCACAACTTGAGCTTTTGGAACCCATTTGTAATTAGCCCCAAGGCATCTAACAAGGGAATGCCCAAAGGACTTATAGTGGGAGCATAATTGGGGCTTGTTCTGATATTCAACTCTAATCGAAATAATCTTGTCACTGTTAGTCTCCTCTTCAAAAACCACCAAATTAAGGCTATTAGGTAAAGCAGAAGTGGGTGTAATCTCAATGCAGACCCTCGCAAAGTTCATTGGCTCCAATTTTTCAGTTAATTTGTCCACGAAAAGTGGTTTACCCACTACACTAGCAATGTAACTAAGACCATCTGAAGAGAGAGATACGACAAAGGTATATTATGGAACTTCATCCATATCGGAGCTTGTATCAAATTTGAAATCCATACCTTCCTTCCATTGCTTAAGACAAAGAAGTTTATTGGAAATATACCAAGGGCCCAGGGAAAGAATATTATATCTATCCTTAGCCGAGGCAAATTTGAAGATAAAAAACCCCTTATCCTGCAAAAACTCATTTTGAAGCCCATACTTGACCCAAAGATTGTGGGAAACCTCTTCTACTAGCTTAAAAGGCAACCGAGAATGAAGAAAACTACCCACCAGACACGAATTCCATAGACTATTCCCTTTAGCAGAACTTCAGAAGGAGGTCTAACAAGAATAGCCCCATTCTCAGAGAAAGGAGGAGAAGGAGGCATATAATCAAGCTTAAGTAGGGATACAAGATCACCTTTCGCTACCACTGAGCTCCAAGAAGGTTTTGCAGGCAAGGCTGAAGAACCTCTCGAACCCCCCACCTTGCTGGACTCACCCAAAACTAAATTTCCCAAGACCCCGGGACCAAAGGGGAACTGGAAAGTTCACCCTCTTCCAACACTGGCTCAACACAGACATCCGAAACATTCGTCCGAGCAACCCAAGAAACATATAGGTAGATTTAAAAGGATGCTCGGCTTAACCCAAGAAATATATATTCATTTGATGCTAAATTCGTTTAGCATGACAAACTCCAACAGATGTCTCATATTGATGAGTCCTGGAGTGTATCTCTCTTAATAGTCCCCATAGACTCCTGAAAAGAGAGATTGCATGAGTAAATATCATGTATGCAATGAAATGTACGAGAGTTGATGTTGATCAGTCACATTCTGGAGAAGATCACTGTAAGACAGTGAAAAATATCTTAAAAGTAGTACTTAACCGACACTAAGGATGTGATCAAATTTATGGTGGGTCTGAATTAAAACTGGAAGGTTTAACAGACTCAAGTTTTTCAGACTGAACAAGACGACAGCAAATCCACTTTAGGGTAAGGTGTTACCTTGAACGGTGGTATAGTGAATTGGAAATGTTTCAAACAACAAAGAGTTGCTGGTTTAGTGATAAAGACAAAGTATATAGCTGTAAATGAAGCTACAAGTTGATTGTTTGGATGAAAAATTTATTACAGAATTAGGAATAGTTCATAAGTCTCATCTTGGAACTAAACATGTGTTGCGGCACTTTCATTTGATTAGAGGAATCATTTAAAGATGAGAAATCACTATAGAGATAGTGGACTCTCAAGAACAACATTACATATCCATATACTGGAGCTTATCCAGCAGCAGGATAATCGTCACTTAAACCACAGCACTTGGCGTAGTGGTAAGTTTCGACCAGGGGTGAACTGTAAACCCGTGCATCCTGGGATCAATCCCCGCCTGTAACAAGTGTGAGGGCCAATTAAAATTTGGTCAGTGTGGCCACAGATCGCACATTTCGGGGCGGAGCCATGTCTTAGGCCGAGCCTGTGCGCAAAGCCTGGTCCGGGGTGAGGAGACTTAGTCTGACTGCTGTTGGGAAACTCCACATTAACAAAAAAAAAGAAGAAGGATAATCGTCACTTAGAGAATAAGGGTAAGAGATATCATGACGATTGACTTTAGTGCAAGTGGGAGATTGAAAGTAGTATGCACACAAGCTAATCATGTTGATGATAAAGCATATACTTTGTAACAATCTTATTCGTTTATTAATAAAAGTATTCATTTACTAAAGGCTTTAATTTATCCGCATGGTGCTGTTTTTAATAATATGTGATAAACTCATAGTTTTAAGCAATGCTTTTAGAATCATGATGAGATCAAGCTAACGAGATCTAAATTCTTAGATAGCTTAAAAACTAAAATGTTCACAATCGATGGTTTTCTAAAAAGGGGATTAGTGAATCCAGATAGATTGGTACATACGTTGCTTGCTCATTGGATGAGGATGATTGATCTTATGATCATTTGTGTGGAGACACTAAAGCAAGTATGTAGGTGCTTATTGGAGAATAAGTTCATTGAACGTGGCTCGCTAAGGAATACCTAATGGAGTTTTACTTACCTATCAATAGGAATTCCTGAAGTGATAGTAGTACAAGTGATCCTTAGACTTGAGATCATCATAGTATCTTGTGTATAATGAATTATACTTTGACTTATTCCTAATGACCTTTAGGGTATATCAAAGGGTATATGCTTGGGTATAATAAGTAATATATGGAGATAATGAATGATCAATAAAGAATTTACCGCTTCTAGTAAAAGAAGAGAAATGTCCTATGTGATTCGATAAATGAAAACCCTACTCCTTGGCCAAGGCAGAATGAAATTAGAAAGGAGTTTCTAATTTGTATTATTTGGTGTTGGGCATTTAAGAATCGAAATACATATAATTAAATAAAATAAGACTTGATAGTAATTCCATGTCTTATATTTAATTGGGACATTGTATAGTAGAAGGATTGAATTGTACGGTAATTATTTGCTCAAAGGTTCTTTTATGATTAATGTTGAAATCTATATTATCTGAAAAATTGTTAATTGCTAGGGAGATTTATCCCTATTGTAGAATAAATATTATTTATTTAAATAAATTAATAGTTTAATTTATTTATTTAAATAAGATTAGAATTGTTCTAATTGATTTATTCACAACTGGTTTAATATGGAGAACCTAAAGGGTCACACCATAAAAAAATAATTATTTAAGAAGTTAATGACATAATTATAATAATATGTTAAGTATATTTAATTTAATCTATGATGATAGAATAAATTAAATAGTTTAATATTTATTATTTAACATTTTAGAAATATTAAATATAAATTAATAAGATGAGTCATATTAATATTATTACAATTATTATTATTTAATTTCTAAAGGAGTTTGTGAATTAATCTAATATTTGTACTCTCATTTATTCCCAATAAGATTAGGAGGCAAATTAATTAAAAGAGTTTAATTAATTATCCCTAATAAGATTAGGGAGCCTAATTAATTAAAGAATTTTAATTAATTAAATAATACCCTATTTTAATTATATTAAAATAGGTTAACTGATATCTTTATAAGAGGAGTCTTATATCAGATATCAGTGTGTGAGAAATATGTGATTCCAATTGTTGGAGAAGAGTACGTCCCTTTTCTACAGAGAATAGAAAAACTAGGGTTTGAGCCAAAACACCATTTTTCTTGAATCTTTGTTCTTCCTTGGTGGATCACCTCTAGAGGCGAAATACTTAGGTGGCTAACGTTAATCAAAGGAATGAATCTAACCCGGTGGATTCAAGGTGAATGCGAAAAGGATTGGAGGTGAACTTGTACCTGACACTACAACAAAAATGATTATTTTCGACGGAATATTCGGTCGGAAATAAGCATATTCCGTTGAGGTTAACCATATTTTCGACGGAATATTCGGTCGAAAATTCGGTCGTATATAAGCAGGTCGAAATTAAGTCCGTCGATATTTCAGTCGGAGATACTTAAGATCGACGGACTTATCGTCGACTGAATATCCGAGGTTACTATATGTCCGACTGAAAATATTCGGTCGATAGTATTCGGTCGGTGATAAGCATGACACGTGGCAGTAGGGCAAAATTGGGGAGTTATTATTTCCGACGAAAGTCCGTCGAGAATAGTTATATTCCGTCGAGAATAATGGCTGTTTTTTTTAATATTTAATTTATTTTTGCAATATCCAGGGATTTAACCCACATCTTGTACCTGTACCTGTATTCCAACAGCACATACCCATACACAAGCTAACAATATAACCTCCAACATCACATACACATACACAAGCTAACAATATAACCAATAACACAAATTACAATTACCAAGACCGACAATATGTAAAAAACCAACTAAATGATAAGTAAAAAGGCCAAAAACATCCCATTAATCTAAACTAATGTATACCAAACATCTAATTAAGCTAAATTAAACTAAATGCCAAGGTTTAAACTACATTAATACATCAAAAATAATGTAAACTACAAAAATAATGTAAACTAAGTAAAACTAGCTAGTAGAGCCCCCGGTATGAGGAGGATCATCGGGCGTGCGTCGACGCTGCTCTGGAGTATGAAAATCACCACCATCGTCATCCCACTCGTCAGTCCGCTCGTCACCCTGTTGATATAATATAAAGCAACTCATTAGTCCATATATATGATTCAGTTAAAGATAACTAAATGAAAATTAAATTACATTCAGAATATATATTTGAATTTAAAACGAATAGTATACCTGAGCAGTCGAGGGCTGACTCAACATCGGCCCAAACGCGTCCTCGACTAAGGTAACCACCATCCGAACAATCTCGTCGCGTATCGCGGCCCACTGCTCCAGAGGGATACCCGTACTCTCGGCGGTGGCACCAGCTGCAACGTCCTGCGCAAGCTGATGGAAGCGAGAACGGCTGGGAAGGTCCTGACGATGGAACAGTGGATCGGTCTCAAACCTCTCCGACACCGCAGCCATAAGACGCTGGAACAAAACATCGTCTAAGCCAGCGCTCGTATGTGATGGTCCCACAGGGGCTCTCGGACGCAGACGCTGGCTAGAGCCTACAAAAATAAATATAACATGAATAATATGACAAATTTTCGTTATTCATAAACAAGAAATAAACTAAAAATATTATACCTCCTGGCAGTGTATAGGCTGGTATCCTCGGTAACCCCAGCACTCGATACCGCCCGCTAGTACTAGTGGGAGTATCCTGAGACGCGACCCAGAGAGCCGTCTCCTCGTCCTGAGATAAACTAATCTCGGGCGGAGAGACGGTGGAATCTAACGTCTCAGCATCGCCCCTAGAAGCCTGCAACTCCGCTATACACTGGCTGCGGATCTTCTCAAACCGCTCCTGTAATTTGATATATGTACATGTGAGTTATATTGGTATCATCATATAAATTACGTAATATTATCATAAATAATATTTATTATAGTAAATGTATTACCCGTATAGCTAGTGCTGCTGGAGACATCGTCGACCCCGAAGTAGAGCCCTTCGGCGTATTGACTCTATCCCAGAACTCCATCATAGTAGGAGGTCGGCCCAAGCTACTCTGCATGGCCTAAATCATATACATTAAATAATATCAACTTAAATTACGTAATGTTGCAGTTTAATATTAAACTAAACTAAAGTTAAATACATACCGCTTTAACCTCCTGAAATGACTGCGAGCCAGAAGTATGTACAACTCGCAGCTTGCCTCGATTCTTCTTCATCTGCTCTGATTTGGTCTTGAATGCAACATCATCCCAATACGCACACATCGCAGCCCATGCTGGATCTGATACTGCCGGCGGCTGATGATCTCGCAAAGTAGTCCCGGGCGATTCTTCTATCGCCCGGACTGCCCTCTTTCGCATCCGTACAGCCAGCCAGCATAATTCTTCGAGATGTGGGCAATGATAACGGCGTCACCATCCGCCTCAGTGATGCCGGTCTCGTATCTATAGTATCTCTATCAAACAGACATAACATACATCTTATTAATTATTTGAACAATATGTAAATAACATGAACCTTGATTTAATATATGTAATTCGACTTACGTGAAACTCCCGCAACACTGTCACCATGAAGCCGGCATCGTAGCGCGAGTACTAGCTAAATCGCATGCAGCCAGTAGGGAGATGTGCCAAGCAGATGGCGTATACGGTCGCCTTAGCAACAGGATCCATAATACTAGAATACAAAATTTATTAAGAACATTCTAATTGATATCATCGCGATTGAACATATATAAGTGATAGTTGAAACCTACACAGACGAGCCGACATCAACTGGAACGACGTCAGGCACTGCCGGTGGACGGCCTAATCGACCGAGGTTAGGCCCTCGCTGACGTCGACGTCTAGCATCTGTATGTTTAATATAGTTATGACATTGTCAATGAATGTATAATATAGTTATGAAAAACACGTTACTAATGCTCTAATTAGAAATCAACTCACTAGCATCTGAAGACGACCCGCCCTGGAAGCCGTCGCCCGATCTGGAGCGGCCGTCACCACGACCACCTCCACCGCTATGTCGAGGCATAGCTGTACTACTGAAATAACAGACATAGATATGATGACATTAATTAAATTTTATTGCAATTATTATATCTAATTTCGTTGTATAATATTTACAAAACACCAATTAGTGAAGTAGTACGTCGTCAAACCCGTCAGAATCAAAATCATTTTCATTTCCATCTTCTGATTCTGTCACTTCCTCTTCTGTATCAATTTCTTCCTCAGTATCATCTTCTACCACCACATACGGACTGACAACCACATCTTCCTCCACTTCGTCAACATCGAGTACGTTAACGACATCATCAACCACCACGTCGTCATCATCTAGCACAACGTGGCTGGGATTGCTAACTTGTTCTTGCAACGGGTCATCCGTACCATCAAATGATCGAGTCTTCGTTGTGACAACTGTATACCAGGGGGTTCTATAATTTACGACATTAGGGGCGTAGTACACTTGAGTTGTTGGCTGGCTAACACAAATACGTCATCAGACTGTAAATTCGATTTTATATCTACTGTGACGATTCTATTACGATCAACTTTAACACCCTTTGCAGTATCAAACCAGCGACACTTAAATGTAACAACCTTTTTAGCACCTGGATAATTGAGCACAACCACTTCCTTTAATCTTCCATAGTAATTGGACTCAGAATCTCCATAACAACTTCCCAACACGATATAACCTTGAATCTATACCCATTCACGATACAACCTGGAAATGAACTAACGAGTTTGTACGGCCTAAAATGACATCTCTAAAACGCTCATAATCGTTCTCTTCTTCAACCCTTCTCTTAAACCACTGCTGGAAATTGTCATTAGTGAATGCTTCCATCTGTGATGTAGTCAACCTCGGGTTAGAAGCTCGCGATTCCAATTCGAATGCGCTGCGTACAATAATATGGCAATTGTTTAATTATTTGATTACGGTATGAAAAATTCATTGTCAACTTGAAATAATACATACTTGATGTACGACGATACTTCAGGCATATTCAGAAGCACATATGTAGATACAATCTTTAAATCTTTATCGGTTAGGTAAGTCGTCGTCTCATGTCCAAATAGTTTGGCCGGATAAGTGAATACAGCCAACTCATCAGCATGCATTTGGGGATCGACGACAACCTCATTCCGACTACGACGATTGTGCTTCGTTGAGACTACATCGTCAAAGTATAGCGAGCAGAAGTTGAGAAGCTCTTCCTCCGTATAACGTTCAGCTATAGAACCCTCTACACGAGCTTTGTTTTTAACTTTCTATTTTAATAGACGCATATACCTGAAATAAGACAATATATCGGCTAAAACAATATTCAGGTGATGATTAAAACAATACATCCATCGATATTGCACCGGTCCTCCAAGCTTAAGTTCATATGGCAGATGAATAGGCAAATGCTCCATCGAGTCAAAGAACCCTGGAGGTAAGATCATTTCGAGCTTACACATTGTCAACACTATATTTTTCTCCATCTGCTCCACATCACTGTACCTTATAACAATAGAGCAAATATCCCGAAAAAAATTTGAAAGTGCGGTAAATGCATCATTAATATTCCTCGGTAATACTTCACGAAAGGCAATTGGAATCAACTTCTGCATGAATACATGACAGTCATGACTCTTGAATCCGGTAATTTTTAACTGCTCAACCTTAGTACATCGAGAGATGTTAGAAGCATAACCATCAAGCTTCAATGCACTAAGCCACTTGCAAATGTTTTCAACCTGTTGCTTGGTAAGAAAAAATGGAGCTTTTGATTTTGAGTTGTTAGGACGAAGCCACAATTCCCGCCTGATGTTCATTTTCCTCCAAGTCTTTACGTGATTTGTCATTGCCTTTTGTTTTACCACTCGTATCTAGCACGGTATAAAACAAGTTCTCGAACACATTTTTTTCCATATGCATGACATCTATGCAATGACGAAGTGCTAGTGTACCCCAGTATGGCAACTCAAACCAAATAGGCGAGTGTGTCCAATTATATAAGCTTTACCGTACCCTATTGCTCTCAACTTACCATGCTCCTTCCCAGGCGGTGGAAATGTCAAATCATTTAGCCATCTCAATACATCGCTGCCTGCCCGACAAGCGACCACAACCCCCTTCTTTTCTGTTTTTCTATTGAACTGTGTAGACATCTTTCTATAACTGTGCTCAACAGGCAAGAATCTTCGAACAGTTCCAAAGAAACTAGTTTTTCGCCCATAACGCAGTTGTGTGCCCTGCACATCCCCCATACAGACTGGACATGACAATTTACCATGGGTCGACCAACCACTGACCATCCCAAGTACCGAAAAGTCAGTGATAGTCCACAACAAGGCTGCCTTCATAAAAAAATTCCGTCCGACAGATTTATCAAAAGTCTGAATCCCTGTTTCCCACAACATCTTAAGTTCATCGACTAACGGTCTAAGGTACACGTTGATGTCTTTTGTAGGACTTTTATCCCCCGGTATTAGTAAAGTCAAGAAAAGATACGGATCCCTCATGCACATTGACGGTGGAAGATTGTAAGCTACCATAATCACTGGCCAAACAGAATATGGCTGACTAAAATTATTAAACGGACAAAATCCATCGGTAGCCATGCCAAGCCTGACATTCCTAACATCGTCGGCAAATTGTGGAAAATTAGCATCAAAATTCTTCCACTCATCTCCATCTGCTGGGTGAGTAAGCTGGCCAGGGACGACGTCCCTTGTCCTATGCCAACGCATACTGGGTGCAGTATGCGAAGACATGGATAGACGCTGCAACCTCGGCGCAAGAGGAAAGTACCGTAATATCTTCTTCGGAACATGTTTCTCCTTCCCCCCACGTTTTATGATTTTGTACCGAGGCAAATTGAATATATCACACTGCACCTTATCTTTGTCCTCCCCATAGTATAACATATAGTCCTGCTCACAAGCATCGATCTTCTCATACCCAAGATTCCCTTAACCATCTTCTTAACTTCATAGTAACTCGCGGGCAAGGTATTATCCTTAGGTAAGAACTCCTTGAAAATAGCAAGCAAATCATTGAATCCTCTCTCACTGCAGTCATGCTCATTTTTGTAGTGTAAAAGCTTCGTCACTGCAGAAAGCCTGGTGTGCTTGTCGTGTTCAGGATACAATGGGGTCCCTGATTCAGATAGCATCTTGTAGAAGGCAGCTGCTGAATCATTTGGCTTTTGTTGATCAGCACTGCTTGACGCATGCTGATGAGTGGGTTTTAACCTATGAATTATGTTTATATGGCTTGTTATCTTGCTAGTTTTTGAGTATTTTCATGTTATCTTTGATGGGGTTTGTGTTTGGTTGTAGGTAATTCCGACTCATGTCTCAAATTGGAGCATTTGAGGATGTCTTGAGGATATGTTGAAGTTTCTGTCTACCTGGCGCGCAGCGCACCGCATCACTAGGCTGGCGCGGAGCGCGCGGTGGTAGTGTAAAATACAGCGCGGACCGCGCTGGTGCGTGAACTGAACTGTGTTTTGTTTTTTTTTTTTACGAGCTGGACTCTGTTGGGCAGAACTTTGTGATGGAATAGGAGTCTTGGTTGGGGGAGTAAAAAGGCTATTAATAACAGATATAGAGAGGCGTTCAAAGGAGAGCTTATCTATCAACGGGAGTAAGGATTGGAAAGAACGAAGAAGAGAAAAATTCACGAAGTTTCAGAATTAGAGGCGGATAAGGGAGGTGTATCAATTTTCTTCTTTAACTTCCTAGCTCTGTATTAGGGATGATGTTTCCTTTGGTTTATTTAGCATATTATTCGTTTATTATATGGGCTAAATTATTTATTAGGCTTTTAACGGATCTCTATGTGGAACGATGATTGTGAAACCTTGGTTTTCAGTTTAATATAGCTATTATGCAGTTTATCTATATTAATTTGAGCATTAATTTATAAATTGTCTGATCAACAATTTTATGTGTGATTTGTATGAATTTGAGAGATGAAATATAAATCTAGACTTAATTAATATAGCATGTGTCATTAAATTTGTTGAGAGCAAATTAGTGATTATTGTTGAGGTAGAGATATGCTGAACATCATATGTAATCTTGAAGAGGACTTGGGATTAAACCTTGCTTAATTGGAAGTTACTTAGAAATATAGTAACTTGATTAATTAAGGTGTTTGATTAAATTCTATCTTAATTGTGGATTTGAGTCAATACGGTGTTAGTTCATCGAGAGGTGATTAATACTACTTATGTGTTCTTGATTAATAAGCTGAAATGGTGAGTTAAACTGGAATAAGGTAATACAAATCAAAGGGTGCTTAGAGTGAAGTTATTAGCCTAATTCTCTATACTTGTTTGGACTTTCTTATTTGGTATTTGTGGTGATTATTTATTTTTTTCTTTTATGATTGAGATACAATTTAATTCAATTGGAGATTGATTAGTTTAATAAAATTTGGATTAGAAGGAAATTGGTAGTTGCAAGGGAAATTTGTGTTATTCTCTGTGGGAACGATACTCTACTCATTACTTTATTACTTGTTGACCACGTACACTTGCGTGTTTTGCGTAACTAAATTCTACCCAACAAGTTTTTGGCGCCGTTGCCGGGGAGTAAATACAAATTTTCTTTATATATTTGCAATATCAGTTTAATTAGTCCAGTTTTACTTAAACACGTTTTTTTTTATATTCGCATTTCAGGTTTTTGACATTGGTTTATGCAAACTCGATCCAAAAATCCAGACCTGCTCCTTTTGAGGACGACATCGACAAAATGTTTCAGAGGTTAAGCAAGTGGATAGAGGAAACAAGGGACGAATTCGAAAACGCTGAAAAAGAAGAAGTAATGGCTGCCGAAGACCAGAAAGCGTTGAGAGATTTTGCAACACCCAAGATGACTGAGCTACAGTCTAGTATCACCAGGCCTGCAATAGCTGCAAACACATTCGAAATCAAGCCTGGGACAATTCAAATGATACAGAACTCAATGCAGTTTGGGGGAATGCTTAATGACGATCCAAACGATCATTTAATCGGTTTTCTAGAAATATGCGACACCTTCAAATACAACGGGTGTCGGACGAGGCAGTTAGGCTTCGCCTGTTCCCATTCACTCTGCGGGACAAGGCGAAGAGTTGGTTAAACTCTCTACCAGCAGGCTCAATAACGACGTGGGAGGACCTGGCTCAGAAATTCTTAGCAAAATTCTTCCCCACCCGCAAAAACTGCGAAGATGAGGAATGAGATCATCATGTTTGATCAGCAACATGGGGAGTCATTGTACGAGGCATGGGAGAGATATAAAGAGTTACTTCGGAAATGTCCACATCACGGATTGCCCAAATGGTTGCAATTGAATACCTTTTACAACGGCCTGCATGGGAATCTCAGGTCTAGTATCGATGCGGCATCAGGGGGAGCATTTATGGCAAAGACGTATGAGGAAGCTTACCAGTTGATAGAGACTATGGCTGCTAATAATTATCAATGGCCCACGGCAAGAATGACGCAACCTACGGTCGCTGGTGTTTTAGAAGTAGATGGAGTGACGGCTTTAACAGCACAGATTTCAGCACTTTCTAAGAAGTTCGACATGTGGTCCGGGGGACAGACACATTCAGTTGCGATCATTTGTGAATTCATGGGTAGCTACAACAGAATTCCTCAGAATGCATATCAGAACGCATATAATCAAGGGAATAGAAATCTGAATCAGTCGTGGATTAATACTCAGAATCAGCAAGCTCCACGACAATTGTATCCCCCGGGATTTCAGAATCAACAATCAGTTCCACGCCAAGAGAGAAAATCGGACTTAGAGGAATTGTTATCGAAGTATATAGCAAGTAACGAGGCAGCTATGAAGAACCAAGCAATGGCAATGAAGTCACAAGAGATGGCCATTAAGAATTTGGAAAATCAGATGGGACAAATTGCTTTAGCACTGAATAACAGACCACAAGGAACTCTACCAAGTGATACCGAAAGAAATCCAAAGGGAAATAATGAACAGTGTCAAGCAGTTACCTTGAGGAGTGGAAAACAAATAGTGGAAAGAGATAATAACAACTCAGTTTTCTCGGAGAAAAAGGGCAATGATAACACAGTGGTTACAGAAAATCCAGGTGCGAATACCCAATTTAGGGAAACAAAGTTAGATGACTCGCCAGTTGTGTATCCACCACCACCATTTCAGCAACGAGTCCAAAAGCAGAAATTAGACAAGCAATTTGCAAGGTTCTTGGAAGTATTTAAGAAATTGCAAATTAACATTCCGTTTGCGGAAGCTCTAGACCAAATGCCTAGTTATGCAAAATTCATGAAGGGGATTCTGTCTAGAAAGAAGAAGTTAGAAGACTTCGAGACAGTGGCACTAACAGAGGAGTGCAGTGCGGTTCTACAGCGGAAGTTGCCACCCAAATTGAAAGATCCTGGGAGTTTCATCCATTCCGTGCATGATCGGGAACACGACCTTCAATAAATGCTTGTGCGATCTAGGAGCAAGTGTGAACCTCATGCCATTATCAGTGTACACGGAATTGGGATTGCCGGCTCCGAAGCCTACGAACATCTCATTACAGTTGGCAGACAGGTCAGTCACATATCCGAGGGGCATTGTGGAAGACATATTGGTAAAAGTTGATAAACTCATTTTCCCCGCTGATTTCATTATTCTTGACTTTGAGGAGGACAAAAACATCCCGATTATCCTCGGAAGGCCTTTCTTGGCGACTGGCAGGACCCTCATCGACGTGCAAAAAGGCGAGTTAACTATGAGGGTCCAAGATCAAGAAGTTAAGTTTAACGTTTCCAAAGCCATGAAATTTCCCGCGGATGAAGAAGAGTGCTTTCGGATGGAAATCATTGATCGAATAGTCAATGAAGACATGGGAAAGAGCCTGAGCAACGATCCTCTCGAGACAACATTATTGGGGGATGAGGAGTTCGATGACCCAGAATACATGGATTATCTACAGATGTTGGACTCATTACCACGAGTAAGCAGGTTCAAAACTCCTTTTGAATCTTTACAGACAAAGGAGATAGACACGAAAAGATTGAAACCATCATTGGAGGAACCACCAACTCTTGAACTCAAGCCACTCCCTAAACATCTCAGGTACGCGTATTTAGGCAATTCAAGTTCTTTACCTGTAATTATTTCTGCTGCACTTAACAATTTGCAGGAAGAGAAATTGCTAAGGGTGCTGAGAGAACATAAGGCAGCAATAGGATGGACAATTGCAGATATCAAGGGAATAAGCTCGTCGTTTTGTATGCATAAAATTTTGATGGAAGATGACGCAAAACCAACGGTGGAGCAACAACGACGACTGAACCCAATTATGAAGGAAGTAGTCAAGAAGGAAATTTTGAAACTACTGGATGCTGGAATCATTTACCCGATATCCGATAGCAAGTGGGTTAGTCCGGTTCATTGTGTGCCGAAAAAAGGGGGGATGACTGTGGTACAAAACGAAGATAATGAGTTAATACCGACAAGAATAGTAACAGGTTGGAGGGTATGCATAGATTATAGGAGGCTGAACAAGGCAACCAGAAAAGATCATTTTCCACTACCGTTCATCGACCAAATGTTGGATAGACTTGCTGGTCACGATTTTTACTGTCTTTTGGATGGGTACTCAGGATATAACCAGATCGCAATCGCTCCTGAAGATCAAGAGAAGACTACATTTACGTGTCCATATGGCACGTTCGCATTCAGGAGGATGTCATTCGGGTTATGTAATGCACCGGCTACTTTCTAACGGTGCATGATGGCCATTTTCTCTGATATGGTAGAGAAAAACGTGGAAGTCTTCATGGACGACTTCTCTGTTCATGGAGACAATTTCGATACATATCTTGGAAATTTGGTAATGGTGTTACAACGATGCGAGGAGACAAACCTTGTACTTAATTGGGAAAAGTGCCACTTCATGGTTGAGGAGGGCATAATTTTGGGCCACAAGGTTTCGGCTCAAGGCCTGGAAGTGGATAAAGCTAAGTTGGAAACGATCGAAAAATTGCCTCCACCAAGCTCCATCAAAGGAATCAGAAGTTTTCTGGGACATGCGGGATTCTACAGACGATTCATAAAAGACTTCTCTAAAGTTGCAAAACCATTGTGCAGTCTTTTAGAGAAGGACTCTGTGTTTAGTTTTGATGAAGAATGCAAGATGGCTTTTGAACTGTTGAAAAAGAAGTTGACGACAGCCCCAGTTATCGTCGCACCAGATTGGAACATACCTTTCGAACTGATGTGTGATGCAAGCGACTATGCAGTGGGGGCCGTTTTGGGACAACGTCGGGATAAGGTATTTCATGCTATATATTACGCAAGCAAGACCCTTACGGAAACTCAATTGAATTATACAACTACAGAAAAGGAATTGCTTGCCGTGGTATATGCATTTGATAAATTCAGAGCATACTTGGTTAGCACTAAGGTAATAGTTTATACAGACCATTCAGCTATTCGTTACCTAATTGCGAAGAAAGACGCTAAACCACGTCTTATTCGGTGGATTCTCCTTCTTCAAGAGTTCGATCTTGAAATAAAGGACAGGAAGGGGACGGACAATCCAGTAGCTGATCATCTGTCTCGGCTGGATAATCCGATCACACAAGAAGGGGACAAGAGCATCATAAACGAATCATTTCCGGACGAGCAATTATTTGGGGTAAATGCAGAATTTCCATGGTATGCGGACTTCACAAACTACTTAGTCAGTAACATGCTTCCCCTTGATATGACAAGACAACAAAAGAAAAAGTTTCTTTCTGACGTCAAGTGGTATATGTGGGACGAGCCTTACCTATTTAAACAATGTGCTGACAAGATGATCAGAAGGTGTGTACCCCACATCGAAGTGCATAATATCCTGCATGAGTGCCATTCATCGGCCTACGGGGGACACTACGGTAGTGAAAGAACAGCAGCAAAAGTCCTCCAAGCCGGGTTTTATTGGCCTACATTATTTAAAGACGCCCATCAATTTGTGAAAACTTGCGATCGCTGTCAAAGAGTGGGTAACATATCAAAAAGAAATGAGATGCCATTACAAACAATTTTAGAGGTCGAAATCTTAAACGTATGGGGTATTGACTTCATGGGACCATTCCCCTCATCTCTCAGCAATCAATACATTTTACTTGCTGTGGATTACGTTTCAAAATGGGTGGAAGCCACCGCATTACCATCTAACGATGCCAAAGTGGTCTTAAGGTTTCTACAGAAGAATATATTTACAAGGTTTGGAACACCGAGGGTCATAATAAGTGATGAGGGAAGTCATTTCTGCAACAAAGCATTTACAGCCCTCCTTACAAAATATGGGGTCAACCATAAAATAGCGACAGCGTATCATCCCCAAACCAATGGACAAGCAGAGGTGTCCAACAGAGAAGTCAAGAAAATTTTGGAAAAAGTAGTCAACCCAAATCGTAAGGATTGGTCGCTCCGATTAGACGATGCCCTTTGGGCATACAGAACTGCATACAAGACCCCTATCGACATGTCACCTTACCAGCTGTTATATGGAAAAGCATGTCACTTACCGGTTGAGCTTCAACACAAGGCTTATTGGGCTATTCAAAAACTGAATTTCGATCAAGCAGTAGTGGGGGAAAAGAGGTTATTACAGTTAAATGAGCTTGATGAATTCAGATTACAAGCTTACGAGAATGCACACTTATACAAGGAAAAGGTTAAAAAATGGCACGATCATAAAATTAAGCACCGAACTTTCATGCCAGGACAAGCCGTGCTACTGTTCAATTCAAGACTGAGATTGTTCCCAGGGAAACTCAAATCACGGTGGTCAGGGCCGTTCACCATAAAAACTGTTTTCCCACATGGCGCCTTGGAGTTATATAGCAGAAATCCATTGGAAACATTCAAGGTTAACGGTCAAAGATTGAAGCATTACTGGGGTGCGGATGCAAATGTGGACACCGTCAACATTACCCTCACAGACACATAAGCAGACATGACGGACTGTCGGGCTAGCGACGTTAAAACCAAGCGCTACTTGGGAGGCAACCCAAGCTCTAAATTTTTTTTCTTACTTTCATTTAAATTTTAGTAGTTACTTAGTACCCATAATAATATATTACGAGATAACATAATCTCTTGAATAAATGCAGAAAGGTTCAGAAGGAGCAGGAGCACGAGAACACAAAGCAATCTAGTTACTGGACTACCAGCGCGGAACGCGCCACAAATAGCGCGGACCGCGCCACTAGGTCAGTAAGGAAAGCAATTCACACCCTCAGGAGCCCTCACACACTGCCCTACTAGCGCGGAGCGCGCCACCAACAGTGCAGACCGCGCCACCAGGTCAGACACGTCTCCTTCCAGCAGGCGCGCTTAGCCCTCATTAGTCTTCCAAGCGCGTAGCGCGCCACCTTAAGCGCGGACCGCGCGGCGATGACAGTTACCCAACAATTGATACCACCTTTCCACTTCTCCTAAATCTACTACACTTCCTCTTCCCCACAACTCCACATTTAATTCACCTTTACTCTCCTTCTAAATTCCAAATTCCAAACCCATTAACCCTTTTCAATTCCAACTCTCACCCACGTTGGTCTCCTAACATCTATATGAAGCTACCCAATATCAGAATTCCAAACCAAGTGGTACTCTAACTCTCAAATATCACAACCCCATCCTCATTCCAACACTACCCTTGCCCAATTTGACACACAGGGGGATATTTCTTCAACAAGACAAACCACACTTCTTCAAGGTACGAAATTTCTGTCATCTCTTACAAAATCTAAGTGCTACAACAACGAAGGTGCTGGGTTTTAACCAATTTTGGGTAGCAAGGCATCATCAACAAATCTAGTTCGGGGGAGTCACACGCTCCGCCCACTACCTGTTCGATAAAAAGCCTGAACCACCTGCTTGTGCCCATTTACACCTGAAACAACATGTCTTCCCACAAACGCCAACGAGCATCATCCTCCACAACTCGGCTGGCATATGATCATTTAAAATTTGTAAGTGAAACGGCTGCGTACAAATTCAAGTCCTCCATCGACAAGAAGAACTTGGTGCAAGAGTGAGGCTTGAAACCGGATGCAAATTTAGATGGAGACATGGCTCTGCAAATTTTCGAACGTCATTGGTTTCAACTAGTGGAACAACCACTTTCCGGCGGCAATCAATATCGTAAAGGAATTTTATGCTAATGCTACGGAGTACGTTGATCATGTCACCATGGTTCGCGGTAAACCGATGGCGTTTCATGCTAACGCAATTAATGCTTATTTTGGGTTGGAAACACCAACCGATGACTTGTATGAAGATGCTTTACCGGATATGGATATGGATGAGTTGATCGCCACCTTATGCAAGCCAGGGACTAAATGGGTAACTCCGGCCGGCTCGACTGAAAAGTTAAGTTTTCCCCAATCAGCATTAAGTCGATATGGTAAAGTATGGCACGCATTTATATGTGCTCGTTTAATGCCCACGCGCCACCAAAATGATGTGACAAAGGCACGGGCTAAACTGTTGTATGGGATTGTGCACCACCACTACAATCGGGACAATTCCATTGCCTTTTATGATGTTGATGTGGGGGCGTGTATTCAAGATTCTATTGACCGGGCCTTACATGGGAGTACTACCAGCGGGTTACTCCATGGGTTTCTCATTACAGACTTATGCCGGAAAGCTGGTGTGCAGTGGAACCCTAACGAGCCATCACTACAACCAACGGGAGTGATTGACCATGCTACTATACAAAGCCTGGGATGGGGCGCGTTCACACCCGCGTGGTGAAGGCTACATCATGATCTGCCAACCATCACCACCAGTTGCAGCAGAACAACCGCAGGCTCCAAGGAATCAATTCTTGTGGTTGGCCGAACTGCAAGAATTAATGCACCAATACAATGCACATGCTTTCGATACGCTTGCTGAGGCGTTTTCTCGCTGCAATCCTAGTGCTCAGCCGGTTGTTATGCCAATTCCACCAATCCTTCCACCTTATCCTCCTTCGGAGGAGGAGTAGTCACGCGTTCAGGGAAGTCCTCATTTTATTTACTTAAGGTGTTTATTTTACGTAATGAGGGCATTCCTTTATCTAAGTTTGGGGGATTGGGTATTTAGATTTTACAGTATTAATTTGTTATTTAGGTTGGCATGCTAGTGATTTATCTATAAATTTTTTTTTATTTGTTTTTTTTTCTTTTCCATATAGTTGCATGAATCCAGTTATTAGATCATATTTGTGATTTGCTTTGGCCAATGATGAATTTGAAATTATGTAAAAGAATTTTTCCCTAAATATAAGAATTTTGATGCAAGTTCTATTGTGATTGAATCTTGCTCGGTCTGAAATTAGTATAAAACGGATAGCACGTAACAACAGTTGTGTTAATTGATTAGTTCAACTTGCTACATAAATATTTTCTAAAAGGATAGTGTGAGTATAAATAAGAAAGTGAACAAGATAGGTATGAACCTAAGCTTGGGGAAGATTTGGGTATATAAGCTCAAAAAAAAAACGAAAAGTAAAATGATGGCTTGTAGTGGATTGAGAAGAAATACTCTCCATAAACGCAAGTGTGAGATGGAGCGTAAAACGCACTCACCAACCATCTCTTTAGTATAAAAAATGAAAAAGAAAAAAAAAAGAAAAGAAAGAAAAGAAAAATTGAGTATGAATAAACCACCCTTCTCGGAACCGGAACTTGGTTATTTAGCTAATGCTAGAGTTTGTTTATCTGTGAATTTTTGAGTTTTTACTGCATGATTCCTGAAAAGAAATTGGTTATGTAGCTATGTTGATTCAGTATCGGTTGGCATGGGTGTTACGCACACACACACTATACTAATAATGACAGGGTTAGATTATAGAGTGATGGTCTTGCGGATGGAATTTTGTATGAAGGGTGTTTGTTTACTAATTTTTCTGAGGATGCATGAGTAAATCATTTGTATGGTATTAATTCTGGATTCGTAGTTTAGATTTTAGTTGCATTGCATTTTTGCTCGAGGACAAGCAATGTTCAAGTTTGGGGGAGTTTGATGAGTGGGTTTTAACCTATGAATTATGTTTATATGGCTTGTTATCTTGCTAGTTTTTGAGTATTTTCATGTTATCTTTGATGGGGTTTGTGTTTGGTTGTAGGTAATTCCGACTCATGTCTCAAATTGGAGCATTTGAGGATGTCTTGAGGATATGTTGAAGTTTCTGTCTACTTGGCGCGCAGCGCGCCGCATCACTAGGCTGGCGCGGAGCGCGCGGTGGTAGTGTAAAATACAGCGCGGACCGCGCTGGTGCGTGAACTGAACTGTGTTTTGTTTTTTTTTTTGCGAGCTGGACTCTGTTGGGCAGAACTTTGTGATGGAATAGGAGTCTTGGTTGAGGGAGTAAAAAGGCTATTAATAACAGATATAGAGAGGCGTTCAAAGGAGAGCTTATCTATCAACGGGAGTAAGGATTGGAAAGAACGAAGAAGAGAAAAATTCACGAAGTTTCAAAATTAGAGGCGGAGAAGGGAGGTGTATCAATTTTCTTCTTTAACTTCCTAGCTCTGTATTAAGGATGATGTTTCCTTTGGTTTATTTAGCATATTATTCGTTTATTATGGGCTAAATTATTTATTAGGCTTTTAACGGATCTCTAAGTGGAACGATGATTGTGAAACCTTGGTTTTCAGTTTAATATAGCTATTATGCAGTTTATCTATATTTAATTTGAGCATTAATTTATAAATTTCCTGATCAACAATTTTATGTGTGATTTGTATGAATTTGAGAGATGAAATATAAATCTAGACTTAATTAATATAGCATGTGTCATTAAATTTGTTGAGAGCAAATTAGTGATTATTGTTGAGATAGAGATATGCTGAACATCATATGTAATCTTGAAGAGGACTTGGGATTAAACCTTGCTTAATTGGAAGTTACTTAGAAATATAGTAACTTGATTAATTAAGGTGTTTGATTAAATTCTATCTTAATTGTGGATTTGAGTCAATACGGTGTTAGTTCATCGAGAGGTGATTAATACTACTTATGTGTTCTTGATTAATAAGCTGAAATGGTGAGTTAAACTGGAATAAGGTAATACAAATCAAAGGGGTGCTTAGAGTGAAGTTATTAGCCTAATTCTCTATACTTGTTTGGACTTTCTTATTTGGTATTTGTGGTGATTATTTATTTTTTTCTTTTATGATTGAGATACAATTTAATTCAATTGGAGATTGATTAGTTTAATAAAATTTGGATTAGAAGGAAATTGGTAGTTGCAAGGGAAATTTGTGTTATTCTCTGTGGGAACGATACTCTACTCATTACTTTATTACTTGTTGACCACGTACACTTGCGTGTTTTGCGTAACTAGATTTTACCCAACAAGTTTTTGTCATTTTCAGCCCAGTCAATATTCGTAGGGCCATACGCATCTACCAACATCTCCACGACGTCATAGTTATCTGACTGGTCTATAGTACTGTCTGACAGTTCTCTAAACTCAACTGATTCCCCGTGATGAATCCATACCGAATACCCATCCACAAACCCACGTATAAGTCAAATTTCACTTCATCGGCAGTCTTCCATATCATGTTCTTACACTTGAGACACGGGCATCTCATCTTTCCGTTTAGATCATCAGCATGTTCTATTGCTTTGTTCATAAAATTAGACACCCCGTCACGATACGCATCAACTAATCTCATCCCATCAATCTTTATCCTACGGTACATCCAACTTCGATTGGCATCCATCTTTAATTGAAGAAAATACCCAATTAGATCAAGAATAATCATGAATGTGGTCCAAGCATGAAATTTAGTTTACCTAGTTTATATCTCCACTCCACAGGGGTTAGGCTTCTATCTCGTTCCTGGTTGCGTCTCCTCACTAGTGCCAATCTTAAGCACGTTCCTACTATTTTCAGAAATTTTCAGCAGCACCTCCCCATGGTCTCCAAGTACACGAAATAGACCAAGAAAACTTAGTCTAAGTATGCACTCGGAGAACATGTAGAGACACCAGCTGAAAGTTCCTCAAAATTTATAAAAACGCACCCTGTGCATTGGCACCGACCTAAGTGAGAGACAAAACATCCAGTAACAGTCCCAAACTGGGAACTATTCGACATTCACTCCTAATGAGTGAACGTCGAACGGGTTTCTAATTGTATTTTATTTTATTTTATTGTATTTTATTTTATTTTGATTTTATTTAACTAAGTAAGTGCTACTCAGTTTAATTATATTTATTTTGTATTATATTATTTAAATTAAATTAATTTAATTTTTTTAATTTAATTTAATTTAATTTCTATTATCTTAAATTAAATCATATTTTTATTTTATTTTATTTTATTTTAAATTATTTAACGACTGAATATTCCGTCGGTAATACATTCATTTCGACCGAATTCATTCCGTCGACCTTATTTATTATATTTTTTATTTTTTAATATTATATTATATTAGTTATTTAAATTAATTAAAATTAATTAAGTAAAATTTAATTATATTATATTAAATTAAATAAATTAAATTAAATTATTTATTTTAGTTTATTATTAATTTTATTTTATTTATTTATTAGATATAATATATTAAATTAAAATTAAATTTTTTATTTGATTTTATTTTGTATTAAAATAAATTAATATAATTTATTTTTATTAAATTATTTTATTTTGATTAAATTATTTTATATCTATTAAATTATGTTAGTACTAATTAAGAAACTAAGTAAATTTTGCTTAGATAATTTTAATATTGGGAAACATAATAAATATATACACAGTGTCTTCAAATTTTGTAAATGTTGATTAACTCTGACAGAAATTCGTCGAGAATTCCGTCAGAAATAACAAATATATATACTACTCAGCTATACCTAAACATAATCCAAATTTTATTAAACCCAAATTGTAACATATATATCAAATCCAAATTGCAGCAAATCCAAATCAATGGTTGACATATTGCAACATATATATCAAATTTTATCAAACCCAAATTGTAGCAAATCACAGCCAAATTGCAGTATATATATAACACCCAAAATTGCAACATAGCAAACCAACATAGTGGCTAACATATAAACCCTAACACACAATTAGTAGCTGACATAAACCTTATAACACAAAATCAATTTCATATATAGAACAAAATAAATTAAACACTAACACAGCGCCAAGACCAAAATCAATGGCTGACATATAATTAAACCCTAACCCTAACATAACTGAGTTGAAATTAGAAAATTACCTCACTTGATCGAAATGTTAGAGACAAAAGAGAAGAGATACCCACGGTCGTCGGGAAATCAATCACCGCGCGACGGAATCCACCCACCACCGCCGATTCGGCCACCAATGGCGTACAATAGAAGAGAGGAGAGAGGGAGCTGGCGTTTTATGGTGGGGCGAGGGAACGAAGTAGGGAGGAGAGACGAGGGAGAAGCCGAAGAGTGAGGTAGGAGGGAGAAACCGGAGAGGGAGGTAGGAGAGAGATGGGGCAGAAGTAAACTGATGGACAGATCTGTAAGTGATTTATTAAAATAGATTATTTTCGACGGAAGTTCGGTCGACAATAAGTCCGTCGACTATAGTTTATTTCTGACGGATTATCAGTCGACCATAAGGCTTATTCAGTCGAGATAGTATTTCCCGGTGGCGCGAAATGTTGGCGCCTTTGGGTAGCCTTATTTTGACTGAATTCAGTCAACTTTAATATATCTCTGCCTGAATTATGTTCGACTGATCGATCCGTCGAAAATACATTAATATCGACCGATTTTATTCCGTCGGAATTAATTCCGTCGAGCATAACATGTTTTCTTGTAGTGTGAGGAAGCTAGTTCTACAAGGCTATGAATCTAATCTCCATATCTTTTCTATTGATTGATGATTATGCACAAAGTATGCCCAAGGAAACTTCGAATTCCTTTAACTGAGGTCGACGGTGGAAAATTCTCAATTGTATCCAGCTTTGCCCGGTCAACTTCCAACCCTTTCGTAGAGACCTTTTGCCCAAGAATAATTCCCTCCTAGACCATAAAATGACACTTTTCCTAATTCAGTACAAGGTTGGTTTCCACGTAGCATTTTAAAACCATGACCAGATTCTCAAGACAGCTATCAAAAGTATTCCCATAAATTGAAAAATTGTCCATGAAAACTTCAACATTACGCTCCACCATGTCTGAAAATGCCCCATTATACACCTCTGAAAGGTCGCCGTTGCATTTACTAAACGCGAATGACATCCTCCTGAAAACAAAGGTGCCATATGGGCACGTGAAAATAGTCTTTTCTTGATCCTTAGGAGCAATGACGATCTGATTATATCCCGGATATCCATCCAATAGGCAATAATACTCATGCCCAGTCAACTGGTCCAACATCTGATCGATGAATGGTAGAGGAAAGTGGTCATTCCGGGTTGCCTTGTTAAGCTTCCTGTAATCCATATATACCCCCATACGGTCACTATCCTCGTCAGAATCAGTTTATTGTCATCGTTAGTTACAACTGTCATCCCACCTTTCTTCGGGACACACTGAACTGGGCTTACCCATGAACTGTCTGAAATCGGGTAGATTATCCCAGCATCCAACCATTTAAAAATTTCTTTCTTCATAACCTCTTTCATGATTGGATTGAGTCTTCTATGTTGTTCCACTATTGGCTTTGCACCTTTTCCAAGAGTAAACTTGTGCATGCAGAATGAAGGGCTTATTCCCTTGATGTCAGCAATTGTCCATCCTATCGCAGACTTGTACTCTCTAAGTATCCTCAACAACTTACTTTCCTGCAAATCGTTAAGTGCAGATGTAATAATAACAGGTAAAGTATTAGAATTGCCCAAAAATGCATACCTGAGGTGCTTAGGAAGAGGTTTTAGCTCAAGAATAGGTGGTTCCTCAAGTGAGGGTTTCATTCATGCCGATGCTTTCTCTTCCGTATGTAGTGGCTTGAATGGCACCTTGAATATGCTCACTCTATGAAAAGAATCCAGCATATGTAAATAATCCACAATTCTGGATCATCCAAATCATCATCCCCCATCAAAGTGTTTTCCAACGGATCCCTGTCCAAACCTCTAATCAAGTCTTTATTGATCATTTTGTCGATCACATCCAGTTAGAAACACTCTTCCTCACCTGTAGGGAACCTCATGGCTTTGAACACATTGAATTTCACCTCTTGCTCTTGTACTCTCATTATTAACTCTCCTTTCTGAACATCAATGAGAGTTCTCCCAAGAATGGCCTCCCTAAGACGATCGGGATATTCTTGTCCTCTTCATAATCCAAAATAATGAAATCTACTAGAAATATGAACATATTCATCTTAACTAGAATATCCTCAACAATCCCTCTCGGATAAGTCACTGATCTATCTGCTGGATGTAGTGAGATATATTTGTAGGTTTCAGTGCCGACAAACCCAACTGAGTATACACTAACAATGGCATGAGGTTTACACTCGCACCCAAATTACACAAACATTTGTTGAAGGGTTCCCAATTGTGCAAGAAATGGTGAAACTCCCCGGATCCTTCAACTTCGGAGGCAACTTTCTCTGTAATACCACACTACATTCCTCCGTCAATGCCACAGTCTCATAGTCATCCAACTTCTTCTTCCTTGACAGAATACCCTAGCTCGACATCTGTTCTAGGGCTTCTGCGAAAGGAATGTTAATTTGCAATTTCTTGAAAATTTCCAAAAACTTTGAGAACTGCATATCCAATTTCTGCTTTTGCATTCTCTGCTGAAAATGGTGGTGGAGGATAGACAACTGGCTCAACATCTGGCTGATTCTTGTCCACTTGCCTGTCTTCACCCTGTTTCTCATCAACCAACTTTTCTTCACTTTCCTTGACAATCTTTCTTTGATAAAGTTTCTTCACTTTTCTTGACATCTTTCTTCTTTGATAAATTTTCTTCACTTTATCCCTCAAGATGTTTTCCACTTCTCAATGTGATTGCTTGACACTATTCATGATTTTCCCTCGGATTCTTCTCAGTGTCACTTGGTAAAGTCCCTTGAGGCCTATTATTCAATGCTAACGCAAGTTGTCCCATCTGATTTTCCAGATTCTTTTTTTTTGATAATGTGGGGTTTCCGGATCGCAACCCAACTAATCCCCCCACCCCGAACAAGGCTTTCGTGGATTGTTCCGGGTCTAAGCCTGGCCCAGGTCCGTGGCCACACGAATTAAAGAATTCTCACACTTGTTGCAGGCGGGAATCGATCCCAGGATGTCCGGTTCACGGCTCACCCCAGGTCGAAGCTTACTGCTGCGCCAAGTGTTGTGGTTTTTTCCAGATTCTTAATTGTCACTGCTTATGTTTTCATCGCTGCATCATTACCCGATATGTATTTCAAAACTCTTCCAAATCTTACTTTTTCTCATGATGTGGAACTGACTGTTGATGCTGATTTTGGAAACCTGGGGGATAAGATTGTCATGGACCCTGCGAATTTTGTTACTTACTCCACGAAAAGTTTGGATGGTTCCTTGCCCCCGGATTGTAGGTATTTTGATATAGATTCTGAGGAATTCTGTTATAACTACCTACAAATTGTACTGCAGCTGGATTAATGGCACACTGCTCTGTCAGATGTTACCCCAGCCCACAATTCACAACATATGCCACCTGCTAAGCCTGTGCACCCTTGACAACATCCATCTCTCTTTGACAATGTTGACATATGTGCTACTAACGCTCTCACTCCATCTACATTCTAACACCCCAGCTGCTAGGCTGTGTCATTCTTAGTTGTGGACCACTGGTAGTTTGTTAGCCGCCATCGGTCTCAATCAAATCATATGCTTCCTCGAACCTTT